>WFKH01011925.1:57677871-57696301 GCA_016163765.1 Magallana hongkongensis
GACAGACAAAATTCCCCTTCCCAAAAAAAAAAAGAAGAAAACCCAAATAAAAAAACCCCAAAACAATTAAAAGTAAATAAACAAAGTTTATTAAGATTGCACTGGTACCTATTTTTGTTCATACAGGCTAGGCAAATCCTCTAAAAGGAAACGTCACGTATCAGGTGATATCAATCCGTCTTGTGTTTTTTTATTGTGTATTTTTTTGCTTTTGTTTTTGGAAAGGGGAATTTGTCTGTCCGTTTAACCTTGGTGTGAATTTTAATTGTTCAATATTTTATTCAATTATAGCAGAGAACAGGTCAAATGACCACTTTTTAAATGAATTAACTCTGGTTATCTGGTGCATCAATTTCAATGCGCTTTTTGCAATGAGTTCTTTAAAATAAAAGGTAAAAAATAAGTCTTACTAAATCTGCAACATCAGTGCTTGTTTTTTTCAACCTATTTACCATTTCAAATTAGCAGAAAGAACGTTGTGGTTGTTATTTTAGACATCTTTATTTTTTGTGGGTCAATTTACAATTATTTAAATCTTAGTGTAAACGTTTAACATCTCAAAATATTCATATAGACCTTAAATAGAAAACTAATGCAACATTTACATAACTATTCGACCAAATTCTTATAAACATCAGTTTATATATTTTACTATCAATTTATATTAAAACCCAAAGTATACTTACAAGATGGTGTACGATTCGGAGTATGTTTTGGATTCAGTTGAAGCTCTAAGCGATAAAAACAGAACAATTTCATAAAAATAGGTTTACTCATTCAATTTGATATGCAAATAGAATTATTTATTTATTTTTTATTTTTTTTTTTTTTTTTTTTGTACTTCACATTAAAGCTGACATGAATTCATAAAAATGCATATTTCTCTTTTATCTCTGACTACCGCCATATTAGTTTTAGATTTATTTTGCTATACTCACCGCTACAAACCCCCTATATAAGGCCAAATGCACTATTCATGCTTCACCGCATTCAGATATTTCATTCACCCGACCATGTTACATTAGACGGAAAAATTTAAAGAAACGCGTTTTGTAAAAAAAAAAAAAATATGACTACTGCACCGGTTAGAAATATCCAATGAAACTCAAGAAGAAGGTTTGTGTCACGACGGGTTTAAGTTATCTGCATTGAAATTATGTGTCGATATTAATTAAACAGTTATACTGTGTGAATTTAGGTTGGTAATACATACATGTACTACATCATATATGCGGCGCAATGACAAAAAAAATTAAAATTAGCATATAGAAAAGTTAAATTTCTGCATTTTCTTTTTTATTTACCCTATAAAAAAATTAGCCTTGGTGCATTTTTTGAAGATTTAACACAATGTACATAATATATGTGAGACCAGTTTTAATTTGCAGTAAATGGCGTCTTCATAGTTTGAGGCAGCATACGGTAACTAATTTAAAAAAATGTAAATATCTAGAAACAGACCCTAAGGCAATTTTTAAGTAAATAAAATAAAATATACAAAATCGCTTAGAAATGCATTTAGTGATTATATAGGGAAATAGTGAAGCAACAAACAAAAAAAACTCAGACCAGTATTATGACATCAAGCGAAAAAAGAACCCCTACCGATAGAAATGGAAAAAAAGTGCTGAACGACACATATCGGGAAGACAGACGATCGTTTGTACTTATATTATAAAACAAACCTAGAAATGTATAGTGAATGTGCAAGCTGGATATGGGATCAAGGAAAATCATATTTGCGGAAATTAAACGTACTAAATATCATCGAAAACGATGTGAAGTTTTAACAACGACTTAAAGACTGGGCAATTTCGACGTTGATCTTGCATTGCGCCGCCTGGCAAAACTTGTTGTAACATTATTCATTTTGTCAAGAATTAAATAAAGCACAGATTAGGATTTTGGGGCATATATTGTTAACCAAAGGGTCATAAAACAAAACATAGCAGTACTATGAAATTGCTGTCAACAGATATGCTATTTTGAGACACGTACACTATAACCAATATTATTTTACTTATCGTTTGACGTTTGCAATATTGTAAACGTAAATGCATCGTTATATCAATTACTCTGAACGATTTGCCATTCTCCAACATAAATATAAGAAATAAACAGGAAAAGCTGAGGAATTATCGAAAATAATATGGCGATTAGATACTTTATAAATTCATGTTAGCTTTAGTTTAAAAGATATGAAAAGATCAACTTTAAGGTCTTACCGTGTTCTTGTGTACAGATCTAAAGGATTTTTCCAATATCTTATTAATTTTGTATAAAATTTCGTGCTTGGGGAACGTTCAGGAAGAATTACATGTTTTGAGTTCAAATCAGATTGGGATATTTTAAAGAAATGTAGATATAACCATGTATTTGGCACAGATAAACTGTAACAGATATATGGATAAATAACCCCTTTAAAGGAATTTATAAATATGAATCACAGGTGCTTGGGGGCAGCTCCTCTCCTTGATTTAGACCCACGCGCGGGTAGGTTGATAAAGCGTATGGGCAATTTAGCGTCTTATTTAGGCTGTAATAAAAATCGTAAGATTAAATTACTGTTTTAAATCAGACAAAAAACTTAATATTATCCGTTTTAATACATGTAGATGTCAATGCAATAAAATCGGTAGTACATTACCACCATCTCGGTGTATAACCAATATAAATATCTTATATATTTGATGAATAAACACTTCACTCATTAATATGATACACTGCTTAATACGTTGAACCATATTTTGTTTTTCATTTTTTTATATATACTGTGTCTTAAGTTTTCTTAATTGCTTTCTAACCTACTCTTTAAACTTGAAATAAAAAACTGAATGGCTGGCCTCATAATATTCAAAGGAGCGGGCAGGGTGATAAATCTAAAACGAAATGGATGATATATGTATATACATGTACTTGGACTTCATTCTTTTTGTTGCAGCTGACTGGGTAAAAAAATAACAAACTTTTTTTTATTTTGTTTTAAACCAGTGATTGGGTATTTAGTGCGTCGTATCTCTAAATTTTGTTCTTTAGGTCAAATTTCACAATAATTTTTATCACTGTTCCAAAAAAGAATCTCAGATAAAAGACTGTTATAAAAAAACCAAAAAACAATTGGGGAGGGGAGTCACCGCACTCCATTCAACTTCCCCCGTTTTATGCAAACATTATTTATTCATAAAGACATAGAACACAATAAGTTCGTTGTTTACAAATTGATCTCTGAATGTATGAAATTAAAAAAAAACGCTAGTGTGTGCATATTTATTTGCTTATTTTTAACCAAGCTGTCAGATCCTAAGTATCTGCTTGATGGCTAACTCGCCCTACACTTTCCGCCATGATGTTTATTAGTCAACCCGCGTTCCTGGGCACCCCATTCTGGAAAGTCCTTTCCATCAAAACTAAAATTGCATTAAATTGTTCCATTTTATTTATTAACTTTTTTTGTATTAACCAGAGATGCCCGATCCAAGGCATCTGCCCGCGATACATGATGAACTCGTCCTACACTTTTTGCCGTGACGTTAATTAGTCAACCCGCGTTCTTGGATACCCCGTTCTGGAAAGTTTTATCCCATTCTCTTACCAGAGGTCATGTTTTGCAAGCGAATGAGTTCTATCAATTAAAACTAAAATCCCGCATTCAAGAAACGAATTGCCTTATTCTATTTATTCAACATTCATCTTTACTTACATGTGTACTTTAAGTAAGTTCCCAGTAAATATAATCACCCCCACTGACTTGGATCCGCCAAAGCGAGTCCACCACCTTACTCTCATTTTTGCTATTTCGGGCTGGTTAATCAAAAATGAAAGTAAGTCTCTAATTAATTTTACAATAATTAGTTACCAGGTACAATTCAATTAAAGTTTACGGACATCATATCACACGTGTTGAAATACCAAAGGTGTAAGTAGTTACTCTGGTGCAGGCATTTTATAGCTCATTGGCAAAATGTCCTATTTATAAGTATAGATATATATATTCCTTAATATAAAATGAGAGAGAATGACACTACCCCGCGGTTTTCGCAAACTAAAAAACATATCAAGTAAAGGCAAAATATATGAATATGCTAACATATGAACATTATTAGTAGATTTCCGCCATCTATATATGTACCAACTTGAAATGATTGGACGAATATGTCAAAAATGTAGCCTTTAGGAGAAAGTACTAGTACCTGAGGAGACCACAAGATATTTCTGAGTAAATTAAGTGTAATATCCGGTGGATGACCTTGAAAATTGTTTAAATTATCAACAATTCTAGTAGATACTTGTATCTAGTATCTATATTTGCACCTACTTGAAAAGTTCGGACAAATATAAAAGGCATAATATCATGTTAATGACTTAGCGAAATGTTTATATCAACAAACTTAGCAAAGATGTGCAGGTTGTATATGCAGCTATTTGAGATGTAACAAATATTTTTTTAAAAAAAAGGGGGGGGGGGGGTAAAAAATAGTTCCTAGTACAAAAAAGAGTTGTCCCAAAATTGTGTTGACAAGAGGCGTTATTCACTTACATGTAATAGACATAGAAAAATGAAACTTGTGCCACAAAGGGGTGAGTTTATGTGAACTAAAATTATTAATTGGTATCAAATATTGTATGCAATTGATTAGGTGAAATTAAATACTCTTGATGATAAAATCGACAAGTGGCGCAATGTAAAAAACGGAACAATAATATTAGGATAATGTAGTTAAAATCAAGACAAAATAAACTTTCCGGTTAAAATAGAAATCTAAGTTTTGCTTACATCTTAAACCAACACCAATGGCAGTTTTTAGGTAATTAAAATTAACGAACTTCGAAAAATATTTTCAAAAAATCATAATAGTTTTATTTTCTTGGTACATGTTAAAGGAAAATGTTGTTCTCCAAGTAACTGTAGGAAATAAAACATAAATATTAATGTAAATGACGTGAAGACTTTCACAACGACGTAAGTAATGAAAAAATTACGACGTCACGTATTGCGCCGCTTGGCTTAACTAGTTTTTACATTTTTTTTTCTCAATAATAAATAGAGTACATGTTTAAAATTATAGGTATTGTTAGACGAAGGGCCAAAGATCAACGCATAGTTGTTTTATACAATTTTAGAGAACAAATTTAAATTTTTGTGTCCAGTCTACGTAGTTTTATGACAACCCTCATATGAAGGTGGGGGGATTACAAGATATATATTACAACAAATAGTAATCTTAGTGCTATGTCGTTTGGAGGACTAAGTAAACGTTTATGTTACAAACATATATAGTTTTACAGTAATCAGCCGTGTATATTATATACTGTAAAATCATTTTTATTCGTGGGGGTCAATGTTTGTGGGTAGCCAAATTTTCTGGTTCGTGGGGACGTAATTTCGTTGGTAGTGCAATCGGGATAATTTTTATAAATATTAAACAAATGATTGTGTATAGGCTCGTGGGGATGTAAATTCGTGGGCAAGGGTAACCCACGAAATTCACGAACATTGGACCCAACCAACAATGATGATTCCACAGTACTTACATCTTATTTGAAATATGGGTCATTTCGAACATAGGATCAAGTAGCTAATTAAAATAATTTTAATTCAATTTAAATTAAAATAAACTAGTCACTTGTAGCCAATTTTTCTTTAAACTCGTATCAAGTTACTACTAGCCAGTTTTTCTTATATATTGTAACCAGTTACTAGTAGCTAGCTTTTTTCACTTCTCGTAGCCGGTTATTAGTAGCCGGTTACTAATAGCTAACTTTACCTATCTAAAGAAAATATGAATGCCACTTTACTAGGTAACTGGGACGGAAGTAAACATCTTCAGGCTACTATGATAAGTTGATAACATATAAGAAAATCGGTTGACATGAATTGGCGCGCAAAATGCTCCTTGTATTATATCCTACACGAGTGTATGTCACTGAAAGATGTTGACTTCCGTCTCAGTTACCTAGCAGTAGCTTGTCTTCGAAAAACTCGTTTGACACGGTATAGTAGGATTACAGAAAATCGAGAAAAGACATATTTACTGCGATAATTTTAACCCGTGCTAGTTGTATATATAAAGCAGATACATGTTTGATAGTCCAAGAATGACGAAGAGGTAGTAATGTAAAGAAACCGGAGTGTTATGCCATTCCTCTTTTTATATGCAGGTTGGAGGGGGTGTTCGATTATTCTTTGTTAATTTTCAGACATTTGGAGTACATGTTGTGAACATGAATTTAAAAATTTTTCAATCTTTAGGGAGAGTCAACTACCCATGGGGTCTAAATCGGGGTGGGGGTGGGAATCCTGTCCTCAAGCATATGTGATATGAATCTGTTATATTATACCTTACATATCGTGCCAACAAATGAGTATAAATATATTACATATTTTCCTCAGCCAGAACATGATTTAAGATTCAACATCATTTCTTGATTTTCTGGAAACGGCTACATGTATCTGTGAGTTAGAATCGCTTTGACACTTGAAAAACCTCCTATCGTCTTTGGATGCGGTGTTATTACTTCCCCTATAAAAATTTAGTTTTCATTACCTTCATCAGTATTTCTTTGTCCTCTACACAAACCTATAATGAAAAACGGATTCATATGTAAATAGAAATTTCTTGTCTATTTTTTATTTCTTTAAATTAATAGTAAAAGGACTTCTTGGTACAACAATACATTCAGATAACCATTGAAGTTTTATTCCATGCTTTTAGATTTATTTGAATATAGCAGAATTTGATAACTGCAATTGGTTCTGAAAACCCTTATCCGTATTACAATACTCTTTCTTTTTAAACCCTTTTGTTTTTTATTTCAATCCTAATATATATTTTAACACGTTGTCAAACTCTTGTGCAAGTACTTGACAATATCAAATACAATGCAATCCATTAAAGGTTTTTTTTTTTACAACTTTTTACGCTGATCAAATATACAGAAAGAAAAAAATAGACAGGATCACGTTACGAGCAACGAGTTTGGTTTTTAAACATACATGTAAGATGATATATTATCTGGAATAAAAAAAAATGATAAACTAATGAATTTGAAGCTATACATGCTATTATTTGCGTCAATTTTGAATGACAGTGAAAACGCATATCTTTTTTGTACTTATAAAAATTACCTTTACTCTGTAAATTACAATGGTGAATTCCATTTCGTAACAAAGATATAGAATTTTAATTGTTTATTTTTCTGTCAGGCAAATATCACATTTTCATGAATATTGATGAAGGAAGAGCGAAATCTACCTCATTGCGCATGTCCCCGGGAAATCAGGTGGCGGTTGTTTTTTTTTTTTTGTCTAATTACATATCCGTCTCGATTCTGTATATGCTTAATAGTTCTTAGTCAGATTATGAGTGTAATACATTCGTCATTCACGATACCCTTACTTTCGCATGTTCAAATGGATAACACACACACGACCTAAAAATAGCCCTAAGGGGAAAACACATGGGCCTATGTCATTGTTTAACTTTAAGAGAAGTATATACATGATTACACGCTTCTGATTTTGTTTTCTATTGTTCGTACCTGTATATAGGACAAATTTATGCTTTACTAAAAAAATGAATCCTTTCCTTCTTGAAACTATACCAATTATGAAGGTGTTGACACTCCACCAATTTTTGTATGATAAACTAAATTTAGCTGTCGATATCACGTGATAGATTGATATTCATGAGGAGGCATTACTTTCCTGGCAGGAAAATAAATATTTTTTATAGTTTAAATTTTTATATCTTTGTTACGTGATCGAATCGAGCATTATAATAAACAGCATAGAGGTAACTTTTAAAAGTAATCTAACAAGCATTTTCCCCGTCATTCAAAATTGACGCAAATTATAGCGTGTATAGCTTTAACAAAATCATTTATTTTTTTTCATTAGAAGTTATAGAGAGATTTCAATATCTATGTAATTAACACAACAAAAATCATGCAAGACAAAATCGATTTCTCATAGAATGTATGTTAAGAAAATTTGTTCAACATCTGTTTTGATTCTTTTATTGTTTTAAGACATCTTATTGTTTAGTAATGAATTTTGGTTCCTACCAAGACCTTTAGCCTTTAGTTAATCAGTTTGCATTATATCCATGAAACTTCTTGTTAGGTCACCTGAGCCACTCAGGTGACCTATTGCAATTGGTCTTCATCCTTCGTCGTGCGTTAACAATTTACTAAACCTAAATCTAAACTATGGAATTCATGGCCCTACCACCCCTGAGCCTCATAAGCGGGGCCAAATAAGCAAAAAAGGCCAAAATTTAAATCCCACACAATTGGGAAAACACTAAATACATGGTTATTAGATTATGACCATGAAACCCTCTACCAAAATTGTGAAATTCGTGACCCCTGTGTCAGGGATTCAGGTCCTAGGGTGGGGCCAATATGGCCATATAGTAAAAATGTATAAAATCTTAAAAAAATCCTCTTCTCTACTCCCAGATATATTTGAAAAAAAAAGAAAACTAAATGCATCGTTATGATCATATCATTGAAGCCTTCTATCTAAATTGTGAAATTCATGACCCTTTGGACAGGTGGTTTAGGACCTAAGGCCATAAAGTGAAAATGTATAAAATCTTAGAACATCTTCTTCTTAACTTCCATGCAGTTTGTGAAAAACTTAATGCATAGTTATAATGTCCATGAAGCCCTCTACCTAAATTGTGAAATTCATGACCCCTGGATCAGGGGGTTCAAGCCCTTGGGCGAGCCAATATGGCTATAAAGTAAAAATAAATTAAATATTAGAAAAGCTTCTTTTATACTCCCATTTAAGTTTTAGAAAAACTAAATGCATGGTTATGATGTCCATGAAGTCCTTTACCTAACTTCTGAAATTCATGGTCCTTGGGACAGGGGCTCAGGTTCTAAGGTGGATCCAATATGGCCACATTGTAAAAATGTATTGATTTAACATTTCTATTGGGGTGGGGGCTGACAAATATGAACATATATTGTGGTGTATTTGACTATGTTCATATTATTCCGGGATTTGTTAATCCGCACCAGTAATCCGGAATTTATTCATGTTGGTTTTGTATGTTACGTTCATTAAAACGTTGTTGAAACGACAACACGTGTTACCATATATCTCCTGATATTTCTCACACAACTTAGGCATACAGAGACCCAACATATATTAAACATTTATTTTTTCATAGGGTATTTGCTGTGTGTCGTCCATTAACAATTTTAACTTTATCTTGAAAACTGCATGGTAAATTGTGACTTGGCAATATTGAATTAAATATGTGTTCTATTTTAGGAATTCTAATTGAATATCCTGTGCATTGTATACATGTAGAAATATGCGGTATGCATTTTGTGTGCATTATATACAGTCCCTGAAACGTTATTCTTTCCCATTTTTAGTTCGTTCACCGTGCGCTCACCGGGCGTTCACACAGCGTTCACCTTGCGCTCACCGTTCGTTCAGCGTTCCCTTATCATTCAGTCCCTCTTCATTTATTTTCATTCGGAACTTCAAAGTGAAAGGATCGGTCTTTACGAGTCACGACAAAATGTGGAAAAACGCGTGCGTAAATGAGGAAGGAAACTTACATTTCACATCAAAAACATTATTTAAATCGGAATCTAATTCGTAGAATTTAAAGTACACATTCTTGAGCAAGTTCGAAATTAAATTCAAAAAGCTGGTTTTGATTTTTGTTTTAAGGGCTCGAAAAGACCTATTGTTTTTGGTTTTTTAAAGGTCTTCCGTTTCCTTATTGTTTTTGCTTTGTTTCTTTTTCCCTATTATTATTATTCCAACGAAAGACCCTCTTGTTATTCTACGGTTTCTTTTTATTATTAGGGTCTTCCGTTTCCATCGGAAGACCCTACTGTTTTTCTTAGGATTCTTCTTATCTATTATTATTCTTTTTCTGACTTTTTAGAGCGTTATTTCTCAGAAATTAATAAACCGATTTGCACCAATTTTTCAGTTATAACTCGAGATTAATAAATTTTGAGCTGATAACGTCATTTCCGGTTGGAGATTTTTTGAGGATTTTGTGATTTTTTACTGGTGATTTTGTCCACGCAACTACTCCGAAACTTATCGTAATAGAAAAGCGAAACTTTTAGACATTGACGATGAATGAGCTTAGATGATCCTAAGTATATCCTCAAGTAGAATACACGCAATGCGTTAAAGCTCGCCTAAGCTCGAAAATTGACACCAAATTTTTTCATGAAATCTTTATACATTTTCTTAATTATTTTTGAATGTGTAGATATTTTGTTAAAACATGTCAAGCATGTGTTGTGAATATATAAACATTCTTTCATTTGATATCAAGAAAAAGGGGCTGGTTGGGTGAAAAGGTGAAAAGGATAGCGATGATTTGAATAGATATATGTATGAATATGTATGATTTGTTTACACGATGACATTCACTAATCCTGCACAAACGTTAAACACTTTTAAACTGGAATCGTGGGTTAGTCACTACGTCAAATCAAATACAGACAGCTAATGACACGAAACTCGTGCGACAAATAATGCACGTCGCCTTAGTTTTCAAACAAATTAACAGATAGTGTGGCGGAATTGTTATTCCGGAATTTTTCTACTTTGTTTACCCTCCGTTATTGGTTTTGTCATTTAGAAGGTAGTACAATATTGCCGCCGAAATGTTTACGTTGTGATTTTTGTCCTCCAATCCTTTGTGAGCCAAAGAGTAAGTTTAGTTTATATGCATATCGTTAACAGTACTACAGATGTCATGTGTAAACGTTTTCTTACATATTTTGCATCATATTTCTTGCTTAAATACCTTATCTTCAAAACACGTGTTCTAAATGTGTATAGGATAGTGTAAAACATGGCTTGGTCATCTATAATTTTGTTATATATGCCAGATTTATCATTTAGACAGTACAAGTTTCTCTGAAAATGTTTTATCAGATATAGTGTGCTTGACAAATGTGCAACTAATGATTTTACAGTGTAAAACTTCCATATTCATGGTTTTTCGAATTTTGGCATAGTGTAAAATGTGGATCTGCTACATGTATTTTTAACAGCTCATTACATTTGTCATCTATATAATAGTGTTTATGCGAGTATGTACTTATGTTATTTTTGTTGTTATTTTCAGTATTTTCACCCTCTCACGAGGAGGCAACAATAAACTGAAGAACAAGACAGATTTTTCAGTCTTATAACTGCACAGTGAAAATATCTGGCTTTTATTGTCGGTCAAGATGAGCCTGAAACTGGAGACAGAATCGAAGAGAGAGATGACTCGTGTGCGGCCTTTGTCGACATACGGACGAAAACTATATGAGTCAACAGTTAACAGACACCTGTTTAAGATTCGTAAAATCAAACGTGAGATTGATGGATGCATAGATGACATTAAGCTGCTCGACTTAGGATCTATCAGCAGACCAAATGCAGACACTTATGAGAAACTTTTAAAGTCTTGCTTTGAAGCATACTGTAAGTGTTCGGAAGATTTCGTTGCATACTTGCAATCAATGCGTACCAATGAAAGTATTAATGAAATGGCAGCCCAACGGTTGATAATGGACTCAGTGAAAGCAAAAGTCGGAGCAGCACTCTTCAGATTAGATGAGCTCACTCAAGAAACAGACTTGAAATCTTTGGTGCAACCGAGTGGAAGCACCATGACACAGGCAAACAACCCAAGGTCACCACGAGTTCCGAGTAGAAAAGGAAGCCCCAAGAGAGCCCCCTCAGAATATTCAAATCACAGCCTTCCATCGTTCGGAGAGGACAGTTTTAGTTCAAGTGGGACATCCCGGAGGTCTAGCTCATATCTTCAACGGGCTGAAGCAAAGCTTAATGCATCTCGTGTGAAGTTGAAATACATTGCCGAAGCAGTGATGATTCTGAAGGAGAAAGCAGTTTTAGATGCACGACTGAAGCTATCCAAAGCTGAGTGTGAAGTCGAGATGAACGAAAAGGAGATAGAAGTCATGCGGGACGTTTACACACCCAATAAGGAAGACTCAAGGAGTTCTCGGACAAGACGCTCGCGCACTGAAGAGTACATAAGAACTCTTCCAAATCAATATGCTGACAATCAACACATCGTCAATCCCTCACAGGCAGACCCGAAGAGTAGTTCACCTGTGATATATCATATGCAAGCAGATAGCCCGGACAATCCATGTCCCAGAAATACGGTGTTAAGACCAGACGCTGTGCCATTTACCCCAAATCGACCATTGCTACATGAAGATCATGAGATAATTCCATCCCCTGTGAACCCTCAGAACTCCTTTGTATAAGGGGACGTACCTGATGCCGGGTTGGCAAGGGAACGGAAAATTCCCATTTTTTCTAATCTATAAACCTTCCTCCTGCATTTTGGCATTATAATTCTTTGCAAGGAATGAACTGCATCTACTTTTCAGTTCTTCTCGCACAATTGTACCATTTCCTATAGATGTTCTGGGAGGGCAAACGCAGCAGTTTTTGGTCGGCATGATTTTTTTTACGTGGAACCTGTCTCGAGTAACACAGAGTAAATGTTTTTGTCCTCTAACAAAGCGAGCTTACAATAAGGTATAGTTACGGTTGATTGCTTTCAGTTCAGTGCATAATTTTCCATAAATGTCTTCAATTTGAAGAGCAAACGTGCATTAAAGGAAGGAAATTGGAGTAAAATACAAAATGCAGAATCCTGTATAAAAAAAGTGAAAAGGTTTTTATACAAACCGATAATTTAAGAAAAGAGAAAAATCATGCCAACAGGTGGAATCGAACCAGGATACAAAACCTTTAGATATGCGGTAAGTGACAGCGGTGAAACCAACTGAGCTATTCAAACCTTACATGTGTAACACGTATATATAAACCACTATAATACAAATAAGTTTTTAGAAAATTTGTAGGTTTTTTGCAATTTTTGACCTCAAGGCAGGGGTGCCCCTAGAAAACTCCTATCTTATTTTATTTCTTTGATCAAAACCTTTCAAAATATCTTAATTATTTTAGGAGCAGGCCTGTCCTGATGGATTTTTAAGCCAAAATTCATGCAGAAATAGACCGTTTCCCTGGAAAAAATGATGTTTTAGCCAACTTTGAAGTTTAATTTAAGAGTTACAAGTGCAATATGCTCGATTCTAAATGAAAATTTGAAAAATTTAAAAATATGTACAGTAGAAAAGATCAAATGAATTTTGATTTTTAAAAGCAATTTTTCCGGGAAATCGATCTTCCCTTTACGTCAATTCTTTTGTTATATACAAGTGATCATTTAATCAATTGAATTGATCGATGGATGTAAAAATCTTCTGGAACAATTCAACACGTTACAGTAAAAAATTGGCACAAGTATAGAAGTTCTATGTATTCTTTTTGCAACATGATTTTCAAGCGACCATTTTGACAATCAATATTCAAGGTCAAATTGCAAGATGGAAATTATTATTATGTACAAAAAATTCATTACGACTGAATAGAGGAGATGCTAAGGTAGATATATACCTTAGGAGAATAATCTGACCTAAAGTTTGATGTCATTGCAAAAAAGTAGAGAAATTCCTCAGAATATCTTGATCTGTCATCTTTTCATACTGTAGGCGTAGCTCAAACGTATCAGAATTTTTCTGTACGCATAATTATGTGATATCGCATTGGTTTCGGATGGTAAATTAACTCAAAAGAAGGACCATTGTGTGGTGTTTCATGCCGTAAATACTCTGAATCTGATACTATAACTAGTTATGTTAGTTCACTTCCATAAATGTGCTTGATAAATCAACAGTAGAAAACTTGTAAGTTTTTCTAGCAATAATATACTACTGAAGCAAGTTTTTATGTGTTATAAGTTTATCTGCATTGTAAAAACATATTATGCTGTAGTTTCTTTTAGTTTCTCTTTCATTTATATTGCACAATGCCTGATATTCCGAATATTATCACGCTTGTCAGTTAGTTTGGCCTATTGTAAAACATTGATTGGTTTATTTCTCATATTGATGCCATACGAATAATGGTGTAAAACAAGCGTCAAATCTATGAAATTATATACAGTATCGAAGCTATTACTTGGTGAAATATGTTATAAAGAAACAGAACCATTGTGTAAAATTTAGAAAATAAGTAAAGTTTAGAAAATGGCATAATGTAAAATTTGGATCATTGTGTACAATTTAGAAATTTAGTATATTTTAGAAAATGGCATAATGTAAAATTTAGAATGCCGAGCATGTGTGTTTTTTTAATTGGTTACATTTTGTGACAATGCCATAATTTGTTCCAATTTTCACCTTCTACAAGGAGGCAATAAACAACCAATCGGGAAACACATTTGGATTCTTACTGTACACAATGTATGAATGGACAATTTCAATTAAATTTTCAGTGATAGAAACAAATATATTTGTTGTAATTTTTTTGTCCAAAAATACGTAAATTAACTCAATAATCACAACAAATGATTAAAAAAAATTTAAGGCGAGAAGGGGGCTTGGAGTTATAAAATTCCAAAAAGTGTCGGGTCATTTTTGTCGGGTGCATGCTAGTGGTATCCAGATGATTGGAGGTTGCATTACAGTAATAAATTTCAGACATAGATTGTATATGTGTTTAAAATTACAATCTCCTTTTCATGTTAAAGATATACAGTAATCATTCATATTGTCTCGTTTTAGTACGAAATTTGGGAAAATCATGATCGCCGTCGCCAACTTTGCTCATTTAATCAGAGAATTAGATTATCTTAATTTATGCACTCGTCTTTCATGGATTTGAGTTGAGAACTGAGCTGAGTAATTTCAAAATGTTGGTGACGGAGGAACCAGATGTCTTACTTTTTTTTTTTTATCCTTTTATCTATTATAATCAACTCCTGTCGTATGCAGAACAACCCTTCATTTCAAGAGTGGATTCGGAAATGATTTTCCTCTGCTTTTTGTTTTGGGGTGAATCGTTAGGGAAAATGTCTTTTGATATTCATACACCTTCCAGGTTAATATACTGATGTAAAAAATATACAGCCTACTCCGGATATACTGAAATTCAGGAGACCATGCAAATTATTTCAATATAACCGTAATTCAATATAAGCGAAATCGATGGACGTGAAGCCGCCATTTTTAAAAGTTCAATCCCGATCTAAACTAAAGAAGAACAAACCCGAGCAAATTATTTTGTCATCGTTTCTCTATTATACTGAACAGATAACAGGGAATATTAGTCCTTAAAAGTTTAATTTAAATATCAGTAAGTTTTGTAAGTTTCATTTTATTATAATCTTTAACCTCATCAAAATGCTTAATCCCATTTTTTTTTTACGTTTTATTGAGAAATCATTAGACTCAAACGCTTCAAATACTGCTGAACACTGCTTGTTTATCATCGTAAGTGTACTCGGGTTAATCTCAAAATCCTTAGCTATTTCGATTTTAGGCTTTGTCCTTTTATCAATAGCCTTACTAGTTCGTAATTATAGTGTCCAAATATACGGGGGGTTTTTCTGTGGGGTTTCCATATTACGTCTAGCCTCCGTACACGTAAAAACAAGGAATTCAACAGTGAATAAATTTTATTTTTAAAAGAAGTATAAAAACACATAAGGTGAGAACTTATCAATTCACACCTTTGTTTATCAACGAGTCAGTCAGGCATAATTACTGTCACCAACCGTGACGACAGCCGTCAGGGAGTACTTCAATATAACCGTTATGAAAACAACTCATTATCACCTCTGAGGACTGATCAGTGACTTCAATATAAGCGATATTTCAAAATAGCCGATTTCATTATAACCTTTAATTTAATGCAATGAATATGAGAGGTTAAAACAGGGGATTTATTTTTATTTCAAAATAAGCGGAATTTCAAAATAAGCGATTTCAATATACATGTAAGTGGAGTAAGCTGTATAGTGAGCATGGGAGTTTACGTTGTTGATTTTTGTAGTGTGATCTTTTAAATAAGGAATAATAAAAAGAATATAATATACATGTACAGGTATTTTCAGTGTTACGCAAAGCAAGTTATAAAATGATTAATATTCATAACAATAATCCCTTGAAAAAGAGAGGTACATGTATACTACGTGAAATCAAGTAAAATATTGTTTTATCATAGATAAAAATAATCATGTTCAAAAGAGTGAGGGAGGGAGACAGGAATTTCGGTGGAAACTCCTGATTTTCTAAAGGTTAATATAAGAAAAAAAAACTAAAAAAGAGGAGCCCCACCACCTGCTAAGCGCCTGTGTC
This sequence comes from Magallana hongkongensis, assembly GCA_016163765.1. Classification (NCBI taxonomy): domain Eukaryota; kingdom Metazoa; phylum Mollusca; class Bivalvia; order Ostreida; family Ostreidae; genus Magallana; species Magallana hongkongensis. Next base: position 57,694,099 of record WFKH01011925.1, read on the forward strand.
TCAAACTGAATCTTGATCAAACGCCTTAAGAATCATGTTGTTGGCCTACGACCTGGAAACATCATTATTTAAACACTATGATCTCATCTTTCAATATTCTGTGACACAGCGAAATATCTACTCTGCGACTTCAACGCTGTCAAGTCTTATTGCAGAAAATTGCTGAAATGCACAGTTTTGTTCTCTAAACAAAAAATTATATGCTTATATAAATGAAAAGGCAAACTGTATGCACCATCACAGGTATTGCCAATATGTAGCTTTTAATTCTTAGCGACTATGGATCTTATAAAGTAACTTTAACTGTAAAATAGAGGTGCTGTGAGCAAGCTCACAAATAATACCCCCTGCTAAGAAAATATCATAACTCAGGTATGTTTCTATTAGAAAATAAGGGATGCTTCTTTTTTTTATTGTGACATTGAACTAGCAAAAATGACCAAAGTTCAAGTCAGGGCATACTAACAGGTCACAAGCAATCCTTGTGTCAAATTTTAGCTTCTAATCATATTCCATTACAAGATAAGGCCTGGACAGGAATTAAGCAGTTTTTAAAACAATGACCTTGAACGCACAACTGACCCTGGGTGAAGATCATGACACATCCCCAGGTCATAAACAATGTTTGTGTGAAGTAAAAACTTCAAATGTTTCTCCATAAAAATGATATGGACTGAACACAAATTTTGCACTTTTCCTGCCAATGACCTTGACCTTGCCCAAATGACCTTAAGTCAAGGTCATGGCAGACCCTCAGGTCATAAGCAATGTCTGTGAGAAGTAAGAACTTCCAATGTGTCTCCATAAAAAAGATTTGGACCGGACACGAATTTTGCACAGACAGACGGACAAGGTGATTACTATACCCCCCCCCCCCCCCCCCAACCCAAACATTGTTTGCAAAGGGTATAATGATTAACATGAGGTTTGTATGGGTTAAAAAACGTATATAGATTTTTGACCCAAATTTTACACGGATCGACTGGATTTATCAATTTGTCTTTTGTAACCTCTATAACATTTTAATTATTTTTGTAATATGTATTTTTTTGCAGATCCCTTTACATAGTTGTCATATGCACGGGTGCTAAACTGAAGACAACAAAATATGTTTTTGATTAATGAGATTTAAAAGTAGTATGGGTACTAGTACACGTATTTAGATACATGTATTTGACAAGCGAACCAAAAACATTATATAAACTAGAGCCGAGCTCGTTGCATAGCAACGAGGAGGTCTTCCGTTGCAGCTTCGTGTCAAAAAAGGATTGTCAATACGCATCTTCCCAAGTCAAGGGTTTCTGATCCGCTCGTTCTACATAAACCCTTGACCGAACAGACAAAACATATGCGGGTTTAAGATTGCGCCATCTAGTGAGAGTACTCATTTTTGAACTTTTGTGACCTCTTGTTCTGACCAATCAGAAAGTGCGTATTAAACAGAAACATTATAGCAATATGGCTGCTCCCATGAACAAGTTGTTTATAGTGACCGAATTTGTAGAAAAGATGGGTTCACTCAGGCTAAAAACCGATAGCAGTAAGTCAAATACTTACTAGCCTGTCTCAAATTTATTTGACACCGGTTAATATTGATCAATGCACAATTAACATCATTCTTAAAACAACGTTTCTTATTGGATCATGCAAACTTTTATGACACCAACCAGCGTGCGAGGTTTCTAACCCCGTCAAACTCAGCCTATTCGGTCAAGGGTTTATGTAGAGCGGAGCGGATCAGAAACTCTTGACTTGGGAAGATGGTCAACACGATAATAGTCATGATGTTATATACTAGTGCTTATAAATGAGTAAATGGATGGCATGTATCAGCCCCTTATTGAAGAGGACAGCAATTCCAATCCAGCAATAATTCAGTCAAGTAAAAACACATGGTTTCTCTTCTTAATATATTTGACAGCGTATTAATTATTAAAATGTGTGCGAAATACATGTAAGAAGAATTTATCAGCAACTGCTTAACAGCAAATGCCATATTTGTAATAATAAATTTTTCTCCGCAAAGAGATTGACCGATCAAAAGATTTTAGATCCTATTTTTGATTTATTTTCTGTTCATTGCATTTCAGAACAGTTACTATACATGTACATCATTGGGATCTTGAGCTTCTCAGATAGCCATGCTTTATTAAAGGATGAGACATTGAAAATCACGTTGCGTAACTATTCAATGAAAAAAATA
>WFKH01011925.1:57696311-57717087 GCA_016163765.1 Magallana hongkongensis
TTCTGGTGAAACTAAAACTGGATTTGACAAATGAAGGAGACAGCATAGAATAGACATCTGTTTCACTGATGTCTGTTATGATTTTGACCTGTGAATTATAAACTAAGTTTATGGACACTACACACTTATAAACAACAAGTACTGTTTGCAATGATCTATATTTTTGCCAGGAGAGAGAACACGCGGTCCAGACTACAGTGTATACAGTGCTATGATATTGACTCTCTACATGGACACTTTAGTTAATTGATGCCCTTAAAACAAAAAATACTGTAATGTACCCGACATCATTTAAATGGTGTCCCTCTGAAAAAACCCGGTCACTTAAATTATTGGCATAAGAATAGAAAACTTTGCATGCAACTTTGTAAATCTTAAATTTTGACTAAGAATTTATTGAAACTTTACATAGTGGTCTGTGATATAACCATGACATTTAAAAATTATCGATATCTTGATTCAAGTTCACTGTACATCCTTGACGTATGAATGTATGGTCTGGACACCTGACCTCAAACCTTTTACCTAGAAACTTGGTTTGAGGTCACTACACACTCTTTATTCAAAGGCACTTTATGGATAAAGTATTAGAAGTGCATGTAAGTAAGTTAAATGTACACAGACCCTATTACAGAGAAATTATACTTGTGGAAAAGTAAACATTCTCATCATTATTCGGCGCCATCAGAATAGGACGTCGACCCTAGTTATACATGTATATGAATAGATATTATGACTATAAATTATGATTAGTACATATTGTCATGTAAGAAGGGGGATTAATCAAGTGTTCTGTCCACAAGTACCCGAGTTACAATCGACTTGGATAAACGTATTTTTGAATTGTTATTTCATACATAATGTATAATGCTGCATTTGTATATTAGGAAAGTATGAATTGCCAGTAATAATCTGTTTAGAAAATATGTGGTCACAATTTATCTACGTAAATGTAGCTTGTACACTGATCCTGAACATATTTGAATAACAGTTCAGATTTACTGCGATGTTTAGTACTGGTTGACGACAATGCGCGGATCTAGAGGGGGCGGGTGGGTGGGTAACTGGAAAATTCAAACAAACTTATTAAACAGACCTAGTAAAATTACTAATCTTATATACATGTATGCATTGGACACCCACTGGCAAACAACATTATCCCTCGGCCCCCCCCCCCCCTCCCCACTCCTTAAGCGTCCGGGGAAAATCCTGGAACCGCGAATGACATCGTATTTATCATGCCATATCCTTAATGATCACGGGACTCCATGACTATGTGATTTTGTTAAGTTAAAAGTTTTAAAAATTGTAAACTTGTAGTTGATCCCGTGTTGTACATTTAATACGCGACCTCCGTGCGCTCATTTTGCGGTAGAAGTAAAAGCGCTGAACAACATACACACACACCAAAACGATTTGGTAAAAAAAAATATATCAACAATTCGAGTGCGCGTGCACCGCATACGCATAAGTTCGACTTGTAAAGTTCGCACGAATAAAAATCTCCGCAATCTACGGATTTATATCATTTTTTACCGTATGACCGCTACTCGATCTTCTACAACTGCCCGAATCTAAACAATTGTTTTTTAACATATCTATTACTCTTCAAATATCAACAAAACTTATATAAAATTCACACATGTTCCCACGAAAATGAAAGATATAAAAACTGTAATTGCAATGAGTTTGCTTCTACAAAGAATCAAACGACCATACAGAAAAACTACAAAAGCGATCATCTTACCGTTTCTATTTTAGGGCCTGAATCTAAATGTTACATTAAAGTTTTGTAATTCAAAGAATTCAAAACTATCTATAACAATACAGGGTGAATTAAACATATTTTTTTAAAAAATTCACGTGAATATGTACCTAAAATAATCACTAAATCCTTCAATTCCGGACATCGATCAGCGAGGATTTTTTTATCGTGCGAACCCCTCTCACATACATGTAACATTGCAACACAGAACTTTGGTTTTAAACTGCCTTAAAATAAAGGCTTGGAGAGTTTTTTTTTTTTTTAAATCTCCATTTTGGTTCCTGTTCAATTAATGCATTCAAATTCTATTTTGCTCTCTCTCTCTCTCTCTCTCTCTCTCTCTCTCTCTCTCTGTACAACTTATAAGTGAGAATACTTATAATACTTTATACACTTATATACTAATTTGTGTTCGCCAAATATTAATTCATAAGACAGGTTGATCTGGCAGGGTGTGAATATCGTCTAAAAAGTGTTAAAGTCTCTCCTGTGAATGCTTCACAGTCTCAGCTAGCAGTAATTAACGGAGATAATCATGAGTAAATATTTTAATCTTTAAGTTGAAACGCTAGTCGATTTCACATGAACCGGTCAATATTTCGGCGTTGTATTGAATTTAATCAATAAAAATGCACACGTGTGATAGGGTAGAAGCACACGAAGCTTGACGTGTGTATTAGCTAGACTACCGCAGATCTCTTGTCCACTCGCGCGGGATATGCAAGGGATTGATTATGTAAATGTATACACAAATCCCAGTGGCCGTGTTTGGTTTAAAATGTTTGCAGTTTTATAAATGTTTTATTTTAAACAATATAACTATTTTGATGACATCGACAAGATATCAAAGAACACCTTTTATAAAGAGAACATAACCAACATATCTATATAATTATTTTTGAATTATGAAGCTAAAACAGATTTTATCATTAACAGGTTAATCTTTTTTTTGTTGATCTCAAACATTATTTCTGTAGTTTTTAGAACATTTTTAGACTTACAAACCCACCACTGATCTATGTCTGACTATGCTTCAGATGGGAATAATAATGCTTTTACTAATTCTTAATTTACACTTTATCGTTTAAATTAATTCAAGGATCAAAAAACGTTTATGTGTAATCGACATTCAAACAATTCTTTGTGTTTGCGGTTAAATAAAACCATGTATGCAAGACGCGAGTCTTGTGTATGTAGATCACGGCTGCTACGTACTCCAGCCGCGACCGATCTCCTCGGCCGCGGGCAAGGGGTGAGTTACGTAATGACACACACAGCTCAGAATCCAGGTACATGTAGATTTGATAATGATTAAAATGCATTACATATGTATTTTTTTTTTAGACTTAGATACCCACAATTGATATATGTCTGACGATGTTTCAGATTGAGAATAATATTGCTTTTATATTTCTTAAACACTCTATCAATTACACTTAATTAATTTAAGATGAATAAACTTTTATATGAAATCAAAATTAAAACAATTCTTTGTGTTTACGGCTAAACAAACCCATACAAGTAAGATGCAGATCTTGTGTATTTGATAACCGCTGACCGCTAGGTAGTCCGACAGCAACCGATCTCCTCGGCCGCGGGCGAGGAATGCGTTACATAATGACACACACAACTAAGAATCCAGGTAGATTTGAAATGCTTGCAGTAAAATGACTAAAATATATTTCATAGGTGTTTTTTTTTTTAAATCCAGTGCATGTATTTTATAGAAAAGAAAAAGATTGTTTATATTTTCTCGTTCTCGTTTTTTTTAAGGATTCTCCACTAGAAGACCTAAACAGAAATGACTAAAAATAAAGCTGTAAGAAGATATGTATACTTTTAAAAAAAACCCAACTTTCTCTAATGAATTAAACCATCCCGTATAAGCTGGTACACTTTCAGTTGTTAATTTATGTCATTTGTGCGCACAAAGACTATTCGTTTACTTGCAAAATGAAAACAGGTACGAGTTAACAAGACAAGCTTTTTACACTCATATTACGCAATACCGGTACAAAATAATTTTGTAACTACATTATTAACATCATAATAAACAACTTTTCCAGCGACAGCTATATCAAAATATTAACCATTTTTGAGTAATAAAGCGAAGACCTTTAAGGGCTCTAGGCCCCTAATTAAAAGGGCCAGCCCTTTTTCAATGGTGTTAAGTGAAAGTCCTTGATAATTTGCACATTTTTTGTTCTGTATGTGTTCAGAAAAAATTTTAAACTATAAAGTTACGAGACAAAAACACGATCAAAAATCAGCATTTTTTAAAACATAAAATTTAAATTAATTTTTTGAAACTTTAATTGGGAAAAATCGTAAAAACAAAACTCGGAGGACAACGTTCAAAGTATCTATTTTCAAGATTTATGACTTTGAAACACATGCCATGGATGGTTTCAGAGCCTTTGCGTGCACAGGAATGCCTATATTTTTTTGAAAAAGGGAAATAACTCGGCACCGGAAGTGATGATTTCAATGAATTTCAGTTGATGTTGAGAATTTGTAATTTGCAATGTACCCTGAAAATTTGAACGTAATAGGACAACAAACAAGCGAGATATTTGAGTTTTAAAAACGTCTAGAAGAAAAAAAAGAATTACCAACAGAATCAGTACAAGGTCTTCCGTTGAAAACGGAAGACCTTAAATATACTAGCAGCATACACAATTTATATCAATATCATTAATATCAAAAGTATTTGTCTTACATTCCATCTACATGACTGAAAAAAAATGAATTTGACTTGCCCTTTTTTGGAAATAAAGTTGAAACATTTAAAAGCTGATTGACAGTCTAGAGTGATAAGTTAACATGATTGTACATTTTCCGAATATAATTCTGTAGTTGTATATTTCAGCGATAGGGTGGATTGAAAACAATTCTTACAAACGTAAACAAAACTTTTATTTTAGCTCATTGTAAGGTTTGAAACTACGCGTACAGTTTTTTAACGGCAAGTCAGAGCTACCCATACACAGTACACACCTGTAATAGCTACGCGTACAGTAAACAATATCGAGGCATTTAAAAAAGGCCCTTTTATAAATTGATGTTTGCGAATATAAAATAGTCATTGTGGGGGTAGCAGCCAGAGGAGTATCAGATTAGGGTTTAGAATTCAAATTAAGCTTAAAATGCAATCATAAACCTCCCTGTAGGCTCTTGTTAGCCCGTGGTCAGAACCAGCAGCATCCTCTGCTGACCGGTCACACATATATAATTAAATTAATGAAAATTAAATACCATAGTAAAAGTTTTGTACTGGAACTTTTGGAAAAGAGAACAAAAACTTTTAAATTTCAGGGTCGACAATGGACATTTAGAGGGAATGTACAGGGGATTGACAAAGGCAGACAGAAATGTTTTTGCATACGAATATTGGTTTTCAGTGCCATCTGTGTTAAAAAGCTTTAGTACTAATATATAAAGTTCTTAAAGAAATTATGATTATTCCAATAGATAATAAAGTCTTACTTTGAAATTTTTTCTGGTTCTGCCGTATGTATAAAAGTATTACAGCAAGCATAATGAAGACGGTTACACAGGTTAAGGCAATGGCAAAGGTTCCTGAACCATTGCTTAAACGTAAAAAAATAAATTAAAGACACACATGAGTGCAAGCACACAATTCATATAAGGTTGATAAATTGCCAAATTCATGATTGAATATAATGTACCTTACCTTGAGTTTTCAATCGTACTTCTGCTTGTGATAGAGATGTTACCTCCAATAGAAGTTGAGTCTAAAGTTGACCTGTCATTGACATCAGTTGTTGATGTTACTGATGACAGCTTTAACAGCTTTCTTTTAATTGCATCATAACATCCCTGATCTGCAAAACAAAACAGTTTCACTCTTTGTGCATTTTATTTAAGCAATAAAATATTCGGTGGTTCATCCGGGTCTAAAGGTAGAGAGCATTGTAGAAAAAAGTACCCTGCATTAGCGGGTTATGTACATATTTCTTGCAATGATCGTTACCTTTATAGCACGTATGAACAAAAACAACAAAAAAGGATTATAGGCCTCTTGTTTTTTATTATAGATAATCTACTGATAATCTATTGATTCATGTTGCAAAAAAGGAACAGTCATATATTGAAGGTATGTCGCTTTACCTCGGTCTTAAAATTAATTCTGAACACAACTCATAAATAGGCACCATCAAACAGTATATAAACCGTTCAAAATCGTTAAACCCGACAGCATACAACGCATTGCCGACATGAATTATTTCTTAGGTGTTGCGCTTTTATTCCTTGTTTAACAAGCATTTTCTGTTTAGCTCACCTGAGCTGAAGGCACAAAGCATCCTTGTGGGAATGCAATTCAAGTTTGTTCAAATGAAAGGCCAAATCTCCTTTAAAGTAAACGGACGATTACAATTGCAACTTCTCTGGCGTTTTCGACAGAGCTCATGAAAAACACCTCAAATGTATTAATATTACTGGATGTTAGAAATTTACACAAAATGGCGTCGCTTTCATTAAAATAAGTATCGGCTAGACAGCTTTGTATTTCGCTTCTGTGGTAAATGTATTTTTAGGGTACATGTATATCATTAACTTTATTGAATTCTAGCTCACATATCAACAGATTGTAAAATGTGTTGTATTTATATCAAGTTTTATAAAAAAAAAGGGAGGTTGTCATGGACGCGCCTATGTAATACATTCGAGGTGTTTTTCCGAGCTCTGTCGGAAAGGCCCGAGAAGTTGAAATTAAGGACGATAATTTTTAATTATTGAACTTTTTTAAATTTTTCATAAAAACTCTTTTGGTCAGAAATGCTTAAAACTTATAAAAAGCATCCTTAGATAATATAGGTTCAAATTTGTTTAAATCATAAACCCTGGTGGAAGGGAAGGGCCGTAATGGAGGATAAATTTTTACATAGAAATATATATATAAAACTAGACAACATTGAGATGGGGACCATCTCAAAGGGCCCCGCTTAAATAATGGACAATATGATAAAAAGAATTTCAGATAATTTTGCTTTGACCTTGACCTATAACTTTAATTTATTCAGCTGGCATAGAACTTCAAATTAAATCTCATTACCCCTTACACACAGGGAATTTTGTTCAATCTGAACAAGATTAAGCAACTGGGAAATTATCTACGGTCTAAAACTGATTATAAAGAGATCTGCTATGACATTCACATTGACTTGGTTCAAGGTCACTGCACGCCTGTTTAGGTAAAGTATTAGCCAAAAAGTACTAAGTGGAGAGTATATAAATGCTCTTAAAAAAAGAATTTATGTGTGATCTGATATGACCTTGACACTTGAACTACCAACATCATTTCAGGTCACTGCATATCCATTGATCAAAGGCACCATGTGGGTGAAGTATGAGCCAGATTGGAGCAAAGGGAGAGAAGTTATACACCAGACAAGGATTTTTCTTATAATTCTGCTATGACCTTCACAGTTGACCTTGAAAACTGGTTCAAGGTCACTACACACCCTTTACTCAAAAGCTCTGTTTATGTGAAGTATGAGCCAGATAGGGCTAAGTGGAAAGTATAAATGCTCTGAGAAAAGGATTTTTGCGTGGTCCGGTATGACCTTGACCCTTTACCTACAAACTTCATTCAAGGTCACTGCACACTCTTTGACGATAGACAGTCTTTGTGTAAAGTATGAGCCAGATTGGATCAAGGGGAGAAAAGATATGCACCGATCAAGGATTTCATATATAATCCTGCTGTGACCTTAACCTTAGACCTAGAAACATGGTTCAAGGTCACTGCACACCCTTTAGACAAAGGCACTCTGTGGGTGATGTATGATCGAGATTGGGCCAAGGGGAGAGAAGCTATGCTTCGGACAAGCGATCTCGGACGGAAAGACTGACGGACAGACAGAGGGGTGGATCGACAGACTGATCACTATATGGCGCCCGCAGAGCGGGGCCCTAATAATTGAATATTTTAGGGGTCAGCCCTGTAGATCCTTATGGGAACAGTCATTGTTGTTTCGATTAGTGGAATCGATTTGAATTATCAATGCAGTCATTTTCTCTTCTACAACGCTCAACAAAATATGTCTCGTTCTCTAGATATATTGCGTCAAAGTTTAAGGCCTTTGGGTCCTAAAAATCCCTAATTACGTAATAAATGGCTGTGACTTTTTTGATAGTTATTATTACGATCACCAACTTTGCTTCTATAATGCATTTTAAAATCTTTATCGTTTTAATATTATTTGTAATAGACTTTGCGAGTCTCTTGGCCCCTAATAAAAGGGGCCAGCCCCTTTTCCTAATTTTGTTGGAAAGAACTGCAGATACTCTACTACTTTTGTTATATATGTCTAACAAATTATCAACTGATAAACAGATACAGATCAAAACGTATAAAATTTTGATTCAAAATTCGTACCCAATTATTGAGCCATAGCGTGCTTTTACGAATGGCGCCACTGGCGTAAAATAACAATAGACAACTTCAAACTATGGTGTACCAATCTTGAAAATTTCTTATTTATATCTCTGATAGTTTTTGAGATCAAGTGTGCACAAAATGGGTCGTAAAAGTTTACAAAATCAGCAATAAATCGGTACCGGAAATGACGACGTCAAAGTTTTTAAAACAAATTAATCTTAGATTAATTCCAAATATTTGTGGAAAAAAAAATAATAACGAACTTTTTTGTCTTCAACAAAAAGTAAGGGCTTTTCGACATCACCTTTTCCGTTTTTTTATTCAAAATATCAAAAAAATCATATCTATTTCTTTCCCAAAATCTGCAACCCCTTGGAATAACCAGTTTCCTAAATAAAAACTTAAGTAATGCAATTTCAAAAGAAAGATAACTCCAGAGCTTTAAAGTAAATATAATTTTAATTTCTTAAATAAGATTTTCAAAAAATCATATAAAAGTATTTCTTGGGACACAAAACTTTGTATGCCTAGAGTATTTATGTTCTACATTCTTTAAGCAAAGCGAGATGACTCTGTTTAAATTAATTTTTCAACTAGCAATAAGTTGTAATGTTTATGCCCTTAAAACTCCTATAAGGAATTTTTGAATTGTTCTCTTTACTCCAAACTAAAAACCGAAAAGATTTTAAAAATAAGATGGAAAATAAAAGAGCTACAGCTAAAGGGTTGTTTTGAATAATAACCCTTCTAGATCCTTCATGAACACCATAACCATATATTCAGGGGTTTTTTTTCCAGATGCGGGAGTAAAGAAGATTTTCTACGATTTAATACATTCTAACTATATGGTTATATTGGCCCCGCCTTAGGACCTAAACCCCTGAACCATGGGGTCATGAATTTCACAATTTTGGTATATAACATGATGGACATCTAGCCATGCAATTAGTTTTTCTCAAATATATATGGGAGTAGAGAAGAAGATTTTCTAAGATTTAATACATTTTCACTATATGGCTATATTGGCCCCGCCCTAGGGCCTAAACCCCTGAACCATGGGTCATGAATATAGAACTTCAGGGACATCTAGCCATGCATTTAGTTTTTCTCAAATATATATGGGAGTAGAGAAGAAGATTTTCTTAAAATTAATACATTTTTACTATGTGGCCATATTTGCCCCACCCTAGAGCCTGACCTTAAGAGGTTGTATGATTAAAAGAGTTATACAATTATTTTTATTATTTAAAACAAAACAGCCAAAACATTTTTTGAGCTTTCTAGATAAACAATAAGACTTGGTAATAGTAAAGTAACTAGAGCCGAGGTCGTTGCAAAGCAAGGAGTAGGTCTTCCTTTGAAGCTCCCTGTCGAGAAAGGATTGTCAATAAGTCTGATTAAGATAATCCTTTTTCTCCTTACACTTGTCAGGATCTGACAGGTATTGATAGGAGGTCATCTTCACACAACCATTACTTCTGACAAATCAGAGCTTTAGAAAATCAATTGGAACTTTTCAAATGGAGACAGGCAAATTAATTCATGCCTGCTTTCTCTGTAACACCCAGACTTATTGTATTCGGTAAGTAGGAGTATATTTAGGTTGTATACAAATGTTGGGGTCATGTGAATATGACCTGTTATCGATACCTATCAGACCCTGACGAGTGTAAAGAAAAGGGGGTGATTTAAATTAGATTGGATTGTCAATGTGATAAAAGTAAGTTCAGAAAATCAAAAATAAGCCATGACGCCTTCTCCAACATGAGGGTACGCTATACGAGAGGTGCTCAGCGGGAGGGACAACTCTCCGTATAATGTTTGGCCATGCAAGCACTCAGCATGTAGGGAAACAAATTTATCCGAAATTTTAAATAAACAAATAAAATAAAAAAATACTCAAATCTTCAAAATCCTAATCCGTAGTAGTAGTAGTAGGGGAGGGACGGGGGGTTTGTGAGGCATCTCTATTTTCTGTTGTTTAATATGATTTTCTTTTAAATTTGCCCCCCCCCCCCCAAAAAAAAAATTATTTCGCCTTCTCCTAAAGAGGGTGTGCGGGGGTGTGTGGGGGGGGTGGGGGGGGGGGGGGGGGTGGAGCAATGCCCCAAAATTCAATTTTCTAAATATTCATTTAAGGGAATTTTTTGTTGCGAGAAAGGGGGGGATAGTTCTCCCACTGGACCAATTAGAGGTACTGTGAGCAAGCTCAAAAATTATACCCCCCTCCCCGCTAAGAAAACAAAATCATAACTCTATAAGAAAATAATGGTTGCTTCTTTTCCTTATAGTGACACTGAACTTGCACAAATGACCAAAGTGGAAGACAGGACATACCCACATGTCACAAACAATTTTGTGTCAAATTTTAGCTTCTAGTCATTTCCATGTATACAAGACATGACACAGATAGGAATTAAGCATTTTTTTTTAAATGACCTTGAACGTGCACAACTGACCCTGGTCAAGTTCATGAGACACCCTTGGGTCAAGTTCTTGAGACACCCTTGGGTCATACGCAATTTTTATACGAAATAGAAACTTCTAATATTTCTTCTTAAAAACAGAATAAAGCAGCCACAGATTATGAACTTTTTTTCTTCCAATGACCTTGAACTTGCCAAAATAACCTTGGGACAAAATCATTACACACCCTTAGGTCATGAGCAATCTTTGTTTAAGTTAATATTTCGTACTTCTAAAAAATACTGTACATGTATTGACCAATGTTTTGTATGCACGTTTGTACTCTCCTCACCATCGTCGGAACCAACGCGTTTTCTATCCGATACACTGCTTTGAAAGCAATGTAACGGATAGGAAACCCGTGGGTTCCGATGTCTTCCCATTGACGTGTGTCAATTTAAATCACTAAATGATTTCCAAGTGGCAAGGTATCAAAGCTTTTAAAAAGATAAGATACTGAATTTCTACAGTTCTAAATTTGATGTTAAAAATACAACACTTTTTTATGCAATGAAATAAAAACAAAAAATACCTTTACGGACTCATACAAACAAATAAGAAGGTGAAGCGAAAGCCATAAAGACATTGTTCCTTCTGTTTCAGACTTATTTCAGAGTTACCATAAAAATAAAAATATTCTGCTGAGTTTTTAGTCAGCCCATGGGCTGACTTATTAAATTGGGATGCACTCGCGTAAATTGGAGTTCTAGGAAGGAATTAGGCAGTCCGTGTTAGAGAAATTCGAAGTTAATATGAAACTTGTCAGTTTCTAGGTCAAACTGCGCCTAGATGTATTGAAAGACTGTCAATGGGTATCGTCTGTAGCCACGGTCCAGAATCCGTATGTCACCGTGTAGAATCACACATGAGGGGGCCGTGAATGGTGTAACACGGGGGCCGTGATTTTGAAGCGGTGAAAGTAGGTCATCGAGTATTCAAAGACTTATTATGTTTAATTAAAATCGATTTCGATAACCAAAAGTATCGCATGGAAGACAGTGATTATTGATAAACTACCTCTAGTAACATGGGAGTTGAGATATCTTTGGGAAAGCTCAAACACTTCGACAATATGCAGGTGGGGTAGGCGCAACGTATTATTTTCAGGATATTTTATTAAAAATTTCGAATCCTACCGCAGAACTTCCAAGTTTTTTCGTCCAAAATCATTCCATGTGAATAGAAAATCTACATTTATAAAAGAAAACCATCTCACATGTATGAAATGAGGAGTATTTGATCAAAAACTGATGTGGCGTAGGGGGCTGATGATCTTGTGGCGAAGGGGGGCTGTGACTCTATTTCATATAATATAAAGCTTTGTGCACTGAAGTGACACGAGATTTTTGGTCGCAGGTGGCGATTGAATTAACACAGACTGACCAAAAAACAGATAAACAACCGGGTGGGGAAAAAGAAACACGTTAAGGAGAAAATGTTACACATATGAAGTTACCAAAAATGATTTTCGCCAGATTTGGATATCTTTTCTCCAATTTTAAAAAAAATCAGCCCTAGCATTGGGCTGGGGGGGGGGGGGGGGGGTTACAGCAATAAGTTCGTTTTCACAATGAAACGAATGACAATGTAGAAAAACTACAGAAGTTTTTATGTAACCACAAGAATCTAAACAAAACTTGTTTAAAAACTCATGTGAATATTCTTTAAAATAATCACTGAACCTCTCAATTCCAGACAATTCTTTTATCGTGCCAGCAACTACCGCAAATATGTAACATTGTCACATGGAACTTTGATTTAAATTTGATTTGAATTTTAAACTACCTTGTGCGTTCTGAGAATCTTTAAACTTTTGAATTCACTTTTACTTTGTACACCCTGCTAAATAATGCATCCAATTTTGATTTCTCTCTCTCTCATTTTTGTGCAACTCTAAGAAAACTTCTATTACTTTCTACGAAGTCTGTAAAAACTCTCAGCATTAATAAATGGAAATAACCAGGGGTAAATAAATAAATCTAAAGTTGAAACACAAGTCAATTTTACATGAACATATACCGGTCTATCGGATTTTATGCACTTTCGTATAAATCAATGCTAAATCAACTGTACAAAAGTAAATAAGATAAAAATTATCTTTTCATCTTAAACCAACATAATAGTTGAAAGCATAATAAAAAATACCTGTGTTCGTACAAAATATCAATAAACATGCACGTGTGATAAGGTAAATGTAGAAGAACATGAACCTACTGCGGATCACTTGTCCACTCACGCGGGATCTCCTCGGCCAGCGAGGGATGATCATCATATAAAGGTTTAATATTTGTGTGTGTGTGGGGGGGGGGGGGGGGGGGGGGGTGTTGTTGATCTAAAACATTATTTGTACACTTTTAAACACATTTTTAGAACGACTTCCTAATTTAAACTCTAATGTTTAATTAAATAAAGTTAAGATGGACAAACTTTTATAATATAAAACTAAAACAGTTTTTGTATTTGCGGCTATATAAACTCAAACAAGTAGATATACATGTAAGACGCGAATCCTATGCATTTGATAACCGCTGACCACTAGGTAGTGCAGGCGCGACTGATCTCCTCGGCCGCGGGCGAAGGATAGGTTACCTAAATATACAACACACCCACACGCACAGCTCAGATCCCAGGAAGATTTGAAATGTTTGCAGTACAATGACTAAAATCTATCAAATAGAAGGGTTTTTTTTTTTACTTAAAATCCACAATTGATTTATTGTAACGGTATTTTAAAATTACATTATTATTCTGTTTTAATTATTACGTAATGTTTATTATCATTGCTCTCCGCGAGCAATGTCATTACATAAGTGACCCCGTTTAGAAAGATTGCTCCTTGCGAGCAATGCATATTATGTATATTTTTAGGACGGGTAAACTTTACGGGGGGACTGATTATTTTTCTATTGCGGGATATACATGTGCAGTTCAGCCAGTGATGTTTTGATATTTTATTTGTGAAACTTTGAGTTTGAATAAACTGTAAATAGTTCTACTTTGTGTTTCTATTAATCTAAAGCGTATGCTTTAGAGGCTGGAGTTTTTAAGGCAAGGATTTATTTTAACTGGGTTAATAAAATGTGGAGTTATCCCACTTACCTGAGGATTTCGTAGAACAGAGCCGTTTAACGCTCGACGGCGTTACAACTGGTGGCACAGTGGGATTCTTAAAATTTCTACGGATATTATTTATGAACTTATGTTGGATATTAAAACTTTGTGACAATGGAACTAAATCCGGGAGATTCTGTGCAAAGACAGCGGTTTGTTAATGTGATTGATTTTGATGAAAATAGACATCGTGTGGTTGTAGGACAAATGGACCTATTTGCTCACAAAGAGTGTCCAAGTTGTTATTTAATGTTTAACCGTAAGGACAATTTCAACTGCGCCAAGCGAGGAAAGAAAGATATTTTCTTCTACCTGTGCCCGTGCTGCAAATGCAGAGTGAAAGCATTTCCGGAGGAAATCGTAAACTATTAATTATCAAACTGGATCCTTTTGTGACATTTGTGTTTTTAGTACATTGTGCTCTTTTTCTAAAGATATTTCAAGGCGGTGACTGCACTATACTTTCGCCAGTTATTATGGATTTCACGAATAGTGCGCCTAATAATTTCCCGCAAACTACACCAAGACCAAGACCAAGAACTTCTGTAAGATGGAATCTATTACAGGATTTTGAAAACGAATTGCCGACTCTATTGTCACCAATACCCCCCCCCCCTGTTCGGGAGAGATTTGCGAATAGAGAGAACTGCATTAAGTGGAGCCTGAGAGTTCATGGTATTCAGGACTTATGTATTGGACATGTGGAATATCTGCATTAGTGTTGACTGTGTAAGGGTTCCGTTATTCTCCGCAAAAACTGTTGTTACGTTTGACTCGACAAGGAAACATAACGATAATATTATTGGGCATAATTGCGTGTGCAGTTTTGTTGAAATTGTATCGGTCTTCAAAGAGAAGGACTGCCCGGATAGATAGTACGATGCGAAATACCCTAGCTGAAAGAGTTTAAGATCAGAATACCGCGAGTTATAATGAGGAGGTTGGATTGCCAGGATCGGGATTAAACCTTCACGTCAAGCGCACGTTTAAAGGAGAAGGAACAGAAGTGTGGAGTGAATTTGTGCGATATTTTGAGAACGTTGCTACATTAAATAACTGGTCTATTGACATGAGGCGCAGAGTTCTCATCACTACTTTCCGTGGACAAGCGGAAGCGTTCGCGTACGGATTACCGGACAGTATTTTACAGGTTTACAACCAGCTTAAACTGCAGATGGACACTAGATTCGGACTTACTGCGATGAAAGAGAGTTACATAGAGGAGGCAAAAATGCGTAGGAAGCTGTCTACAGAATCGTTCAGGGACTTTGCCCAAGCTATTGCTGATTTATATAGAAGAACTCATCCCGAAAATCGCGACTATGTGGAAGAAGCTAGTCTTAAAACTTTTATGGTCAACTGTAATACTGACAACGATTTACGATTGGCTTGATTGAATCCAACAGTACCTTTTAAGGAACCAGTCCGCCGAGTACCTATTTTTAAGAGGGAGATAATGGACAAGGAGATCAAGAAGTTAGAGGAACAAGGATTAATTGAGAAATCCAACAGTCCCTGGTCAGCTCCTATCGTGTTAGTGCAGAAAAAGGACAAAAGCTGGAGGCTTTGTGTCGATTATCGGAAACTAAATGCAAATATAATCAAAGATGCATATCCGATACCTCGGGGGCAGATTATCTCGATGCCCTCTCTAGATCAACTTGGTTTTCGTCATTAGATCTCAATATGGCATACCATCAAATTCCTATGAGTGAGAAGGATAAAGAGAAAACAGCGTTTGCTACACCTCGTGGTGGACTTTACCATTATACAGTAATGCCGTTCGGATTATGTAACGCACCAGCGACATTTCAGAGAGTGATAGAACATGCGTTGAACGGATTACAATGGAATATAACAGTGTTATATTTGCATGACATTATTGTGTATAGCCGTACTTTTGATGAACATCTAGAGAATCTTAGTTTAGTATTACAGTCATTTCATGCATATCTTTTACAATTTTATGCTATGCTATGGTATGCGATTTTAATGATATGCTATGAGATTTGTATGCTATGCTATGAGAAATTGAAATGAAGGGCTAAATGATATGGTATGCTATGCTATGCTATGCTATGAGATTTGAACAAAACACCTTCATACACAGAAGAGTTCTAAACATTTCTAAGTAAATTGATAAGAAACCAAAGCTTTTCAAGAATCTGCAATGTGAACATTTATTCTTATAAATAAAAGCATTTAAAACCAAGTTAAAATCATGCTGTATGCTATGCTATGGTATGATATAACGAAAGAGAATCTATGAGATTGTATGCTATGGTATGAGATTGGAATGCTATGGTTTGAGATTCCAATGCTATGGTATGAGATTTCATTGATGTGCTATGCTATGGTGTATGTTGTAAAAGATATGCTTGAACTGACTGTAGATAGATTACAGAGTGTAAACCTGAAACTTAAAGCAAAGAAATGCAACTTTTTCCGGCGAGAAGTAAGTTTTCTTGGAAACATCGTTTCAAAGGAGGGTATTAAAACGGATCCTTCAAAAATTGAAGCTGTAAAGAATTGGAGAACGCCGACTAATGTAACAGAACTTAGAAGTTTCTTGGGACTAGCAGCTTACTACCGGAGATTCATAAAAGACTTTGCTAAAATAGCAAAATGCCTACATATCCTTACTGGGAAAAAACAAGAATGGAATTGGACGCATGAATGTGATGCAGCGTTTGAAACTTTGAAACAGAAATTAATATCTGCACCTATTCTTGGATATCCCGATGTGACTGCTGGTGACTTTATACTAGACACTGATGCTAGTAATGACGCTATAGGCGCTGTGTTATCGCAAATTCAAAATGGAAAAGAAATTGTGATTTCCTACGGAAGCCGCGTTTTGAATAACTCTGAAAGAAATTATTGTGTAACTCGGGAGGAAATGCTGGCTGTTGTTTATTTCGTTCAACACTTTAAACACTACCTACTTGGTCGAGAGTTCTTGCTAAGAACGGACCATGGATCCTTAGTGTGGCTCCATAAATTCATAGAACCGGATGGACAAATTGCGCGGTGGCTTCAGAGACAGACTTGGACCGTACATATTTAAGATTGTACACAGAGCCGGAAAACGACATGGAAATGCAGATGCATTGTCACGTGTCTCTTGTGAAGTGAACTGCAGACAGTGTAAACGTGATAAAATTGAAGGAAGTGAAAGTCAGATATATTCACACGTTTCTGAACTAAGAAATACCAGTACATATAATTCAACAGAAGTTGACAATCACGTGTTGAATTTAAGTGTATTGTTTAACGACGGTATGGATTCAGAAAATTTATTGGATTGTGCAGTTATTTCCCCTCTTAAGAAGAATCGGACAAACAGACCAATGAGAGCGAAGATTCGAAAACAGCCAGACGAGCCCATAAACCGAGGAAATATTCGTGAGAAACAACAAGATGACTTTGGAATGCTTGTTATTTTAGACTGGATGGAAAAGAATGAAAAACCACCATTATCTATTGTGTCTGGCGAAAACTGTGAGTGTAAATTTTGGTATTCGAGATGGGATTTATTGTGTATTGATTAAGGTATTTTGTGTATTCGCTGGATTTCAAACAATAAAGAAGAACTTAAGATATCCCTACCACGGAAACTGCGTCAAGTTGTGTTATGGCACCTTCACGACTCCAGAGTTGGAGGTCATATGGGCATCAAAAAGACTTGGGAAAAAGTTAGAAATTCCGAATATTATTGGCCTAGGATGCGTCAATTTGTTCTGTGTGTGAAGAAAGGAAAAATCCGCCACGGAAAAAGAGATCACGTATGAAAACTTTCCTAAGTGGTGAAATATTTCAAAGAATAGCACTGGATTTAGCTGGACCATTCCCGAAGTCAGAAAATGGATATTCTTACATTTTTGTAGTGATGGATTATTTTACAAAATTTGCCGAGATATTTCCGCTTATGAACATTGAAGCTGAAACGGTAGCTAACGTTTTGTTTAAAGGATGGATAAAGCGATACAAATGTCCTGGATCTATTCACTCGGACCAAGTAAAACAATTCGAAAGTAAGCTTTTCCAGGAAATGTGTCGACTATTTCAAATTGACAAAACTCGAACTACACCATATTACCCCCAGTCAGACGGAATGGAAGAGGGATGAATCGAACGATAAAGGACATGCTATCTAAATATATTAATGTAAACCAAACCGACTGGGACCGTTTTGTGGATGAAATTGTTCTTGCGTATAACACCACTCCACAAGAAACTACACGGACTTCGCCATATAGACTAGTTTTTGGGAAAGAGGCAAAACTACCAATAAGTGTTCTGACTGAAAATGAGGCTATCACAACTTCTGAAAAAGAGGCAAACAAAGCAGTTTATGTGCGCGATTTAGAGGAAAAACTTTCCAAAATTCATGAACATGCAAGGGAAATTACAAAAGAAGCATCTCAAAGACAGAAAAATTATTTTCATCGAAATGTACGGGAGACTAATTATGAAGTTGGGGAATTAGTACGAAGAAGTCAGCCAAAAGTTCGTAAAGGAGAAAAATTAAAACTATCAAGGAAATGGACTGGACCGTGGACAATAATTAAAAGACAAAGTGATGTGCTTTTTCAAATTCAGCATTCAAGACAATCGAAACCGGTTATAGTTCACGCCGACAACATCAAACCGTACCGAGGAGAAAGAAGCAGCCCCAATATACAATGGCGAGACAGCGGAACTAACAAGACCAGGTACTGGATCCGAATATACAACTGGCGAGACACCAGATGGTCAACGACGGCACGCGCCGGACCCTGGCCTGCGGCGTTTGAAGTTACCGCTAGTTCCACCACCGAAAACAGACGACTTAGATGCTGACCAATCAGAACAAAACAAGAAAGCAACGATGCAGATGTTGACCAATCAGAACCAAGCATTAAAATGACCCGTAAGAAAGCCCACCCGTTTCAGAGAATAATCATTCGACAAAATAATGTTGTGCGAACACTGTGAGAAAGCGTTTAGCTCATCAATTAATTATCATCAACACAACAGAGAACAACATCGAGACCACGTAGAAAGTTTATGTTGTACCTTTTGCCAGAGACATTTCTTAAGAAGATTTAATTTAAAAAGACACTTGATTACTGTGCATAAACTAAATGGTGAAATTCTAGAGGAAACGATGTCTACTAAACGAAGACGAGTTGGCCGTGATGTTTTCTATGAATCCAGGAAACCTGTGTATGTAATGTCAGACTTATACGAGGACATTTCGTCCGAAGAAGAGGACTTAAATCATGATGATCGCAAAATCGGAAAAGAAACTGGCTTTGACCTTCTCGACGATATTTCACTTGATGATTTCCTAGATGTTGATGAGGACTTTGTATCGAACATTGTGGGAGACACAGATGGCGACATCAGATGTGTTACGTAAAGTGAGATGCCGATAGCGGGAGAAGAACCCTGTGTATTCGATTTGCTTGACGATGTTCCGTATGAGTGCGAGAATAACAGTGCGGAGGAAGAAGATCATGAAGTGGACGATAAACCTTGCGATGACACTCGATCCGTGATTTGCGAATCCGATATCGAGGTCAGTGGGAATTGCGATTCCGACTGCAGCACTAGTGTACAAAAGTCAACTATATGTTTAGTTCTGAACAAAACGGTAAAACGTAACCCGGATGGGACAGAGGAGGAATCCAGAGACTCCCATATTGTGTATTCAGAGGACTTGAACCCAGAAGACATTAACTTCACAGATGTGGCCAACGAGATTTTACGGGAGGTTCCAAAACATTTTGAGGATGGTAACATAAGAATTGTCAGAGGGGACCTGTCAGTGTAAATAAAACATTTGATAAACTGACTTGTAAATATCATGAAACTGTATATATGAACTGCTAATGTACAATTTTGTTTAACGTTTTATTTATTTATTTTGTTGTGTGTTGAATTATCTGGCTGCATTTTACATATTTATGAGTTACAGATACCCTGCTTAATGTGTGAAAAGTAGTATTTTGTATAATTATCCTGAATTAGGTATTGTTTAATTGCAGATGTAATTATTATATATATATTTTTTTATATATGTTGTAATTTTTTTTAACAGAGTCAAAGCTTAAGTAGGGGGGAGTTGTAACGGTATTTTAAAATTATATTATTATTCTGTTTTAATTATTACGTAATGTTTATTATCATTGCTCTCCGCGAGCAATGTCATTACATAAGTGACCCCGTTTAGAAAGATTGCTCCTTGCGAGTAATGCATATTATGTATATATAAGGACGGGTAAAAATTACGGGGGGACTGATTATTTTTCTATTGTGGGATATACATGTGCAGTTCAGCCAGTGATGTTTTGATATTTTATTTGTGAAACTTTGGATTTTTATCGTGATGTGAATAAACTGTAAATAGTTCTACTTTGTGTTTCTATTAATGTAAAGCGTATGCTTTAGAGGCTAGAGTTATTAAAGTCAAGAATTTATTTTAACTGGGTTAATAAAATGTGGAGTTATCCCACTTACCTGAGGATTTCGTAGAACAGAGCCGTTTACCGCTCGACGGCGCTACACTATGTCTGATATTGCTTCAGATTGAGAATGACATCGCTTTTATTAACAGAACGGTTTCTTAATTGACACTCTATCGTTTAATTCAATTCAAGAAGAATAATCTTTTCTGTGTAATCAAAATTTTAAAAATATTTGAGTTTGCAGGTGAATAAATTCATGTATGAGAGACGCAACTCTTGTGTATTAGTAAACCGCTGACCCCTAGGTAGTCCAGCCGCGGCCATGACGACCGATTTCTCGGCCGTGGGCGAGGAATAGCTTACGTAATGGTACACACACACACACACACATATCTGATTCCAGATAGATTTTAAATGCATGCAGTATTTTAATTCAAATGTATTACATAGATTTTTGTTAAATCCGTAATTTGTGTTTTAATAGAAAAGAAAAAGAATGTTTACATTTTCTGTTCTCGTTCTTAAGGATTGAGGACTATAAGGACATAACAAAAATGACTTTAATCCCTCACTCAA
>WFKH01011925.1:57780782-57793263 GCA_016163765.1 Magallana hongkongensis
TGTTTGGATCAAAATTTACACCTTAATTTATCCTTTGTTACATTAATCCAAAGAAATAATTATCATTAGTTTAAGGAAAAATCATTTGATTAAGAAATTACACCCATATTGGGAAACCCATAATTTTCATTTCAACGTTAAAAAATCAGTATAGTAAATCAGTTCGGAAACCCCCTTAATCTGTTGAAATTAATATTTGCACGTTAATTCCTTCTTAATGACATTATTACAAAGAATTAGTTTAAGGAGAAATCATTTAATTAAGAAATTACACCCCCAATGGTGCCCTTTCGCCCTCGGCGACATAACAAAGGATAAATTAAGGTGTTGATTTTGATCCAACAGATTTTGGGGGCTGTTGAGGTGATTTACTACACTGATTTTTTAGTGTTAAATTGAAAATTATGGGTTTCTTCGAATCCGTATAGGGGTGTAATTTCTTAATAAAATAATTTTTCCTAAAACAAATGCTGATTATTTCTTTGTATAAATGTGTCATGGTGTGTCATTTTGTTTAACTTAACTTAACTTAATTGTCATCTGGCATGAGTAATCTCTAAAATACATGTTAAACAAAATGACACACCATTACAGTTACATTAATTCAAAGAAATAATCACCATTAGTTTAAGGAAAAATCATTTGATTAAGAAATTACACCCCATGAGGAAATCCATAATTTTAATTTAAACGTAAAAAAATCAGTTTAGTAAATCACTTTGGAAACCCCCTTAATCTGTTGGAATCAATTTTGCACGTTAATTCCTTCTTAATGACATTATTACAAAGAATTAATCAGCATTAGTTTAAGAAAAAAAAATCATTAAATAAAGAAATTACATCCCAATGAGAAAACCCACATTTTTTATTCTAAATTAGTTCAAATATTTGTATTATAATAGTCAATGACTTAGAGAAACTCCTAATTCTTTTTTGATTAATATTTGCACCCTTATTATTCCTTTGAATACAAAGAAATAATCAGCATTAGTTTAAGGAAAAATCATTTAATTAAGAAATTACACCCAAATGAGAAAACCCATAATTTTCAATTTAACACTAAAAAATCAGTATAGTAAATCCCTTTGAAACCCCAAAAATATTTTCGGATCCATATTTGCACCCTAATTCCTCCTTAATGACATTATTACAAATAAATAATCAGCATTAGTTTAAGGAAAAATTCTTTTATTAAGAAATTACGTCCCACGAGGAAACCTATATTTTTTAATTCAACATTGAAAAATCAGCATAGTCAATCAGTTAGAAAATCCCCTTTATGTTTTTTGATTAATACTTGCAACCTAAATTATCCTTCATTACATTATTACGAAGAAATTTTCAGCATTAGTGTAAAGAAAAATCCTATAATTATGAATTATCTTGGACCCCCATTAGGAAACCCATTCTTTACATTTGAACGTTAAAAATTCAGTACAGTGAATAGTTTAACACTTTGGAAACCACCTAAATTTTTTTTTATCAATATTTGCACATTAATTTATTCTGAATAAAATTAAAACAAAGAAATAATCAGCATTAGTTTAAGGAAAATTCCTTTATTTAAAAATTACAATCCAATAACAAAAAAACATGGTTTTTTTGTTTAATGTTAAAGTATCTGTATAGTTTAAGACGTATAAAACCCCCTAAATGCTTTTGGATTAATATTTGCAACCTAATTTTACCTTCATTACATTAATACAAATATATGTGAGCATGAATTTTTAAATAATACTATCATTATGAATTTACACCCCCATGAACCCATACTTTCCATTTTGATGTTTAAAAATCAGTATTTTTATAAACACTTAGAAAACCCCTAAAAATTTTGTGATCAATATATACACCCTAATTTATTCTTAATGACATCAATACCAAAAAATAATTAGCATTGGTTTAAGGAAAAATCCTTTCTTTTTGAAACTACACTTCCATGAAGAACCAATAATTTGATATTTAACGGTAAAAATTAGTTGTTCTTGTACTACATGTACTACTTAAACACTTAGGAAACCCCCTTATTCTCTTTGGATTAGTATTTGCATCCTTAATTATTCTAAATAGAATTAATACAAGGAAATATTCAGCATTAGTTTAAGGGATTATCTTCTTATTTTTAATTTACAACCCAAGTAGGAAAGACATTCTTTTCAATTTATTATTTAAAAATGTATATACATGTAATTCATCACATTGGTTGTTTATAAGTAGTACAATTGTTTGACTCTGTATGAGGGTTCGAATCCCTCCCTAGGCATAATGGAACAGAAAGCTGGTGCAAAGTGGGCAGATCGCCTTGTTGCCCCGCATAGTCAGAACAACATAAATAATGATAGAATAATTTGATTCTAAAACATTCAAAGACTTAGTGTTTCTTAGAGAAATGAAACAAAAATATGCAATCAACATTTGATTGAGGTAAAGTCATATGTGTTTAACTATATTGACGTTAACTTGGAAATAATGGGTTAATACTATTAATAATATTTCAATGTATACTTAATATAGAAAACATGCATACGTGAAGAAAAGTTCAAAGTACAGTCCAGCCTTGCTAATCCAGAATTCACTTAAGTAGTATGTATAGTTCTCCTCAAGTTTGACAATATGCATATTGAGTTTACCAGAAAATGATGTACATTAGATGCCCGAAGCAGATGTATCAGGAGTTGATCTAGAGGTTGAAATACTAGTAATACTTGTGTATTCAAATAATTTTTCTTACAATTTGCTGAATTGTTTAAAGCTCTCTTTACTGTATTTACACTAGTGCCAGTTCAAAAGGTAGGTCAAGCTGGTAGTTTATTAAGTTTAGCTGCATGTAGCATTTAACATACACAACAAAAGGAAGTCGAAAGTTAATACATTTTCACTAAAATATTTATCAACAATGCAGTTGTATTGCTGTGTGATATCAACTATGCAGTGACTATGCTGTGTGTATCAACAATGTAGTGACTTTGCTGTGTGTATCAACAATGTAGTGACATTGCTGTGTGTATTAACAATGTAGTGACTTTGCTGTGTATCAACAATGTAGTAACTATGCTGTGTGTATCAACAATGTAGTGACTATTCTGTGTGTATCAACAATGTAGTGACTTTACAGTGTGTATCAACAATGTAGTGACTATGCTGTGTGTATTAACAATGTAGTGACTTTGCTGTGTATCAACAATGTAGTGACTATGTTGTGTGTATCAACAACGTAGTGACTTGCTGTGTATCAACAATGAAGTGACTTGCTGTGGTGTGTCTTATAATGATACATATCCTCTCTTTCAGTGTCTATCTATTTGTCTACTTCTTTATCTCTCTTTCTTTTTTCCCTCCCCCTAAATTGTTTAAACAGTGTGACCATAGATATTGTTTGTATGCTGTAGAAATGAATAAAACATATGAATAATGATATACGAGAAAGAAAAAAAGCCTATGATCAATTTTAAGATAACAAACACATTTAGAAGTACAAAATGCGTCTATATTTTTATATTTAAAGCAAAATTATAGTAATTAGCTGAGCAGCAAGTGATGCATATCATGGGCTGATCTAAAGATGTTGATTTTAATTGACAAGTGTAGCAAGTTGACTTTAAGTATTATACACCACTTTTTAAATGCTTTATGTTTTAAATTTCCTTTGTGCATCTACAATCTATCACATGACTAAATGTATGGACTTTCAGGTAAATTAGGAAGATTTACACACTGTAGTGAGTTTCTGGTGTGTGTTCAAAATGAGTCATGTGGCCTCATGTAGTGACTATCAGGTATAAAAATCACAAACTTTTAGAGATAGATTTTCCTTGTTTCAAGTAGCAGAATAGTATTAAGATGTCTCATATTACATAAAAATGTTATTATATATTGAGTAGCATAACTAGAACACGGTGTAGCGGATTTCAGGGGTAAAGTATGGTGTAGTGAGTTTCGGAATTATGCAAGTATGTGACTGTGCGTGCGTGTTGGTTGTAAATTTATTATTTCATAAAACACCATATTCCCAAGTCAAAAATTTCTGATCCGTTCCGCATATCACAAACCCTACACCGAACAGATTTTAACCCCGTTTTCTTGTCGGTTCATTCAAGTTTGCATGATCCAATAAAAAATTTAAAAATAAGTACTTTCACTAGATGGCACAATTGTAAAACCGCATATGTGTTGTCAAGGGTCAAGGGTTTTTGTAGAGCTGAGCGGATCAGAAACTCTTAACTTGGGTGATAAAACACAGACATTCTTATTCATAAAGGCATACACATATTTATTTTTATTTTTCAAGAAAAGTCCAGATCTGCAGAAATTGTACAATAAGGACACTCCGGTTTATGATGTAAACACTCCGTTTGATATACAGAGAAAGCTATGGTTTGGTTTGAAAATGCGCTTTACTTGTGCAGAAGAGGGAGCTTAAATTTGAGATAAATGACTAAAGACACATTTAGGGTAGCAAAATATGATGTATGTATATTAGTTTGTTAATGAGCTCGATAAAAATTACCGGGCTGACGCTACTGGGAGTGTTACAGAAGGACTGATGTATGAATTACTACCAGGTACTGCTTTATATATATATATATATATATATATATATATATATATAGCTATTATTATGATTATTAAGAAGAATTTATTGCTATTGTTTACCTCTATTGTTTTTTTCTTCAGGTAACATGAACTGCCCTGTGCTTTCTTTCGGAAAGTATGTATCAATATTGAATCTAAACAAGGAGGATTTGTGGTAGCGACCAAGGGATTCCTTTTCACTTGACGATCATGTGTGGAATGCAAATGCACTTGGTGGGAAAAATTCATTGTTCAGCTTTATAGACCTGATATTTCAAATGTGGGAAAACTCTCTAAAGTATATACCGTACGAACAATTCGGTGCGTGCTACAAGTATCACTGTGTTTGATGTTGCGGCATCTGTGTCCGTCACATTTTGAAACTGTCTGGACATAAATCGGAGACCTCACTCAAGTTATCAGCGATGGCAAAAAGAGGGAAATATCAAAACTCTAAGTACAGCCCTTGGGCAACAACCATCCGAAACCGAAATGTAGCTACTGAACTGCAGTACGCAAAATCTCAATGTTTCGGCTAGTATGTTTGCAGATGCCTTTGAACCTAATCTGCTTGATTACAGTAGAATCCTAATTAAACGCGATGAATTAATCACCCCTAACGGATTTTAAAATCTCGCTTTTATTTTTGAGAGTTGAGAACTATGGGATTAGGATAAAAGTTCCGCATTCACGATTTTATATCCTCGCGTTTTTATACAAAAGGGCGGGATCGCGGAATTAAGTACTTGCGTAAAATAAGGAATCTACAGTATATTTCTCACTTATTTACGTCACCGTATACGAATCAACGAATCAGAAGCGATTGATTGAAATAGAGGGAATATTCTCTAGATATTATTCTTAGCCGGTCAGTATTAAAAAAATATTGACCGGTCAATAATTTTTGGACGAGCTTATATTACAATTATTGACTATTCGCCTATATAGGGTTATATAGTGAGAATATCCTACTGAATATAACAAATATACTCATTAATAGTACATTGTAAGTAATAATTAGCTAACCAAAATCACCGATAACCAGTTCATGTTAAATGATTTTTGTATAAATGCCAGATGGTGAAAGGTAAGGAAACGCTGGAACAAATGAAGTGAGTAACTCTAAATAGCTTATTATAGCCTTTTTGGTTTAAATGCCCACAGGGAGAGTTTCAGTCTGCCCATGGGTATGGGGCATGAGGGGTTGTTTAATTAAAACATGTATACTAGCCACCTTGTTTCAGTTTATCTATGAAATCATATAAACATAAAACCTATCTTGAAAGTTGACAAATATGGGAAAATTATTTTCTATCAGTCTTGCACCTTTTCAATATTAGGTCATGCGCTTTATTATGATCTTTAAGTTGTTTGCTAAAATAATAGATTTCATAGTCCTTTTCGAAAGATTTCAGGCACGGAAGTGGTCATCATTGCAATATTATAATTTTTCTATTCCAGGATGAAACTAAATTAAATGCATATATGAGACTCCTCGACAATTTTGTGTATACATGGGTTATATGGTACTCAGGTGACCGTTAAGGCCTATTTGCCTCTTGTTCGTGTGAAGCATCTCTATGGTAAGAGAAATCTAAATTGTGAAATTCATGGCTCTACCACATCAAGGGCGTCATAGACGAGGCCAAATATGCAAAAAAAAGCCAAATTTTCAAAAACCTTCGTCTCTTCTCCCAAACATGTGAGGAAAAAACTGAATGCATGGTTATGATGTCCATGAAGCTCTTTACCAAAATTGTGAAATTCATGGCCCCTGGATCAGGGGTTCAGACCTTAAGATGGGGCAAATATGGCAATATAGTAAAATGTGTGAAATCTTGGAAAATCGTCTTCTTTACTCTTATATACATTTGTTAAAAACTATATGCATTGTTATAATGTCTATGAAGTCTTCTACCTAAATATTAATTGTGAAATTTATGTCTTGGGGCCCCAGTATTGGACCAGGGTCACGATTTTAACAATTTAGAATCTACATTATTGGTGAAGGTTTGCAAAGTAATCTCACAAATTGAAGCATTGTAGTTCTTGAGAGGAAGATTTTAAAACTTTTTCCCTATATATCTCTTTGTTAAACCTCTTTGTTAAACCTTGAACCCCTCTTAGCGCCCCAGTATTAGTCTGAGGGTCACGATTTTAGCAATTTAGAATTTTCATCATATATACAAGCTTTGGTATAGATATTGGCATTTCTGGTGCAGTGATTCTTAAGAAGATTTTTTAAGACCTGTGCTCTTTTTTCACTGTTTCGCAATTATCACCCTTTTAAAAAAAAAGGTTTCGCCCTTAATTTTAACAATTTAGAATCCCCTTCCCATAAGGATGCTTTGTACCAAGTTTATTTAAATATGGACGAGTGGTTCTAAAGAAGAAGTCAAAAATGTGAAAAAGTTTCAGGTGAGCTAGAACATTTTCATGTATTTCTGATAATTATTCATTATTCATTACTTCCTAAGCACCAACAGGCTGTTTTTAAAATAAACTACTACTTAATCTTGATATTTTAGAATATATGCAGGTAACACAAAAGAACAATGCAGAATTACATTTAAAGTAAATAGTGAATAATCAATCAACATGCAATTGACTTCTTACTAGAACTGGATAAGATCCTTATATTTTCACAACAGAAACATACTTGAACTTCCCTTTGTATGTTTTTCTCTTGCTTGAAATATATGGAATTGATTAAAAACAGTGTTTGTGTTTGAAATCTTAGTTCCTATTCATATGACGTTTAAAATATAGTAAACAACTACAAACCGAAACTAAATGATGATTCTATATATTGTCAAGTTACGATTGATAATAAAATGATTTATAATTATGCGCAGAATAAATATTTAATACAAAACTATTTAGTACAAAATATACCAGATCCCATTTTAAGCACATATTAAAGAACAGCAATTACGTAGATTTTAACCTTCCATTATTATTCAATGACTTGTAGTATGTATATACAAACACAACCTTTCCAGATACAAAGAAAGCAAAGGTGTTCATTTTTATATCTAAAATGTTTTACGTTACTGAAATGAGTATTTTCAACCGAGTTGTTTTTTATATATAACAAGTTCTACTTACCAGACTCGTTGAGTCTTTATATAATGGCGTTTTACACAAAACTCCCTTTTTTAGGAAAGATAACTCTATAGCGAACATCAAAAATGTAATTATTACACTGTTATCTATTGATATAACTGCATATAAACAATTATATTACGAAATATCTAGATTAAAATGAAATTATGCAATTCTTTCCATTACAAAGGCTAACAATAATATATGTTTGTTTGAAATACCAATTAGGTAGCAAATATTTACTTTGAATATTTGTTTAAATGCAGAAAAGAACAAAAAAAATTCTTTATTTGTGTGTCACTTACTGACCAAATGTCATAGTTTTTGTTTGCCGTAAGGTACATATAATCGAGAGGATACTTTACATTCTGTTTTACGTTCGCTTTGTGATTTTGAGAATAAAGACAAATAAATAAAACATTTTTTTTAAATTAAAGGTGATTGATTTATCGTCGTTGGTTACAGTGTAACTACAGTTTAAAACATCATATCCATGTTTTCTTAACATTATTAATTGATTAAAACAATTTTTGTTATCGAAATCTTAGTTCCTTTTCATATGAAGGTCAAAATCTAGTACACAACTACAAACCGAAACTAAGGAAGAAATTTTTGTATTTTTTTTAGTTACGATTGATAATAAAACAAGTTGCTGTCCTTTAAAAAAGGACTGCAATACGTGGACCATATGCATGTGTTTCTAACGGAAACGCAAAAGCCTTAAGATTATCAGAGATTCCACCTACTCTAGCCCCCTGCTTTTATATAAAGACAGCTACGTCGATACCTGTGATTGCAAAAGTGTTATGATGAATTAATATTATAGTAGCAAGCCTGGATATAGTGCCTTTAACCACTGAATGTGTTCGTTGTATCACGTAGAGCCCTGACCTTTTACCTCAAAATGTAAACATAATTATGAATTATATTAATGAAGACATTAATGAAGACATTGAAGACATTAATGAAGATACTATACATGTAAAGTATTAGGCATTCAGCGATTTTCACTATTTGCGTACTACTTTGTTAGCTATGTAAATTGATTTCGTATTTTGATGCGTTTCTCTTGAAATTTGAACTTTCAAACAGTGACATAATTATTCAATGAAGTATTATATACAGTCACATAATAATTAAATCATGCTTAAATGCGCAATTGTTTTTGAATCGGGAAGTACACCAGCCTCGTCGTATATTTCGGAAAACAATAAAACATCGCGATTTATGCCATTAAATGCATGTTGTAGTTTCGGCATAATATTATCGTATTCCATGATGCTAATAATTCATATCACATGTCGATCATTTCTTTAAAAGGAATACTTCAGTTTGTTTCTGTACTGTTCACCGACAACTTTACAAATACAATGAACATGTGCATATGGCATGAAATCCCGATCCCGATTCAGATACACGTGTGCTAGCCTGGTTCCCTTAGCTACCCATAATGTCGCGCAGGAACCAGATTAGCTCATGCGCAAGCTAAATTTTTCCCAGTGCATCCGGTTTAACCTCGCTTATATATTTTCTGCGTGGACCTCAGGGTCCACGCAATGATTCCTTATTATGCGCACAATAAATATTAATATAAAAAAAATTCAGTACCAAGATATACAAGACACCATTTTTAAGCACACTTTACATTGTTAAAATAATTTTTTCAACGTATTCGAATCATTGAGTCATTTATACATATATATATCTAGATTGTATGCAAATGTAGAGGTCGTGTGAATATGACCTTTTATCGATACCTGTCAAACGAGTGGAAGAAGAAGGGGTGGTTTAAATCAGACTAGACAAAATATAAATTATTTTAATCAAATCTAAAAATTTTAAATTTCATCTTTTAATTTCTTATTGCATACGATACCTCATTAAGGTATTTGAAATGGTCCACCAAAATGTAAATGTAAACTATCAAAATTTAGGTGAGATAAAGAGCTAGCAATTTTCTATTGTGTAAACAAATTAAAGCTTAAGTCATTGTTTTGTTTTTATATTGAGTGCTAGATAGAAATACCAGATTTAGAACAAAACACATGGAGACAAATACTAGTACATGGTAATTTTATTTATAACAAACTAGCACACAGAAAACACAATCTGCTCGAAACATATCTTTTACGTATTTTAAACCAATGAAAACATCCTTGTTTACATAACAAAGAATTATATATACTAAGGATATCTTTATTATCTCTCTTTTTTTCAACACTGAGAGAGCTTTATTATTATTCTAGTGTTTTGTATTTACAGGTGAATGCACACATGATATTCAGTTTACCCTATCGATTTTAGTACGTCAAAATGTCTGCCGTTTAAAGGGTCATTATCAAGAACGATTTTTTAAAAAATGCTGGTAATAAACAATTGTGGTTTCATCAAAAGATGTGTATGACTCAAATTTTATAATTCAAAATATTAACAATTTATATATTAACAATTCTAAAATCTTTACAAATGTGTGTGAAAGGTCACAGGTAGTTCGCATCTGCGCAAACAAGGGGTGATACATGTATAATATAAATAGAATTACATTTTATCCAGAAAGAGCCTACTGATACAAGTATGGTGTTAATATAGTGTAAATTTGTTAGCTAAATACGTCGAAAAACAACATTGAAGATCCATTAAACCAAGTAAGGCTTTTCTTTTAATTATTATTGTTAAGTTTTCCCGATGGCACTTTCGATTTCCATTACATCAATGGTTTTGTATTTTACGCATTGCTCTAGAAAGCAACGTTTAAGAGATTATATTTACATTGTCCAGTGTCTTTTATCTTTTTCTGTGATAACACTACGAACCGATTTTTTAATGTATATAGTCCATATTTCATCATTGACTATTTTAAGACTATTTTAATACTTAATCATACAGTTGCTGAAAAAATATAAACAGTGTATCTGTTTTAATTCATTTTAAATGTCTACTTTCTCCGTGATTATTTTGTAGTGTTCTGGGTTTAAACATCAATACAAGTAAATTTTAAGTAGTATGATCATTTCAGGTAATAGTTAGATCATATTAAGTAATATTTACACGATTAAGAAGGGTGCGGAAGGAATTTCTTTATCGCGTAAATTTTACTTAATATGATCTAACTTACTTAGAACATAACCCACTTTTTCATTGGCTGATCAAAAGTTTTGTGCCAATCAAATATCACCTCTCTTTTGTTTTCGGATCTATAAGCTGTCAATCTAAATGTGAAGTCGCTGTGAACTTAGAGAAATTCTCAACGATTAAATACATCACTTAATATAATATTTAGCGACTGTTGATGGGATGAAAGAGTGGTTTATGTTCTAAATATAGCTATTGAGTGGATCTGTGCAATATATATTTATCACAAGGTGAAATGTGTATCAATGTCGCAAAAAGAAAAAAAAATTCAACTGATGAACTTATATTTATTTTCTAGAGAAGTAACATGACTTCATATTTCTGTGTACTACTGATTCTAGTAATGCTGCTTTCAAAGGTAAATGTTATCATTTAAATTGATAATTTTGTTTAATTCTAAGAAAGTTTTGAATGTTGCTGTGTTTTTGAAATAATAAATATAATCTTAATTACAGATGTGTGGAGATGCGAATAAGACATGCCAAGTGTCTACTAACGTTGTGGAAGTTGTCAGATCATGTCCTACGTCGAAAACAGAATGGGTTAACGCTGCCCGTAAAAAGAATTGTAGTAAACAAGCAGTATTGGAAAATTGTACGATGGATGAAGAATTATTTGTTTACCACTGTGTCATAAACAAATACGCAAATGCACTTCTGGAGGTGTGCGCACCACCAACAATAATACGTGGTAATTTAAAAAAATACCAAATTGCTTATGGATAAACATTTGTTATCGAATGTATATAATTTGAATTAGTTCAATCATGCATTTTCTTATTTTTACAGTTTTATTTTAATTTTTTTTTTTCAGGATATTGCACAACGTTTAATATTGACAGTGGGATAATACAATACCATGATGCAGTTCGATGCAGCAAGATATTTCCCAAATGCGATGCCTTCTACAACTCCTCAGATGCATATAAATGTACGTTTATACAAACTATTATATATTGAGGCATTAGTGAATATATATTTTGTCGATTATTTGCCGAGCTGTGTTAATTTAAAGACAAATACTACTTTAAAGAAAGAAATACACAATACTTAAAAATAAGTTAGATACATGTATATTTTTTGCAATTCATCACAAATAAGAAGCATTTATTAAAAATTATGGAACTGTTTTTTTTTTAATCCTCAGATCCGGATTGTTATCAGCTTGCTTACAATAACAGAGCTTCGTTCTCGAAAGCAGTAACGACGACTCCTGGTAAAATGGAGTCAGGGGATAAACTAAAGTATAGTATTGTATACGCATGTGATAAATACTTTTTTCAATCTAATGTAAGTTTTCACGCTGGTACATTATACAGTCATATAGATTCGATTTTTAAAAAGCCCTGTGATTTTGCTTATCATATTTGCATTATATATATCTAAGTCTGGAGTACTAAATTAAATTACTTTATTTTAGAAAAGAGATGATTTTTACAACATCTTTAGGGATTTTCTGTACTTTTTTTTGTCTCGCGGTCCTAGTATTTTTCAGGAAAAGTGAGTAGGAAATGCAAATATCATGTCGAGATTGTATGACAAAAAAACGTAGTCTTTGTTTTAATAATTGTTTTCTGCTAAAACCATAGATAAAAAAAGAAACAGAAAAGAAGATAAATCTATCGAAGAAGTATTTGAGAAATATGAGGAATGCCATGGTAAACGAAATAAAC
>WFKH01011925.1:57793663-57812802 GCA_016163765.1 Magallana hongkongensis
CCTGATGCAACTGAATGGTTTTTATTGAAATCCTAGGTGGCTGTTACCATATAAGTTGATTTTCTTGTCGTTTGAAAAATTAACTTATTGTATAAAAACGTTTACATTTTATATCTTGGATATAGAAATGTTCATGAAAATGGATAGAAGATTGAGAGCAGAATTAATGTCGAATTGTGAGGTATTCGATAACTTGCTTCCAGAACTATCGATTTCAAAAGGTACAAATAATAAACGCATAATGTTTCTAAAATCTCAAGGTCAGCGTAGTTAAGTTTGTCACGGAATATATGTGGAAAGGTTACAGTCATTTTTGTTGATTTTTTTGTTGTTTGCAAAGTTAACTTAATGCAAAAAAACGTTTACATTTTATATTTTGATTATAGAGATGAAAAGGAATAGACGAATACATAAAAAACGAATGAGAGCAGAACTGATGTTGAACTGTGTGTCATCCTATAACTGGCTTCTAGAATCATCGATTTCAACAGGTACAAATATTTAGCGCATACTGTTTCTGAAATTCCAAGGTCAGCGGTGTTCTCTTTGTCACGGAATATATGTGGAATTTTCATGGTCATTGAGTAATCATGCACCGATGTGGCTGTACTCTGCTACCCTATTTCTTTGCATGGTCCCTCATAGTGTAGCGGCTTAGGTCAAAATTTCAGCAAGATATTTCACTTTGTTTTTAAATTCCAATTTTAAAAAATAAAGTAAGATAAAATAAAATTAAGAAAAAATTCGGACACAGTATATAAAAAAAAGAACAAAAAAATCTGTTTAGACATACAAATCCAATCAATATACAAATTGTTATTTCCCGCGCTTGCACAGGATATCATCTAGTAATTAAGAAAAAAATAAAATGAAAAGTGTATAGTAACCTTAAATAGCAGAGTTGAAATAGCAGAGTTGACAGAATTGGTAAAGTTACTGTATGGGTAGCAGGTGAAAAGGCTATGAGACGTTCATTTTAATGAAGTCAATTTGCTTGTTCATGCTATCAGGTCTGAATGATTTGAGTATGTGCATCCACAACTTTTCCCTGCTTTTTCTCTCTACATCCGTCCAATGCAGAATACGGTCAATAACCACTACTGTCATTTCTTCCCATCTGTGACCACTGAGATTGAAATGTTCCCCGACGGGCTTCTTGAGTTTTTTGTCTTTATGGTAGAACGGTGATTGTTGATTCTTCTGCGGAGGTCACCTGTTTCCCCAATGTATTGCTTTGAGCAAACCTGGCAACTGATAAGATAGATGCAATTGTCTGTGCGACAAGACGTGTTGCCCAATATTTTGTAGGTGCGACCCGTAATGGGGCTAATAAAACTGTCTGTGCTGTGCTTGCACAAGAGGCATCTAATGTCTGAACAAGTTTTAAAGCCACTATTGGGCAATGGGTTGTCTAATCTCGCTCTCACTACCATGTCCTCCAAGTTCCTTGGGCGTTTATATGCAGCCATTGGTGGATCTTTGAAAAGGTCTTTCGTTAGTGTAAAGAATGGGCAGATTATTTCTAAGAATGTCGTTATGTATCGCTGAAGCTATCGCTTGTCAGAGCGAAAGAGCTTCACTGGTCCGCGCAATGCTACAAAGCGTCGTAGGGCATTAATGAAAAATGAGCTAGACATGTCCTCAATAACATCGATTAAACAAGTACAGTCCCTGAAACGTTCTACTTTTCCACTTTTCCGTGCGTTCACCGTGCGCTCACCGTGCGTTCATTTGCACTCTCCGCTACGCTCCGTTCGCGCTCACCGTTCACAAATTAAAGCGCTCACCGTGCACTCACCGTGCGTTCACAAAGCGCTCACTTATCGTGTGGTCTAACGTTAATTTCTCTTGTTTTCATACTAATAACAAGGCTATATGGTCAACAAATCAACCATCAGATCTGCAAACAAAATTTAAGATATGATTTGTTTAGATAAAAGTTATTATTGAATAAAGACAAAGTCAATATATTTTACCTTTTAAATTTGGGTTTTTTCCTATATTGTTATACAGAGCTCTCCTTCTACATGTAAAGGAGATCAATACAGTCTAAAACGTCCAAGATCATAGAACCCTCTGAATGTATACAAAAATGTTCGTTTTAATTTTATAGCTGCAAGGTACATGTGTTTGGTTTTTAGCACTGTGCCGGATATTATGCCAGTGCCAAGGTGGCATTTTTGCATCTGCTTAAGATGCAGTTTCGTAAAAATCCATGTATACCCAATGATAGACCATTGTCTAGAGAGTACAACTTTTGTTTTAAGTGTGTCTCACCTGACAGGTGAGATATATACCTTTAAGAATGATATCCCATAGGAAAATAATAAATTCTATAGGAAAAATAATTTTCCTATACGAGATGTTGAAAACCCTGTAAGATTTTAAGAAATCCTCTAGGAATTATATTCCCTATAAGAAAAAAGTATTTCATGTAGGAATTCAGACAGGTGGTTTTCCTACAGGGAAATAAGATTCCCTATCGGATTTTAAAATCATGTTGAATTTTGTTCAAATCCTATCGGAATTTAAATTCCTACAGAAAGTTCTTTTATTCATATAGGAAATTCCAAATATCCTACATGTATAGGGACATTGTTTTTCCTATGGAAAAAAGTATTTTCCGGTTGGAATTTCTTTTAAAGGTAAATATCTCACCTGAAAGGTGAGATACCTTGACTACAAAGGTGGTTATAAACTCTTTAAGCAATGTTATATATTATGACATATTTTAATTTTTCGATACATGCATTAATTATCCAGCAAAAAAAAATAAATTAATAAATAAATAGCGAATATGTATTGCTCTATATGGCACTTTATTGATACTACTATAATCCGAATGCTTTTGTAACTTCTTGTACACAGTAGCCCATAGTAAATTGTCTTCACAATTTAAAATTTGATAGCTGAAGACAATGCAACTTCAATCCTAAACGTGCGCCAGGGCTATTACATAGCGTTTTAAGGGTGCAAACTTTTGTTTCACTCTCTGACCACTAAAGGCCTGCAGGTCTTTTTTTTTACTAAGAGTTTACAATTCTTGGCCTCTGGAGCTGGGGTATAGATAATTTGAGATTTCTCTGGCTCTTGCC
Organism: Magallana hongkongensis; assembly: GCA_016163765.1. Classification (NCBI taxonomy): domain Eukaryota; kingdom Metazoa; phylum Mollusca; class Bivalvia; order Ostreida; family Ostreidae; genus Magallana; species Magallana hongkongensis. Next base: position 57,796,759 of record WFKH01011925.1, read on the forward strand.
CCAACCCCCTTTCCATGTATTGATGTTTGCAAACATCAATTAATAAAGGGGGGGGGGGGTTGTAACAGTCAGAGGAGTTAAGACTCCAAAATGAAACTGACAATGCAAATATGAGACTCCTCGACAGGTCCATCTACGGGCTATGGCAATCAGGTGACCGTAAACGCCCGTGGATCTTTTATTTAAAACATAATAAATAAGCCGAACTGCCACAGAAAACAAAACCCCAAGAAATTATTCAGGATGGCAAAAAAAAAAAAAAAACCCACACAATATCATAACAGATTAAGATGCTGATCATTTCAAACCATACCACCTTAGACCCGCGGCTATCACCGTTTCGAACAGAAAATTCTTTATCAAAAATAAATGATACTGGTACTATCTCCCGGCTTTGTCGTTCTCAAGCTCAATATAAACAATAAACAACGTATAAATATTGTATTGAATTATCAACATTAAATTCATTAACTAGCGTCTATCTGGACAGACTCGGCATACAGTCTATTTCTATTCAGATAAAAATATATTTTATTTCATTTTAGGCTAATTTATTAAGTCCTAACAATTTTCAGTCTGCTATAAATAATCTATTTCAACCATATCCGAACATGCGGACAATTTGTAATAAAAATAAGGAGTATATTAGAACTAATAAGAAAATCCGAACAAGAATAATACGTATTCCGAACACTCCGGACAATAAGAATTTCTAAACTTGTAATAGTTGTATTGTGATCAAGTGATCCTGCTGCTGAAATTGACTTATATTTATAGACTTCTCTAACCAATGGACTCTTGCCCTTTTCTGTCCGGATAAAACAGCCAATCAAACATCTGTACGGATATGGGAAATTCGTGACATCCTAATTTCCATACAAACAAAATTAAATCATGTATAAACATTGTATTCCTATACAAAGCCGTGTTCGGATTAGTTTAGTAATACAGACACATATTTATAAGTCAAAATACGAAAAAGAAATAATATTTGTCCTTACGTTATTTCACACTTAAGTTTTTTTTATTTAATAAAGGGTCTTCTCAAGTTGTGCGCATAGAGACTCACTCGAATACGGAAGTTAGCTACCAAGGCATTGTCCGTCAATCGAAGCGAAAAATAAAAGCAATCATCAGTCACACCAAAGTAAAAATACTGGAAAATGGCCAGCGGTCAGCATCTAAATACAATAATACATGATATAATAAAGCGTAAAGAAATATTGATTAGAATGTCAGGATGCAGTTGATCAGAATGTTAGAATGCAGTTGCATGTCGATAAGTGAAGCGGTCCGTCAAACAGCATGTGCCCAAGCTAATACTATTTATATCCTTCGCGCTCCCATATTTGATACGTCGCGTTGTGTCGAGACCGGGGAGCAGATGGAAATTTTAATTTTAAAAAGGTTTGGCATGTGCAATAGAGAGAAAGTTTCTAGCGGTAAAACAATGATTTATCTCGCGGAAAGAGCATTAAAATGTTACGATACTAAAATAGGGTGATTCATCCGGTAAATTTAATTAAGTTTGACACATGTATCATGTATTTTGTTCAACTAATTACGATTGAAAGCAGATAATTCGATCTTGTTAAAATGTAAACTGGGGATAATGTCAAAACAAGAACGATAATTCAGAACATGTAAACATTTAGTTTTGTAAATAACTCCGTTGACAAACTTTTAACAAATAAACAACGGATAATAAAGCATGATGTGAAGAACATAAACAAGAAGTACATGTCTGATGTAAAACATAATAAAATTATAACAGCATTACATAATTGATCATATTACCGTACGACGACTTTTCCTGTGCCACAAAAACAATTATAACTTGACTCTTGTTGCTATAGCAACAAAAAGGTCTTCCGTTCTCAAATAAATGAATTATTTTGTAAAAAGAAAAACCTTCTTTCAAATAAAAAATATAATGGATAGAATATATACTTTGAAGAAAACTTCCAAACCTTACTTACATGTCAAACAATGAGATGTAAAAAAAAAATCATTATTGACTACTTCCTGTGACGACAGGAAGATGCGACGATTCAAGCAAAACATGTTTAACATATCTATATTCAAAAGTTTATCATCCCAAAAAGTTTGGCTGTTAAATTCTTTACTGTTTTTGAAATCTCATAGAGACAAGGTGTATTGTCTCGGGACAGAAAACGGACGAACGGAATTTCTCAATGAAGGTAAAAGTAAGTATATCTTGAACATTTGCCTCCCGTACATTACTGTTTATAAAGCTTACTAAAACAGTGTAAGAAAAACAGTTAAACTTATAAACAATGTCATTTGTTTGAATCCTTTCGGTGTGGACCGGAAGTGACAGCCGACGAAATGAAACACGTTTAACACATTTTCTATCAAATGTCTATCATATATACTAGCGGAAAAAAGAAACTGTGCATTATTTAATATATGAAAAAACATTTAAAAATTACAATGAACAAATTTTATTTTTTGTAATACTGTTAACACATGTATTCGTAACAACATCTCATAACACATTAATGTCAAATAACGTCAATTTCAGCACACTCGAAAGTCACTGTTATTTGAAATTGAATTAACAAAATTAATCACGCGTGTGACCACCATTTGCGTTCACGCATGCTTGACAGGGACGCCTCATTAATGCCACTAATTTGTTCAGAAATGCTTGAGGGATGGTGTTCCAGATGTTGGTTAAAGCCTGGCCTAAATCAGCTAATGTCACTGGCTGATTTGGTAAACGGCGTAAACGTCTTTCCATTTCATCCCAGACGTGCTCGATCGGCGACAAATCGGGGGAAACAGCTGGCCAAGGCAAGACATCGACATTCTGTTGAACAAACAAGTCCCTGACTACACGTGCAACGTGTGGCCTTGCGTTGTCTTGCTACAGAGTGATGTGATTTTGATGTCTCTGTATGAAGGGTATCACATGACGCTGAATAATTTCATCTCGATAGCGTACGCCGGTGAGATTTCCATTGACAATTTGTAGAGGGGTCTTTCCACGTGCTGATATTCCACCCCACACCATAACGATACCTCCACCAAATTGTCGACGTTGCACAACACAAGCGTCCTGGTAACGCTCCCCAACGCGACGATACACCCTACAACGGCCGTCACTGCTATCCAAATGAAGTCTGGATTCATCAGTGAAAAGAATATTGGCCAAGTCCTGTATTCTGAATCACAGATGTCGTGTGCACCACGCTAGTCTGGCGATACGATGACGTTGAAGCAGTACTGGGCGCACCGCTGGACGTCTTGGTCTGATGTTTTGCTCGCGCAGACGATTACGCACAGTTCTTGGACTAATTGGTCGAAGCCCTGGAATGCCACGGGCAGTCAAACTTGCTGTCTGGAAACGATTTCTCAGATGCACAAGTCTAATGTGGTTGTCCTGTTGACGTGACGTCACACGAGGTCGCCCAGAGCGCGGTCGATCCTGGGTGTTGCCAGATTGTTGAAAACGTCTCCATAATGACTGGATGGTGTTCCGATGAACTCCAAAGTGTCTTGCTACAGTATTTTGTGCCATTGCAGATTGCAGCATCCCAACAGCACGATTACGTTGGTTTTCGTTGAGTCGTGGCATGACATAGGGGTAACTTTTGTTGAAACTAAAGTGATTTCCTTAACAAAAAAAGTTTAAACAAATCCTTTATAGTTCTTATTCCAAACAGTATTGGCCCGTAAAACTCGTGCGTACAAATTCTTCGATAAACAACAGGTGCTCACTAACCATGAAAAAGTCCGTGCACCCGGACGGTTACCATCCGATATTGTCAAAAACAATACCATTATCGATTGTTTAAATTTTATTAATACAAACAGTAGATAAAGAAAAATTATACTAAATTTCATAACGCAAAGTTTCTTTTTTTCCGCTAGTATATGTAAGTTTTGTATTCTAATCACTTACAGTTTTTGAGATCTGGCGGATAAAAAATTTAGTTTAAAAAACTACTTGAGATACTTCAGATATCTCACCGGAAGTAGAATTTGTTTATTTAACATCGGATAGAAGACATATGTAAGCATTTATACTCATATAATCATTCTATTTAAAATATCTAAAATATGTAAAGAAAATAATAATAATTTTTGAAGTGCTTCCGGTGACGACCGGAAGTTACGCAGAACAAAACAAAGTAAGGTAAACACATCAACATACATAGGTCTATCATCCCACAAAGTTTGTTCAAGTCTTTACTGTTTTTGAGCTCGCTAGGAGTTAGGTTTTTTGTCTCGGGACAGGAAACGGACAAACGAAAGTGACCAATGAAAATAAAAGTTAGTATTTTTTTGAACATTAGAAAACAAAATTTTACTGCCTATCAATTTATCTAATTGTCTAAGAAAAACATTTAAACTTATAAACAACTTGATTTGTTTGAACTTTTCCGTTGTGGACCGGAAGTGACGGTTGACAAAATAGAAGCAGTTAAACACATCCCTAATTAAATGTATATTATCAGTGTTAGTTTCGTGTCTTGATCACTAACACTTTCTAAGATTTTGCGGGTACAAAATTTGTTTTAAAAAAGCTACCTGAAATATTTGAGATAACTCACGGGAAGTAGAATGTTTTTGTTTATTTAGCATCGGATGGATGACATATGTAAAGTTTTTATTTTTTATTTCAATTTTATGTAAACTAAATTAAATACGTAAAAAATAATTTTTAAAGTGCTTCCGGTGACGACCGGAAGTTACGGCGAACAAATCAAAATAGTTAAAACACATCAAGAACTATAGGTCTATTATCCCTCAAAGTTTATATGTTCAAGTTTTTCCCGTTTCTGAGATCTCGATGTGACAAGTTTTTCGTCGCGGGACAGGAAACGGACGACAGGAAGACAATTTTGAAAAAATAAAAAAAATAAAAATCTTCGAGATATTAACATTCTCTATCATTCCTAAAAAATTCAGGAAAATCTATCCAGCCATCTCTGAGAAATCTTGGGAAAAAATAATAATAACTAGACTCTTGTTGCTATAGCAACAAAAAGGTCTTCATCCTCATGTATTAATCTTTAAAATAAATGCATTTCTCTAATAAAAAGAAAAAGGATATAAAAGATATTGTGATGGAATTTTCCAGTAACTATTTCTATGTAAAACAAAACAAAAAAGATAAATAGTCATTTTTGAGTACTTGCTCTGACGACCGGAAGTTACGCTGGATCAAATAGAACATGGTAAACATATCTTCATACATTGTTCTGTCTTTTCTTACAGTTTGGTTGTTCAAGTTTTTTGTCAGTAATGAGATCTCGTTGAGAAAAGGTTTTTTGTCTCGGGACTGGAAACGGACAAACAGAAGTGATTAAAGAAATAATTAAGTATTTTCAGGATATTTACTTACAATACATAACTGTTCATTGAGCGAATAAAATAATCAAAGAAAAAACCCTAAAATTATTAAAAACTTCATTTGCTTGTACGTTTCCGGAGAGAACCGGGAGTGACGGAAGACAAAATGAAACCCTTTAAACACATCTTCAATTAAATGTCTATTATCATTGTAAGTTTTGTATCTTAATCTCTTACAGTTTCTGAGATCTCACGGGTACAAAATTTGTAAAAAAAAATCTACCTAAAATATTTGAGATATCTCGCCGGAAGTAGATTTTTTCATTTATTTAACCATGTGTAGATGACCAGTTGTATCTATTAATGAGAAGTTATTTCCTTGCTAAATAACAACAAAATTTAAAAAATCAAATTTTGGAGTACTTCCTGTGACGACCGGGAGTTATGCCGGATAAAACAAAATAGTGTAAACACGTGTACATACATAGGTCGATCATTCAACAAAGTCTGGTTGTTCAAGTCAAGACCGTTTTAGAGATCTCATAAAAACAAGGTTTTTTGTTTCGGGACAGGAAACGGACAAACGGAAGTGCTCAATGGAAAAAAAAAGTAATTAATTTTTTATATGTTTTCCTGTCGTACATTATTGTGTATCAAACTAACTAAAACTGTCAAGGAAAAACAGTTAAAATTATAAACAACTTGATTTGTTTGAACCCTTCCGGTTAGGACCAAAAGAGACTGTTGACAAAATAAAACCGGTTAAACACATCTTCATTCAAATGTCTATCATGCATAAAAGATCGTTTCTTAATCACTTATAGTTTTTGAAATCTCGTGGGAACAAAGTTTGTTTAAAAAAGTTACCTGAAATAATTGAGAAATCTAACCGGAAGTAGAATATTCTTGTTTGTTTAACATCGCATAGAGGACACATGTAGGGATTTATACTATTAAATTCATTCTATGTAAAATAAATTAAATACATAAATAAGATAATTTTTGAAGTACTTCCGGTGACGAACGGAAGTTACGACGAACAAAACAAAATAGTTTATACACATCAACAGCTAAAGGTATATCATCCCACAAAGTCTGGATGTACAAGAGTTTGCCGATTCTTAGATCTCGAGGGAACAAGGTTTTTTGACGTGGGACAGAAAACGGACGACCGGAAATGAATTTTAAAAAATTAAAAAAAACGCCCCGAGATATTATCATTCTCTATCACCTCTGAAAATTTCAGGGAAATCTATACAGCCATCTCTGAGAAATTCTGCCGACAAAAAAGAGGGAAACAATAATAATAACTAGACTCTTGTTGCGAAAGCAACAAAAAGGTCTTCCGTTTTTATATACATGTATCAATTTAACTGTAAGACATTGCTTCTCTCATATAGAAAAAAATAGTGGATATGATAATTATTGTAAATGAAATATCCAGACGTTACTTTCATGTAAAATAATTAGAATGAAAACAAAATCATTTTAGAAGGAATTTCTGTGACGACCGGAAGTAGCGACGAACCAAACAAAACATGTTAACATTTGTACAATCATAAGTCAATCTTTCCTCAAAGTTTGGTTGTTCACGTCTCTGCCAAATCTGAGATCTCGTTGAAACAGTATTTTTTTGTTTCGGGACCGGATATGGACGAATAGAGGTGATTAATGAAAACAAAAAATGGTATTTCTCGTACATTTGCCTAGCGTACACCACTGTTTATCAGGCAAGATGAAACACCCAAGAATGTCAATTAAACTTGCTAAAAAAACATGATTTGTTTGAACCCTTCCGGTAAGATCCGTAAGTGACGGTTGACAAAATAAAACCCATCAAACACATCTTCAATGAAATGTCTATCATTCATTAAAGTTTCGTGTCTCATTCACTTACAGTTATCAAATTCTAGCGGGCATCAAATTCGTCAAAAGGAAAGCTATCTAGAGATATTTGAATATCTCACCGGAAGTAAAATTTATTTGCTTATTTAAAATTGTATAGATGTTATACCTAAGATTTTATACTGATATATTCATTTCATGTATTATAAATAAAATAAGAAAAAAACCAATTTTTGAAGTGCTTCCGGTGACGACCGGAAGTTACGACGAATCAAACAAATTAGTGTTAACACATGTACATACATAGGTCTATCATCCCACAAAGTTTGATTGTTTAAGTCTTTAACGTTTTTGAGATCTCGAGGAGTCAAGGTTTTTTGTCTCGGGAAGGAAACGGACAAACGGAAGTGCTCCATGAAAATGAAAGTAAGTATTTCCTAAACATTAGACAACAGGACTTTATTGCCTATCAATTTATCTAACAATGTCATAGAAAAACATTTTAACTCATTAACAACCTGATTAGTTTGAACTCTTCCTGTATGGACCGAAAGTAACAGTGGACAAAATGAAAACAGTTAAAACATCTTCGATCAAATGTCTATCATCCGTGTAAGTTTCGTGTTTTGGTTACTTACAGTTTCTGAGATCTCACTGTTACAACATATGTTTAAAAAAAACTACCTAAGATATTTGAGATATCTCACCGGAAGTAATTGTTTTTGTTTATCATCGGAGACATGATATATGTTAGAATTTATAATTATATTTCAATTCTGTGCGAAATAAATTATATGCGTAAAAAAATAATTTTTGAAGTGATTCCGGTGACGACCGGAAGTTACGACGAACGGAACAAAATAGTTTAAACAGATCTATACATATAGGTCTATCATCCTACAAATTTTGGATGCTCACGTCTTTATCGTTTTTGAGATCTCAATGTCACTAGTTTTTTGTCGCGGGACAGAAAACGGACGACCGGAAATGAATTTTGAAAAAAGTAAAACAAACGCCTCAAAATATTATCATTCTATATCAGTCTTGAAAATTTGAAGAAAATCTATCCAACCATCTCTGAGAAATCTTGTGGACAAAAAAAGGGAAAAAATAATAACTAGACTCTTGTTGCTATAGCAACAAAGAGGTCTTCCGTTCTTATATAAATGTATTATTCTGTACATGAAAAAGCTTTTTTCAAATAGAAAATATAACGGATATCATATTTATTTTGAAGAAAACTTTTAGACCGTACTTCAATGTCAAACAACAAAATGAAAAAAAAACCATTTTTTGACTACTTCTTGTTGGGACGACAGGAAGTTCCGCCGATTCAAACAAAACATGTTTAACATATCTTAATGCAAAAGTTAATCATCCAACAAAGTATGGTTGTTGAATTATTTACTGTTCTGAGACCTTGTTGAGAGGAGATTTATTGTCTTGGGACAGGAAACGGACGAAAGGAATTGCTCTATGAAAATAAAAATTAGTATATCTTTAACATTTGCCTTTTGTACATTTCTGTTTATCATTCTTACTAAAACAGTGCAAGAAAAATAGTTAAACTTATAAAAATTGTCATTTGATTGAACCCTTCCGGTGAGGACCGGAAATGACTGCCGACAAAATGAAACACGATAAACACATCTTCTATCAAATGTCTACCATCTATGTAAGTTTTGTGTTTTGATCACTTACAGTTTCTGATATCTACCGGGTACAAAATTTAGTTTAAAAAAAAAGCTACTTCAGATTACTAACCGGAAGTAGATCTTTTTTGTCTATTAAACATCGCATACCTGACTTATGCAAGGAGTTATACTAATATAATCATTCTTTGTAAAATAACAAAAACTAGGTTTAAAAAATAATTTTTGAAGTGCTTCCGGTGACGACCGGAAGTTACGCCGAACAAAACAAAATAGTGTAAACACATCTACATTCATAGGTCTATCATCCCTCAAAGATTGAATGTTTAAGTTATTACCGATTTTGAGATCTCGAGGAGTCAAGGTTTTTTGTCTCGGGACAGGAAACGGACAAACGGAAGTGCTCAGTGAAAAATGAAAGTTAGGAGTTCTTAAACATTAAACAACATGACTAAATTGCCTGTCAATTTATCTAAAATTGGCAAATATAAACAGCTAAACTTATAAACAACTTGATTTGTTTGATCTCTTCCTGTGTGGACCGGAAGTGACGGTCAACAAAATTAAACCCGTTAAACACATCTTCTATCAAATGTCTATTATCCTTGTAAGTTTCATGTCTTGATCACTAACAGTTTCCGAGATCACGCGGTGACAAAATGTCTTTAAAAAAACTTCCTAAGATATTTGAGATATCTCACCGGAAGTAGATTTTTTTTATTTCTATAACATCGGATTGATGACATATGTAAGTATTTTTACTTATATTCTAATTCTGTGTGAAATAAATTAAATGTAAAAAAAACCCCTTTTTTTGAAGTGCTTCCGGTGACGACCGGAAGTTACGACGAACAAAACAAAATAGTTTAAACACATCTACAACTATAGGTCTATTATCTCACAAAGTCTGAATACTCAAGTCCCTATCGTTTTTGAGATCTCGAAGTGACAAGCTTATTTGTGGCGGGACAAAAAACGGACGACCGGAAATGAATTTTGAAAAAATGAAAAAAACCACTCTAGACTTTTTCATTCTCTATCATTCCTGAAAATTTCAAGAAAATATATTCAGTTATCTCTAAGAAAAATGGGGGAAAAAAAAAATAATAATAACTAGACTCTTGTTGCTATAGCAACAAAAAGGTCTTCCGTTTCTCATGTATAAATCTGTAGAAAATATGCATTTCTCTTATAAAAAGAAAAAGGATATAATCCATAATGTGATGGAATCTTTCAGTAACCTTTTCTATATGAAACAAAACAAAAACGAGAAAAAGTCATTTTTGAAATTTGCTCTGACGACCGGAAGTTACGCCGGATCAACCGGAACATGGTAAACATATCTTCATACATTGTTCAATTTTCCCTCAAAGTTTGGATGCTTAAGCATTTGTCAGTTATGAGATCTCGTTGAGAAAAGGTTTATTATCTCGGGACAGGAAACGGACGAACAGAATTGCTTAATGAAAAAAAATGTTAATATATCTTAAACATTTTCCTCTCGTACACTACTGTTTATCAAACTCACTGAAACAGTGCAAAAAAACCAGTTAAACTTATCAACAATGTCATTTGTTTGAACTCCTCCGGTGAGGACCGGAAGTGACGGCTGACAAAATGAAACACGTTAAATACATCATATATCAAATGTCTATCAACTACGTAAGTTTTGTGTTTTGATCACTAACAGTTTCTAATTAATGGCGGGTACACAATTAAGTATAAAAAGCTACTTGAGATATTTGAGATATCTCACCGGAAAGGGATCTTTTTTTGTTTATTTAACATCGCATAAATGACTTATGAAAAGATCCATACTAAAATAACCATTCTATGTAAAATAACTACAAAAGGTAAAAAAAAAAGATTTGAAGTGCTTCCGGTGATGACCGGAAGTTACGCCGAATAAAACAAAATAATGTAAACACATCTACATTTAGAGGTCTATCATCCTGCAAAGGTTGATTGTTCATGTCATTACCATATTTGAGATCTCGAAGAGCAAAGTTTTTTGTTTTGGGACAGGAAACGGACAAACGGAAGTACTCAGTGAAAACATAAAGTTAGTTGTTCTTATGCATTTGACAACAGGACCTTATTGCCTATCAATTTCTCTAAAATTGGCAAAGAAAAACAGTTAAACTTATAAACAGCTTGATTTGTTTGAACTCTTCCGGTGTGGACCGGAAGTGACGGTCGACGAAATAAAAGAAATTAAACTCATCTTCTATCAAATGTCTATCATCCCTGTAAGTTTCTTACAGTTTCTGAGATCTCGCAGGTACAAAATTTGTTTTAAAAAAGCTACCTGAGATTTTTGAGATATCTCACCGGAAGTAGAATTATTTTCTTTATTTAACATCGGATAGATGACATATGTTAGGATTTATACTTATATTTCAATTCTATGTAAAATAAATTAAATGCGTAAAAAAAATAATTTTTGAAGTGCTTCCGGTGACGACCGGAAGTTACGACGAACAAAACAAAATAGTTTAAACACATCTACAGCAATAGGTCTATCATCCTACAAAGTTTGAATGCTTAAGTCATTTTCGTTTCTGAGATCTCGATGTGACAAGCTTTTTGTCACGGGACAGGAAACGGACGACAGGAAGTGAATTTTGAAAAAATGAAAAAACGCCTCGAGGTATTATCATTCTCTATCAGCCCTGAAAATTTCAAGAAAATCTATCTAGCCATCTCTGAGAAATCTTGTGGACAAAAAAAAGGGAAAAAAAAATAATAACTAGACACGATCTCGTTGCGAGCAACGAGGAGGTCTTCCGTGCGATTTTTTGAAGGTTATATGACCTTGACTTTGATATTTGACCCTTTATCTCCTTATCGGGGCAACAACAAAAAATTGATGGTTGGATATTGTTAGGAACATCATTCTCAGCATTTTTATTCTATACTGATTTTCAAAATGATGCTTTTTAAAATATTTGTTCTGTTTGAGATATGTTATCAAAGTTTTGTACTTCTGGCCCCTTAAAACCACTTAGAAAAGCCCTAATTACGGAACATATGATAAAATAATTATAATATATTATTAAATAAATGTGAGATGAACATTATTGCTTAAACATATGGAAAAAAAGACTTTAGAGCCCTTTTGGCCCCTAAGTTGAAAGACCAGCCCCTTATTCTTGGCATTATATGAAAGGTCTTTTAATATTAAACATATTTTGTTCAACAAGTGTTTAGAAATTCTTGCCGTTTTTGAGCTATCCGGGATAGAACGTTTTAGGGGCCGACCCCTTATCTCCTTATTGGGGCCAGATAACGAAACTTTTATGATTGAATATTGTTCAAAACATCATTCTAAGCATCTTTTATTCTATATTGCTTTTCAAAATATTTGTCTTTTTTGAGATATTATTGATCGAAGTTTTGAACTTCTGGCCCCTTAAAACCCTTAATTACGTAACGCATGATACAAATTTTATAATGCAGAGTTTTATAAGTGAAAGATGAACATTTTTGCTTCTTAAACGTATTACAAAATATTTCTCAGTAAAGTGCTATGGAAGAGAGACTTTAGAGCCCTTTTGGCCCCTAAATTGAAGGACCAGCCCCTTTTCTTGATATCATATAAAAGGTATTTTGATATTAAACATATTTTGTTTAACAAGTGTTTAGAAATTCTTTGCCGTTTTTGAGCTATTTGGGATAGAACGTTTTAGGGGCCGACCCCTTATCTCCTTATTGGGGTCAGATAACGAAACTTTTATGATTGAATATTGTTTAAAATATCATTCTAAGCATCTTTTATTCTATATTGCTTTTCAAAATATTTGTCCTTTTTAAGATATAATTGATCGAAGTTTTGGACTTCTGGCCCCTTAAAACCCCTAATTACGTAACGCATGATACAAGTTTTATAATGTATAGTTTTATAAGTGAAAGATGAACATTTTTGCTTCTTAAACGTATTACAAAATATTTCTCAGTAAAGTGCTATGGAAGAGAGACTTTAGAGCCCTTTTGGCCCCTAAATAGAAGAACCAGCCCCTTTTTCTTGATATAAAACGAAAGCTCTTGTAAATAAAAATTTTATTTGCTCTATATATTATGTTTAAATATTTTCAGGAAAGGAGATAAAGAACAAACATCATTCAAAATCACGTAGTTTTTCCAAACTTGATTTTCGGGTCCAAGCGAGCTTCGACGCCTTTGAAGCCAGACAACCATAAATGCCTTTAAACACATCTACAATCTTTCGTCTACAATCCCTGAAAATTTAAATTCAATATCTTTTTTCGTTTAGGAGGAGATAGCAGGACAAACCGACCCTCTAAAAATCGCTAAAACGTCAATATCTCCCAAACGGAAATGACGTCATTAAAATAAAAAATCATATATAAGGTTTTAATCAATATCTACAAGATCTGAAACTTTCAAGAAAATCGGTTGAGTTTTTTTTAAGAAATCGCTTGTACAAAAAAGCGTAAGAAAAAAAATAAATAATAAAAGGGAAAAAGAAACAAAGCAATAACAATAAGGTCTTCCGTTGGAAACGGAAGACCTTAATAATAAAAAACATTACAATCACTATAAGGTCTTCCGTTGGAAACGGAAGACCTTAATAAAAAACATTACAATCACTATAAGGTCTTCCGTTGGAAACGGAAGACCTTAATAATAAAAAACATTACAATCACTATAAGATCTTCCGTTGGAAACGGAAGACCTTAAATATACTTGTATTAATTTGTAAGAAATTGTTTCTTTCATGTAGTAAAAAATAATCGATATATCATTTACTGTGAAGAAAATTAAAGCAAAACAAAAGACAAAAAGTCAATTTTCGAGTATTTCCTTTGACGAACGGAAGTTATGCCGGACCAAACAGAACATGGTAAACATATCTACATACAATTGTAGAAAAGGTCTTCCGTTCCTAATGTATTTATTCCTCATGGATAAAATATATACTGTGAAGGAATTTTCCAGTAATTATTTCTATGAAAAACAAAGGAAAAAGTCATTTTTTGAGTACTTCCTGTGACGACCAGAAGTTATGCCGGATCAAACAGAACATGGTAAACATGTCTTCATACATTGTTCTGTCTTTCCTTAAAGTTTGCTTGTTCAAGTATTTGTCCGTTTTGAGATCTCGTTTGAAAGTGTTTTTTTTTTGTCTCGGAACCGGAAACGGACAAACGGAAGTGTTTAAAGAAATTAAGGTAAGTATTTTTAGTAAATTTACCTACGATACATAACTGTTCGTCAGACTGAATAAAATATTCAAAGAAAAAATCTTAACTTATAAATAGCTTGATTTGTTTAAACCCTTCCGGTGTGGACAGGAAGTGACGGTCGGCAAATTGAAACCCGTTCAACACATCTTCAGTCAAATATCTATCATCCAAGTAAGTTTTGTGTCTTAGTCACTTACAGTTTCTGAGATCTCTAGGGTACACAATTTGTTTTTAAAAAGGTACCTGAGATATTTGTGATATCTCACCGGAAGTAGGATATTTTTATTTTTTTAAACATGTGTATATGATCTTTTGTATTTCTATTACTAAAATTTCACTTCCATAGTAATTAACAAGACAAAAAGTAAAAAATCAAATTTTGCAGTACTTCCTGTGACGACCGGAAGTTACGCCGGATAAAACAAAATAGTGTAAAAACATGTACATACATAGGTCTATCATCCCACAAACTTTGAATGTTTAAGTCTATACCGTATTTGAGATCTTGTAGAGACAAGGTTTTTGTCTCGGGGCAGAAAACGGACAAACGGAAGTGCTCAATGAAATTTGAAATAAGTATTTTTTGTATATTTTCCTATCGTTCATTATTGTTAATCAATTTAACTAACACTATCAAAAAACAACAGTTAAACTTATAAAGAACTTGATTTGTTTGAACTCTTCCGGTGAGGACCGGAAGTGACGGTCGACAAAATGAAACCCGTTAAACACATCTTCAATCAAATCTCTATCATCCATATACGTTTCATGTCTTGTTCACTTAAAGTTTCTGAGCTCTCGTGGGTACAAAATTTGTTTTAAAAAAGCTACCTGAGATAATTGAGATATCTCACCGGAAGTAGAATGTTTTTGTTTATTTAACATCGCATAGATGACATATGTAAGGATTTATACTAATATATTCATTCTATGTAAAATAAATTAAATACGTAAAATAAATATTTTTTGAAGTGCTTCCGGTGACGACCGGAAGTTACGACGAACAAAACAAAATAGTTTAAACACATCTACAGCTATAGGTCTTTCATCACAAAAAGTTTGAATGTTCAAGTCTTTAACGTTTTTGAGATCTCGAGGGGACAAGCTTTTCGTCGCGGGACACGAAACGGACGACCGGAAACGAATTTTGAAAAAGTGAAAAAAACTCCTCGAGATATTATCATTTTCTATCAATGCTGAAAATTTCAAGAAAATCTACTCAGCCATCTCTGAGAAATTTTGTGGACAAAAAAGGGGAAAAAAAATAAGAAAGAAAGAAAGAAAAAACACTACAATCACTATAAGGTCTTCCGTTGGAAACGGAAGACCTTAATAAACATTTCAATCACTATAAGGTCTTCCGTTGGAAACGGAAGACCTTAATAACTGGACGCGATCGCGAACTCGTTGCGAGCAACGAGAGGTCTTCCGTTTGAATGCACCAGAAAAAAGACTATAGGGATAGTTGTTCTTTCATACCATTTCTTAACAGAGTCTAACAAAGAGCAAAACCAATACCGGATATCTAAAACGCGAATATAAAAGTCAAACCAACATTGTAAAATCCGTATTGTGACGTATTGCGATACTCGGACTACATTCGGATCACGCTTGTCCTTTTCCGTAACCGATAAAAAGTTATTTGCGGTGACGAAAATGGCCGAGTAGTTACGATTGACTCGGACTACTCAATGTTTACGTCAGCTGCTTGCTAGACTCAATCGGCCGGTCACTTCACCGGCATCAAAGGCATGCCACCGCAACAACAATGCATCAGGCTCCAACGGTGCAACTGCATTTCTACATTAAAAAAGGTTACCGCGGGTCGAAAAACAACTATTTTTCTTATTAAGGTCTTCCGTTTCCAACGGAAGACCTTATAGTGATTGTTAGGTTTTTTCTTTCTTTCTTATTATTATTATTTTTTTCCCCTTTTTTGTCGGCAGAATTTCTCAGAGATAAGTGGATAGATTTTCCTGAAATTTTCAGTAATAATAGAAAATGATAATATCTCGAGG
>WFKH01011925.1:57840719-57851452 GCA_016163765.1 Magallana hongkongensis
GGAAGACCTCTTCGTTGCTTTGCAACGAGCTCGTCTCTAGTTTGTAATTATTATCGTTTGCTAAGTACCTAAATCTATTGCATATAGAAGGTTTTGATCTAGTACTAAAATTCTAGACCAAATTTCCAATAATTTTTTTTTCAGTTTTTCTTTATTGAAAAAAAAACAACATCGAGTTATTTTGATAAAGAACGTATCAACTTTTATATTTTTTTTTCTTAGTGTAACGTTTGCTACAACGTCACTTTAAATTTGACAGCTGCGAACAATATAATTGATTCACGCCTCCTAATCACAAACTTAACAAATTGACAAATCCTGATATCAGTATTTGGGAAGATGAAACATAAGGAGGCGGTATTGTTAATGCCCATCTTAGCTGTCAAAACTGAAAGTGACGCAATTAGAAAAGTCACATCAGAAATAATTCATAATATGTCCGCCCTGGTCCGCCGAAGTAGAGCATAATATGGTAGTTTCCAACACGACATTTGCAATAATGATGATTAGACTTTTACGCCAAAAACGTCAACTTCACAGAGAGTTAAAACTTTGGTTGGTTTGGATATCTTAATGTATCTCCCCAACAGTAATGTCTGACAGTCGATGACGACCAGTTGTGACAAATTACCGGGACCAGCAAAGAAACCGCAGGGTGTGTTGATGTCTAAATCTGTCAGCCCTATAGTTACTGTAACATCCCGCAGGCGGTCTGACACATCTAAAACATGTGAAAAAACAGTAGCTCATTAAATGCAGTTTAATAGTTTTAAAATGTATAAATATATAGTTACTCTACATGTACCAACAACACGATAAAAAAAAAGTAAAATTATTCGGATATCCTAATTCTTGACAAACATCTATAAGTGTGATTTTCATACATTATTCTGTACAAATCGGTTAATCTCTAGAAATGAACTGATAACAAGAAGTTATGAAATACAATCGAAAACGAGGCCTAAACAAACAATTGACAGAAAAATCCTCATTAGATATCCTCTACTAACAATACGTAGGTCTATAATGAGTCGGTTAAGAAACAAATAGCAAACATCATTTCAAAAATATCAGTGTTATGTTTTGCAAGTATTTTGCCTAAGTACACATTTAAATAAATTCATTTGGATTTCTAATATTTCTAATAAAATTTGCTTTGCTCACATACCGATTCCATAATCATCCATTCCCCTGTTAAGTATCCTTACAGTTGTAATGTAATATACAGCCTGAAGATCCACTATCCACCAAGGATTTGTGTCATCTGAATCCGTGTGTGCACACATGTCTTTGGTTTGGTCCGTACCTCTGTTTCCATCCACAGCCCCGTCGGCCACAAATTGTGCATACGTCGACGATTGTTCTGCTGTCTTATTCATTGCGATGTCAAACAACACTGTCAATCATAAACAAAAGTATAGGTTGATTGTTCATATTGTTAATAACAAAGGTTATAAGAGTAAATTAACCATTTAATAAGATAAATTACTCAATGGGATGATGATTATTTATCCGTAAGAAGAAGGGAGTTTTCCTACAAATTCTACGTATACTGTTCCATTTCATTCGGAACAGCATTTATCACTGATCAAGTTCGACTTGCTTTACTTTTTATCAATTGTTTTAAGGTGGTATGGGACACCTCCATGTTGTGACGTGCTTCCTATTGAAATAAACAATAAAATTCAGTTAAATTTTATGGGTTTTTTTCTTTCACAAGTATGCTTCCTAAAAGCGTAACGCAATAGGTTAGAGCGTCGGTTGCGATTCTGTACGTCACGAACATTAAAAGACCTCTTCTTTATATATTATTTTTTTTTTTTGAAAAGTTTTCAATGAATTGATGCAAATGTATCTTCAAACCAGGGATGTATATATGTACATGTACATGATAAGGTTGCGACATTGCAGAAAAATAAAGGTTGCGTTAAAACAATTTCTTCAATGTCGCTACCTTCATACCCGTGTTTAGAATTTTTACTTTTCAAACAAATTTTAAACGTAGTTTTTAGACAAATATTGTAAAATTCAAAAATTATCAAACGGTGAAAGTATTTTGATTATAATGTACTTTTATTTCACATAAAGATCGCAAGTGTCCCATACTCCCTAAGTTATTTATTTTGGAAACATTTATCGTATTCATAATCGGGTGTGTTCTACATCTACACCCGTGCGCATATTTACCAGAATGGACCCAAATGAACCCAAAGATAAGGAATAAAATAATTTTTAAACAACTCATTTTTGATAACTTATCGGATTAGTTCTTTAAAAAATATATATCAAATCATTTAGCACATAAAACGATAATTGTTTCAATTTGGGGAGGGGGTGCGAGAAGGGGATTGTATTGTTTGTATAAAATTCGTAGAATGTTTGTTACAGGTAGGGTAATTTCTGAAAATAATCGTTATCAAAGTGAATTATGTATTTATATACATACACTTCTACAAGTAACATATTCTTTTTAGAATCAACTGGCATACAGCGAATAAGTATTATTATAATATCATTGATATTAAGAGGAATATTTGTATTTTTTTATGAGTAATTAACTACTAATTTAACAAAACTTTATCAAAAATAAAGATGCACGAGATATACTTTCCAGTCCTTCATTTCCCAGCTGATGTTTTAGCAGTTTTATTTCTTCAAATCAGTACCTTAAAACATTTGACCAATGTTATATTGTTTATTCGTAAATTGAATGAATACATAAACAGTATTGAAACAAAATGTATCTAAAATCGTTTTGTTTTCGATTTGCCCCCTCCCCCAAAATGTGCGTTTGTTCCCATTAATAATTCTTTTTTTTTTTTTTTTATACTTTTGATTATCAAATAACATCAAATGTTTATAACACGTATACTTAGAGATTTATTTTATAGTAAGCCTTGGAATTAAATGGGAAAGTTATGGTATCTTTAAAAAATATTTATATTAATGATGGCAATCGGTTACAAATTGCTAATCGGTTAATTGCATGACGTTCCGACCGATTAACCGGTTAATCGTATCAGAAATTACTTTCTTAAAACATATTTTTCTTTTCTTTTATTTTCATATGAACATTATTTTTACGTGCAAGAAGACTCAAAGTACGTTTATTTGTAGAATAGTCATGTTTAATGAGAACATTTCATTTTTAAAAAATGAGAAAATAGTAATACACTGTACATATGTAATAAATGAGCATATGCATGGACAAATATTTTTTCTATAGTTTTGCTGCATTGTCATTATCATCATATTAATCAGTCCTTCCGTTTCAGGTTTTGTTAAAAAATACTATCTGATCTATAACGACAGGTGTTAATCGGCTTCGAAGTTTGTTAACAATGATGCCTGTCGAAGAAAATATCCTTTCAGATGGCATTGATGTATCTGGTATTGATAAATATTTTCTTTGCAAAATTTGGAAACATTACTTAATTTTAAGACCACCATTTGGAATCAATGTTTTGCATATCTCTTTATCTAAATACAGTGTATTTCGACACTTCACTTTCCGATTCGTTCAGTATGTATTGAAACACTGTAAGAAAATCCAACCATCGTTTTATATAGCTTTAATTATTTCGCTGATGGTCTCGAGTCGTGCGCGTTTAATCAATGTTATCAATGTTTAATCTTCCAGCAGAAACAGGAATGTGATTTTGAAACTGTCAGTATATATCTAATGCTCCTTTCATACGTAGTTATTTTGTGTGGTCTATACAATGACGACTTGTACACTTTCGGGATTTCAAAAATGAAGCATCAACATTTCTAGCATTATCATGTACAAAAGCTACGACTTTCCCATAAAAACGGCGACAGAAAGAATATTACTGTATAGTACCAAATAGCGATTTTATAATCATTCACGCATGAATAAAAAAACGGTGGAAAGTAAGGACAATTTCGAGGTGTTTAAACAGTAATTAGCACCTTTAACTCCGGTACACATCCCTTGAATTAAGCTAGGAGGAAACAAATAACCCCCCAAATTAAAGCTCTTAGCGATGTTTGAAAATGTTAAATTATGAATGTTCATAGTTCTTGGTGTTAAATTTCAATAAAATTGTGTCCGATTTTTTTAATCCGGTAAACCGATTACAAAATGTGAAATCGGTTACCATTGTTCCGACCGATTACAGTAAAACTCGGTTATAGTCCTAGGGACCAATGGAATTACTTCGTTATATCCGTAATTCGTTTTATCCGTATAACGAATTCGTAATAATATCTATAGCGTATTCACTATATACATGTTTTCTTTCACCAGACAAATTTTTTTGCTAATTGAGGCTTAAAATAAACATACATTACTTTGATACGATTAATAATTGGATTGTGAATTGAAAAAAATTATATTAAAATAAATTCATTCAAACTATTTGTTAAATGGTAGTGCAAACTTTTTTAGACTGTAAAGAAATTCGTTATCAAGGTGTTCAATTTCGTTATTATTCACCTCTACGGGACTCAAAATCAGTTCGCTATATCCGTATATTCGTGATATCTGAATTCGTTATAACCTTAAAATCTTGCAAAGATTTGTTAAGAATTTTACCGGGGACTCAAAAATACTTCGCTATATCCGAGAATTCGCTATATCCGTGTTCGTACTAAACTAAACGAGTTTTACTGTAATCGGTTAACCGGTTAGCAATTGAAATCCCTAATATATATATATATATAAACTACACTAAAATTTGAACCTCCTGTGGGGTCCAAAAATTGTCCCAGGGGCCCCAGTCTAAGCAATTAGAATTAACAATAGTTTAGAATGTTTGCGTTGCAGTACAAAAACACAGTGCATATTGTGGCCCCACCCTATCCCCTGGGATGTTGATTTAAGAAAACTTGAATCTAGACTACCTAAGACTACCTAAGGCTGCTTCCACATAAGTTACAGCTTTTTTAGCCAAATGGTTATTGAAAAGAAGATTTTAAAATAATTGTCTCTTTATATTCCTATTGTAAAATTCGACCTCCCTATTGTCGCCCCACCCTACCCAAGGTGATCATGATTTGAACAAACTTGAATCGACACTACCTAAGGATGCTTTCATACAATCTACAGCTATTATAGCAGATTATTTTTTGAGAAGATTTTAAAAGAATTGTCTCTATATACTCCTATGTAAAATTCAACCCCTATTGTGGCCCCACCATACACCCGGGGATCATGATCTTAACCAACTTAATTCTATACTACCAAAGGATGCTTCCACACAAGTTACAGCTATTCTAGCAAATGGAATTTTGAGAAGAAGATTTTAAAATATTTTTCTTTATATAATCCTTTGTAAAAATTCGACCCCAATTGTGGCCCCGTCCTACCCCTGGGGCTCATGATTTAAAAAATGTTGAATCTTCATTACCTAAGGATGCTTTCAAATAAGTTAAAGCTATTCTGGTCGATTTGTTTTTGGGAAGATTATTTTTGAAAAACTTTTCTCTATATATTTCTATGTAAAATTCGACCCCCCCCCCCATTGTGGCCCTGCCCTAGCCCCGGGGATCATGGTTTGAACAACTTGAATTTACACAACCTAAGGATGCTTCCACAGGAGTTTCAGCTTTTCTGTCCAAGAGGTTTTTGAGAAGAAGACTTTTGAAAGATACCAACAAGTTTTCAATAATTCTTAATTATCTCCCTTTGAATGAGGATGTGACCCTTCATTTTAACAAACTTGAAATCCGTTTACCTAAGGTTGCTTTGTGCCAAATTAGGTTGAAATTGGTTCATTGGTTCTCGAGAAGTCGAAAATGTTTGAAGGTTACGGACAGACAGACAGACGGACAGATAGACGGACGCCAGACAAAAAGTGATCAGAAAAGCTCATTAGAAAGGCCCCACTCTCACTAAAATTTTCAAATAATCAACCCAGTCCTCAACTCAAATCCTTAAAGGAAAAGTGCATAAATTTGAGGTCAAAACTCAGACTTGAGGCCGAGTAATGACTTGAGGAAAGTTGGTGACAGTGGGGCCAGGTGAGGTAATAAAAAACCTAACAATAGAGGAAGGTGCTCTAGTGGAGGCTAGATGTCTTTGTACAATATTAATGGCTTGACTGTAAAAACAATTTACACTCGAGTAACCACAGGACCTCAATGTGATGCCTGACTGAGCAAATTACATACCTTATTGAGCAACCCAGCAAGCTACTGAACACTTTAAAAGAATTCTGAAATTCAAAAGAGATATTAAAATTCAATAACTAACAGATTTTTAAAGGACTTTACCCTATGACCTTTATGTTATTTTGATCAGCCAAGGTAGACGTTCCCACCCCAAGTGGTCCAAAGTCTCTATGATGGACAGTAAAAAAGTTGGATATATATGATTTTATCGAAATTTCAATACATTCAGGGGCAATAACTGTTAGAATGGGGATTCGGATCCTTTTGGTATGATAGAATGAAGAACCTTCTTAGTGTACTTAAGGTATCTCACTACTCACGTTTTGATTTCATTGCGCAGATGATCATTATATCTAAAATGAATATGATTTTATTTATGTATTCATCACAGAAAGATAAATATTTCATTCATAAAGAAAATCCATTTGAATTGAAGAAACAAACAAGTTTTTTGGGGAACTATTTTTTCGTGCGGAAAGTTTTTTTTAGACGAAAATGACAGAAACAAGCAATTTTATGAATTTACATTTTTAACATTTGATAGGCTTGTAACATGTTTTTTAGGTTCTGTGTGACATGTACAAATTTAAATCTTGAGAGAGTGATAGACGTTTAGCATAAAATCATGCAAATATATATAAGATATCTGAATTATTTTAAGCCAAATTTTTCAGGAATTTTACCTATGAAGCCCTATATCTAAAGTTTGACATCACTGACCCCCATGTTTTATTATGTCAAAATGATACTGAATACATATTGACAAACTGGACAAATCTTATAAAATTCTTGATATTCAAAAAGTTGTTATTCCAAATCAAATTGTAACTATTATAGAAATTGTCTATTTTAAGTGCATTAAATTTATGCAACTTCGTACATAATTTTTTCGTAATCCCTCTATTCAGTGTGACCATTGTGCATAATTAAAAACAATATTTGAAGAAATAAGTTTGCTAAATCAAAAATACTGACAACAAATCCTAATGAGGCTGAAATTGCATTTTAGGTGCAAAAAGGTCAAGTTATATGTGCCATAACTCAGAGGGATGAATACTATACTGCCCCCCCCCCCCCCCCCCCACCCATTATCTTTGTATTTTTTAAGTATGTTCCGTCTACAGATTTCAATGATATACTTCTCAAGGAATTCTTGATACAACAACATTGAGGAGTGGATACCTTAAGACATTGGTAAAAATTTCAAGTTTCTCTATCTTATGGTTTCAGAGGAGTACATGTAGCGATAACAAGCATTTCGTACAATAGGGGCGATAACTCTTAAACTATTTCAAGGAAGGAGCCAAGGGGCTTTATTTTGTAATGTCTTAAGATATCCTACTACATCCATGAACAGATTTTTCTGTCCCACCCTAATCAAAAGAGATATAAAAACTCAATAATTAGCAAATTTTCAAATGACCTTTGACCTTTATATCATTTTGCTTGGCCAAGGAAGACGTTTCAATTCCAATTGGTTCGAAGTCTCTATGATAGTTGAAAATGATTTTATCGAAATTTCAATATTTTCAGGGACAATAACTGCTAGAACGGGCCAAGATATTTTCGATATGAATAGATTGAAGAACTCTCTAAGGGTAGACATTGAAAACATTGGATAAAGTTCCAAGTTTCTATATTTTATGGTTTAGATGAGTAGCGATAACAAGTATTTCCTTCTCAAGGGGCAAAAATCTGTAAGTTTGGGATTTTTTAGACACGGATCATTTAGTCCCATAACTTTTAATGACCAATTACATTAAGTTTTAATTGTTTGGATAACCCTAATAGCAAAAAAAAGTCACCCCGAGAAAAATATAAAAAAAAAGAATAAAAAAAATAATAAAGCAAAAGGTCTTTCACTTGAAAGGTGGGAAGACCTAATGATATGTTATGAGATTCCAATGCTATGATATGGAATTTCAATGCGGTATGCTATGCTGTGATATGCTATGCTATGGTGTATGTTGTAACAGATATGCTTGAACTTACTGTACATGTTCAATGATTTTTTGATAAAAGTTAGATAGTGTCACAGTGAAGTTGGTTGAATACTGAAAAGTTAGAGAATGAGAATTGAAAATAGATGAAAATGAACCTTTTTTTTCGGTCGAATGTCCTAAGGGGAGAGTTTTTTCATGGCCCTTGGGAATTGGGGGTGGGGTTGTTTTAAAAAAAAACCATGCATACTACCCATCTTGATATTACCTATGAAAACAAATACACACAAAAATTATCTTGAAAGTTAACAAATATGGGAAAATGATTTAATATCAGATTCTTGCACCTTTTCAATATCAGGTCATGCAATCTATTTCATATGTAAGATCTGAAAGTTTTTCATAAAAATTATAGGTGTCATTGTCCTTTCTGCAAGATTTCTGGTAGGGAGGGGGCCAGGTCATTACCATATTTTATTTTTTTTTTACTCCAGAATTAAACTTAGATAATGCATATATGAGATTCCTCGACAGGTCTGTGTATGAGCTAAATTATGCAGGTGACCGTTAAAGCCTGTTGGCCTCTTGTTAAACATTTTCTCTATATACTTTCATGTTAAACTTTGAACCACTCCCGGGACCCCAGTGTTGGTCACGATTTTAACAATTTAGATTCTACACTATATCTGAGGATGCTTGCATAGTAATATCACAAATTGTAGCATATTGGTTTTACACTGCTGTAATAAAAATACCCTGAGACTATCAAAAAACCCTGAGGATACTCTGAGTGGCACTGAGGAAACCTTGAGAGACCCTGGGGTTGGCACTGAGGGTACTGAGAAAACTCTGAGAGACCCTGAGGTCGGCATTTAATGCAAAAAAAAATAAACTTAGTTCAAAAATTTAATGTTTGGCGTCTCTTCAAAAAATATAAACATGATTAACATAATGCATAGGTAGAAATTTACTTTATCGCTGCAATTGCATATGATCAGATCTGTGCTCATTTTAACCGCATCTTTTATAAATTGTAAAATTAAAATTAAGGTAAAATCCAGAAACACAGATAATAACTCTATATCCTGTACTTACATGTACATTTTACAAGTATACTAGTTTTACATGCGACAAACGAGGTCCACATGTTTTCCTAAATTTATTTTTTCAAAACTCATCATAAGCCTTAACATTTAAAGTATTCTTTTATGGAGGGTAATCGTGTTCAAAAATCCAGACCTGTGAACTTGTAAATTCAAATATGCAATCGTGTTGGTGTGTGAGTCTGAGTATGAATGTGTGTGATTCTGATCGTGTAACCTATAAAAACTCGGGCATAAACACTTTAAGATTTGACTCAGTTCCTCATTATGATGCACATTTTGCAGCTTAATTGTTTTTGTTAGTTAATTTAGCCTTCAACTTTGCACATTTTTAATCCATAGTTTCTGCATTTGTATCTTCATCCTCGGATAAAGCACAGTTGACTTGTTACAAATCGACAAATGTAAAGTCTACAAGTTTGTCGAATTTTGACATGACCTTATATGGCAAATGCTCGCTGCGGGAAAAGGCATGTCGTAATCGCCGGAATGGACTAAAACAACCATAAAATTCAGTTAAACTGTTCATATGAACGATAATATTTTCTTTGGATTATTATTTTTAGTAAAAGATATTGAGGTATAATTGAATCTGAACCAAACAAGAAGATGTGAGTGTTTGTAAAAATCGGTGCCGGTGTGACGAATGCGCTAGTTTCTGTAATATAATTCCCATGGACACTGGTACATGTATTATACGATAAGGGTTAACTTTTACTAAAAATGAAATGCCTAATATTTATTCTAATATCACTAAAATGATTTGACATTTAATTTAAACTGAAAAAATATAAAGTTGAATACGTACTCTTTTACAGTTGCTTGAGGACAGGCCCCACCCCCCCCCCCCCCCCCCGATTTTAATCCCTTGGGTAGTTGACTTTTTTGATAGAAATTCCTTTAAAGTCATGTACACAACATGTTCCATTTTACATACTGTATCTAAAAATTAACGGAAAATAAACGATTAATGTAAAACACCCCCCTTTTGCATATAAAAAGAGGAAAGGTATGCCACTCCGATTTGTTTACATCACTACCCCTTCGTCATTTTGGCACTATAAATCATGTAACCGCTTTATATACCCAACAAGCACGGGATGATATTATCGCAGTAAATATATCTCTTCCTCATTGTGCTTTTAAAATGAATGTACGTTTTTCTGTAAACCTACTTTATCATGTTAAACGAGTTTTTCGAAGACAAGCTAGGTAACTGTGACGGAAGTCAACATCTTTCAGTGACGTAATGTACACTCATGAAGGATAAAAACCGAGGAGTCTTTTTGCCCGCCAATTGAACTAAATCGACTTTCTCGGATGTTATCGTACCAAAGTGACCGACAGATGTTTACTTCCGTCACAGTTACCTAGCGGAGTGGCATACCTTTCCTCTTTTTATATGCGGGTTGGGGTTGTTTTAAATAAATCGTTTATTTTCAATTAATTTTCAGATATTTGATATGGAACATGTTGTGTACATGACTTTAAAAGAATTTCTATCAAAAAATCGTCAACTACCCCAGGGGTCTAAATCGGGGGGGGGGGGGGGGGG
>WFKH01011925.1:57862806-57894941 GCA_016163765.1 Magallana hongkongensis
GGGTGCAACACAAGGGGGGTCCCACTCTTCACCATCCTTTCGCCATACATACACGCGTTGTTCTCCATCAATCATCACCTTACATTCATCACTGAATATTATATTATTCCAAAAATCATCGACAGTTTTGTGTCTGTATTGTTTACACCAATTAACTCGCTTTTTCTTGTTCACTTCACGAATCCGGAGTTTTTTCTTAACAAGCCTTCTCCGATATCCCCCTTTTCTCAAAATTCTTTTTACCGTACTTTCCGACAGTCTACTAGCTCCATTCTCATTGGAAACATTTGTTAATTCAGTCAAAGTCCTTCGACGATTATTTTTCACTAGTCGAATAAGTTGCCTTTCCCCTTGGACACTACACTTACGCGGCCTGCCACTTCGATTCTTGTTTTCTGTAATTCCACGTCTTTCCTGTCGCTTTAAAAAACTGCATATTGTAGATATTGGTCTTCCTGTTATTTCTGATATTTCTTTTAACTTTATATTAGCTTTAGACAATGATAAAATACTTTATTTTTCGAATGCACACAGTTCAGATCCTTTTCTACCCATTTGTTTTGATAGCGGAAACAAAACATTTGCAGACGACAATATACGTCATAACACAGCCACGTGATCTGTCATGTGCTTGTGTATATTTGTACCAAGTAAGAGGGATAACTCTAGTTTGTGCGTCAATAACGACGCTGAAATGGGGAGCGAAGCGCGGTAGTGAAAATGACGGCCGCCATTTTTTACGAATACTTTTGACCCAAGACTGTAGTTGATATTTTGATAGGTAAAAAATTAAAGCATCATTGAATCAGATAATCTCCTCTGTGTTTGGTTATTTAATAAAACTTTTAGATTATCACGAGTCACGTGACAGAATGCGAGAGGCTATAAAAGGCAGACGCTCTATTGAACGGAGTTCAGTTGGCAGAGAGCTACAGAAAAAAAAGGAACTCTACGGGTAAGAATGATAGGTCTCATTTGCGGTGTCTCAAACTAATGCAGACGGACCATTTGAGATTTATATATTTTTGGGTACTGTATCAGTAATTAAAACAAAGCCAAAATGGTGATCTTAGACAATAGGTTTCAGACTGCGGTCTGGGTGGCTTTGGTTCAGCACACTTGTTGGAACGTAGGGTTTCAGACAAATAAAGTCTCAAACATAGAGGATTAAAAGGAAAATTCATTATACCATTCAATTATATTTGTGATCAAAGTGAAGTGATTTTTTTGCTGATTATAATAATCAAATCGAACGTAAAGTAACGTAAAGAAAAATTTATATCATTCGTGGTTAGAACCCACAAAACACATTACAGTATTTACAGTGCATTCGGTTCAATTTTTCAGCTCACTGGCACATAGAGTTAAAAAAAGCAAGAGTTGAATCAAAAACCAAAATACAGAATTACCATGACTGCCACAACCCCATTGTAAAATAAAATCAACTGAAAAATCAAACAAACAACATGATAACATATTGAAAGAAGATGTATGAAATGTTAATTTTGACATTGACAGAGGCAACCTTTGATTTCAAATTGTTAGCTTGAAGGCATTATGTTGCCCAAGGCCGGAGATTAAGGATATCATATCTGGTAGACCCAACAAATCAAAATAAAGAGTAATATTATAAAGATGAATATCTTCTCGATATTTGATTTCACCGTAAATAAAAAGTAGAACTTGAAATTAAAAGAAAATTTCTATTTTATTGCAGAATAGATGCTTTGTGAAGATTTAAGAATTACAGACGAACTAGGTTTTATGTTTTGATCAACGATTGTCAACCCTACCAAAACTGCATGCATTTTTACTTGTATACAAAATGTATTCCAAAAATCTTATTTATAATGCACTGAAAATCATAGGTAAAAATCCTTGTAAAATTCTTGAATCGAAAGAAGCCTATAAGCTAAATAAGATTATAATTGCTATCACAACATAAATCACACCTATTATTATATACCATATTATCAAACATGTGTTAAACGGGAACCCACCGTTTAAATCTAACCAGGTAGGACCATTTTATTGATAGAATACGTATAGAAAGCAAATAGTTCCAATTCAGTATTCATAGGCATTAGGCCAGTAACCCAAAGGTCGCTGGATCAAACCCTGATGTGGTCACTCTATTGTGTGTGTTACTAGTATGTCCTTATTCAAGCTACTTAATCTACATTGTCTCAGTCCATTCAGTAGATATTTATTGGGTACCAGCTAATACTTGGAGGTAACCAGTTGTGGTGGACTGGTGTCCCATCCAGGAAGAGTCAATAGATGTCTCTTATTCGCTTAAGACCAAAGAAACTTGGGATAAGCACCATTTCTATTCACCTTCATGGCTATGAGAAGGATTTTAACTTTTTAATTTTAATGTTAACATTGTATTCTAAGTGTAAACCTTTTACTAGATACTGTAAATTCCTTATTTTACGCGAGTACTTAATTCCGCGATTCCGCTGTTCTGTATCAAAATAGCGAGAATATAAAATCGCGATCACCATTTTTTTGTTATAATTTCCTACAGTTCAAAACTGTCTTAAAAATAAAAGCGAGATTTTAAAATCCGCGAGCTTTGCCTCTCGCGATTTTACGCGGAAATTAATTCCTCGCGTTTCATTAGGAATCTACAATACCAGCCATTACCAAATTTTAAAAGTTACCGATACATGTTGGATTGCTGAATTAGCCGAAAGCTATGTCAGTGGCGCAATCTTTGAAATGTCTTAAAAAAGAAAATGCTACAGACTCAGAAAAAAATCTTTCTTTTAGTGTATGATTGTCTAGTCAAGTTATGCTAAAAAAAAAATGTGTTGCAATTTTGTTAAGGTTTGGCAAATTTTAGAGTAGATTGACTGGACTTAAAAGATTTTTAAACACTTCCTCTATATACTTCCAAACTTCGAGCCCCTCTTGGGACCCACATATTGGTCCGGGGTCATGATTTTAACAACTTAGTCTCTACACTATCTGAGGATGCTTGCATAGAAATATCACAAATTGTAGCATAGTTTTACCGGTATATTTATATGTTAAAATTTGAACCCCTCTTGGGGCCCCAGTTTTGTTCTGGGGGTCACGATTTTAACAATTCAGAATCTACACTATCTGAGGATACTTGCATAGTAATCTCACAAATTTTAGCATAGTCGTTCTTGAGAAGATTTTATAACATTTTCTCTATATACCGGGTATTTCTTAGTTTAACTTTGAACCCCATTTGGGGTTCATGGCAGGCATAGTCATGTAGTTAAAGATAAATATCTCTGTATCGCGACATATATTTACATTTATTTTATGTACAAGTATATATACGCATATTTATGTTTGATTTATGTTTGTTATCATGAAAAGTGAAAACAACTGTTTTTAAAACAGTAAGAATTTCACTGACAATGAATGTTATTTTATAAATACCATATTTTCCGGAAATATGTGCGTCATGTATATTGCACAAATCAGGGAAGTTGATTATGCGAAAGCTAATTAAGTAAATATAAAGGCTGTTTTAGAACTGTTTTTTAAGTATGAGTTGGATATTCTTATCTTGGCTATTTTCGTTGACTTGGAGATGTGTAATTTCCTTATGTGGAAGGTATAGCACACGTACTCTCTATTTGTTATAATCCGATTGTTCTTGGAATTCGCTTACACAAATAAAAACATTGTTATTTTGTAGTATCGAAGGAAACATCTGCTGTCCTGGTTATTATTGGAACAAGGAAACGTTAGCTTGCGAAAGTAATTCGATTCATATTGTCATACTTAAGGAGGCCGATTTGGGGTTTTTTACAGAAAAACTACACTAGCAAAACTCTTTAACTTTTAACCATATGTCATTTAAACCAACTCTAGTTTATTTACAAAGTTTAAGAAAATCAACCGTCTGGTTATTTTTAGGGACCATCTCAAAATAGAGGTACATTTACTATAGGAATATATTGGGAATTGTCATTTTCCACACTTCGAAGAAGATTAAAAAAATACTACAATAGCTTTTTTCTCAAATTGTTATATATGATTAGTAATATTATTTTCTACCTTATATGTAAAAAATACTAAGTTCTATCGTCTCGTTTTTAGTGGGGGCCATCTCAAAATATTAAAATGCACCAAATTTTGCTTATATATTTGGAGCATTACGAATAAAGATTGGTATAATGGATTCATTCGAAAAATAAGGAAAATGTACTCGAGGATAGCATCAATTTCAACGGCGTACAATTTGTACTTTTTCTTTTAAGTTATTTCTTATGACGTACTCCTACAAAACTTCATTTTATCACAACGTCATAAAATGGTAACGCTCCCCTACCGCACAACGGAAAAATCGTGTAAAAAATAAAATTTTACCTAAAAATTATATGTATTTTGTGAATTGTGTTCAATTTTATAAATGAATTCGAAAAAATTCATAAAAAGTATAAATCCACGGTATTATACTAGAATGCGCATAAACATGCGCAAAGAAAACTAAAGTCGGCCTCCTTAAATGCAATCTATGACTCTTTATGTGATCTGATGAAATTATAATATAATACAATGTGGGTGGTATATTTTACACACAGATATCTTTCCACAGGTTGTCCCTTTGGATATCATAGCATCAATTGTTCTAGTAGATGCAGTTTTCCCAGCTATGGAGAAGATTGTCAGGGTACATGCAAGTGTAGCATTAAGCTATGTGATCATAGGTTCGGATGTGCGGAAAACATCAGTATGTTGTCTAATGATTTATATATATAATTAATTTGGTCATAACAAGTTTAAAAACCCCTGAAACTAATTTTAATTTTGCAGATTCATTTACAGAGAGCATCAAATATTTGTCAACTTCAATGTCTGACGAAACTAAACGAACAACACAAATAGTAACGAAAACCACCTTAAATGGATCACCGTTGGTAATTCAAGGTCTTTCGCTTAGCATAATGTATGTCATCATTGCATTAGGAGGGCTCTTTGTTATTTTGTGCGCTGTATTTGTTAGTGCATATCTCCATAAACATTGCATAAACAATTGCAAACAAAATGCTAGAGATGATGTATCCCTTAAAAAACAAGCCGGATATAATAGTCTGGAATTGAACGTACAAGAGCCAATTTCTCATTCAAGTGATCCTGCATATTTGGAGCCTTTATCAGATGCTAGACCACATTACGAGGACATTATTTTATAAAATAATCCCAATGCTTTAGGATAGATGATCAAGGAAGTTTAACAAACATTTTTACAACATTTACATGATGTTACTTTACTTAATATAAAATAAACAGCATTATAAATAGTTTGGTGTTTATAACATAGTATGAATATAATATTTAATATCGTAAAAATAATATAGGATTATGTAAATGTGATATGTGTCTCATGTCCATGTATTATAGAGATACCCCCCCCCCCCTACATCTATACAAATAAATGAATCAAATTTGCTAATAATCTACCGATTGTTTATCTGCACCAGAGTCTCTGCTCACACGTTTGATATTTCAACACAAGATACTTACATTTGCAAAGATGTTTTCTTTATATGAACCTACAGAATAGCAAAAACGTTCAATTCTGTGTGAACTTTTTCATGACGTCACAATGATTATCGCATGCGCTTATCGTTTGACGGTTGCATTATTGTATATACTTAAAACACGGCTACATTAATAATTTCATATGATTTGCCTTTCTCAAATGTAAATAAAAGTAATAAACAGCACGATAAAAAGTTCAGCGTGTTATGAACTTGGTTGGTACGTGATCAAGTCTTCTGGGAAGCCCTTCGGGCTTCACAGGATTTTATTACTTGACCAACCAAGTTCACATCCCGTTGAACTTTTTAAATTCAGTTGCTGTTTATTTCTTAAATGAGCCTTTATCAATATTCTGTCCTTTTTGGGGTCTCTAAACTTCACAACGATAATTTAAAATGCTACAGACCTAAGTATCAAAATTAGAGAACGAATTACAACAAAATAAATAGAGCTGTTTCCTTGTTATTTTGAGAGCAAACATAGCTTTGTGACCTTATGTAGCTAATTGATTTGAATGAATTTACAATTATAATAAAACACAAAACCTAGATAAGCAAACGTTTACTCTTTCTATATCTTCACCGTCATCAAACCATTTCTTGTTGGTGCGGATTTCCTCACCGTTTCAAAAACAACTTTAGTTTATGAACAATTTATATCTAGACTCCAATCATTTGTTTATATTTACATCCACTAACTATTTTCCCGCATGCGTGAGTTGAGCAAGGGTAAAACGAAATTTTCACAGGTGTTGCTTCCATTAAAAATATTAAATTATTAGCTCACCTGAGCTGAAAGCTTAAGTGAGCTTTTCTGATCACATTTTGTCGGTCGTCCGTCCATCTGTCCGTAAACTTTTCACATTTTCAACATCTTCTCCAATTTCAACTAAACTTGGCACAAGGCACCCTTAGGCAAATGGAATTCAAAGGTGTGAAAATTAAGAACCACGCTCTATTTCAAGGGGAGATATTTAGGAATTATTGAAAATATTTGAGAAATTTTTAAAAAATCTTCTTCTCAAGAACCTTTTGGCCAGAAAAGTTGAAACTTATGTGGTAATGTTAATTCAAAGTTGTGAAAATCTTGATTCCCGGGGGTAGTGCGGGGCCATATTGGGAAGGGGGGGGGGGGTCAAATTTTTACATAGGACTATATAGAGTAAATCTTTAAAAATCTTCTTCTCAAAAACTAATCAACTAGGAAAGCTTAAACTTGTGTGGAAGCATTCTCAGGTATGGTGCATTCAAATTTGATCAAATCATGATTCCCCGGGTAAGGGTGGGGGCACAATGGGGGTTCGAATTTTTACATACGAATTTAAAGAGTTTATTTTTAAAAATTGTCTTCTCAGAACCAATCAGCCAGGAAAACTGAAACTTGTGTGGACGCATTCTCAGGTAGTGTAGGTACAAGTTTGTTCAAACCATGATCCCCGGGGTAAGGGTGGGGCCACAATGAGGGGGTTGAATTCTTACATAGAAATATATAGCTAAAAGTCTTTAAAATATTCTTCTAAAAAACCGATCGGCCAGAAAAATTGAAACTTGTGTGGAAGCATCCTCAGGTAGGGTAGATTAACGTTTGTTCAAATTATGAGCCCCTGGGGTAGGGTTGCCCCACAATGGGGGGTCGAATTTTTACATAGGAATATATAGAGAAAAATATTTAAACCGATCGGCCAGAAAAGCTAAAACATGTGTGAAAACATCCTCAGGTAGGGTAGATTCAAATTTGTTCAAATCATGATCCCCCGGGGGTAGGATGGGGTCACAACGGAGCGGGGGGGGGGGGGGCAGATTTTTACATAGGAATATATAGAGAAAAATATTTAAAAATCTTCTAAAAAACCATTTGCCTAGAAGAGCTGTAACTTTAGTGAAAGATTCAAATTTGTTAAAATCCTTAGGAGTAGGGTGGGGTCACATTGGGGATCCAATTTTACAAAGGAAAACATTTAAATTGTTCACAGAATACTGAAATGTCATATGGTTTTACTTATATACAAGCATTCTGGCATTATGCTGATTCTTTAAAATTGTTTAGACTTCGGCCCCTGGACGATTCTGGGGCCTTACAAGGGGTTCAGACTTTGATATAGGTTCATATCCCGTATATAAACAATTGTTTAGGATCTTGTTGAGAACTGCAATGCTCAGCGTGTGATATGTGATATAAAATTATCCTGTTAGAAAAGGAACTTGATTATAGACATAAGAATATCCAGGAGGAAAAAAACGATTTTTTATTTTTACAGGATCTACATGTATTATACTACATTGTCCACATATTTTGTATTATCACACCATTAAGCTGATTTTATCATGCCCCAAGTGAGTGATGTGGCCCAAGGGCCTCTGGTATCACATTCTGAGGGGTTCATTTAAAGTCTAATGCCTAGGTCACATTTAAACCGATGGTCGGGCGGACAAATTGTTCTCGTATCGTCGGCTGAAGAAAGACGATCGTCCGACGCTGGTATCGGACGATGCGGAGCAGTCACATTAATTTCTAGGAACACCGATATCTTCAACAGTTTGAATATTTATTAGTCGGTAAATCGTCGCTCGATCATCGAACCTTGAACCACAGCTTGGTTTTTACGTTTAGCCGATTACAAAAACAATTTCGCAATTACTGAATATTCACCTGTAACCACGTGGGCATTCCTTCAGTTTATTGACGATAAAAGTCCGCCTGGCCGCCGCTAATCGATCATCAGCCGCTTTTTCGAAATCGCCCGATAGACCAGTCGACCCTCGGTCGATTTTTCCTCGATAATTGGTGTCTGCCGGCCGACATTTAAGAAAATTTCAAATGCCTAAATGTCGTCAAACCGATGACAGGCATAACAAACTGTCTGCCGATGGTCGTGGGATGATCGAGGGTTGCTCGACGGACTATTCAACGACTGTTTGAAGTGAAGAAATTGGCCACCGACGTAGAAGAAAATTATAACTTGGCCAAACGGAGTCAAAATGGTCGGCCGACGAAAAAAAAGGTAGATGTCGGCCAAGGCAATGGCTGATGAATTGCCGACTGTCGCCCAAATAATCCCATATATGCCTCAAAAACCGTCGACCGTTGGTAGTTTTTAGAAATGTGACTGGGATTTTAGTAGTGCTTCGATGATTCCTGCAACATCTGAGCCTGTTCCAAGTGTTTCTGGATGTTCCAGTAAACAGAAACCGAAAAAGTTAAGAAAAAAGGCAGGCCCAAACGTGAGAAGTGAAGTGCAAGAAAGAAAAGTAAGTATCCTGAGTAGATCACAGGACAATGTTGACAATGTAAACAATATAGACTCATGGAAAGACCATCTCCTGATATTTTCCACCCAGTAAACAATCAAGAGTGAATTCCAAACACTCCAAACAATACATATCAAGCGTATCAAACACTAATACCGCAAGTGCAGCAGGTGCCTGCAATTAATAACAGACTTTCACCAATAGAACAAGTATCCCCTGAGTAACATGTTCAACAATATCAGGGTGGCATGCCACCGATTAACTACTGATGCAAAATCGACAGCGTTGCCAAAACACTAGATAAAGGGTTTTTTTTTCTTCAAAAAACTGCATTAATTCGATCAAATTGAATCGAGTTTCAGCAAATTGGTAACTTCAATGAAATCTGCACCATTAGATGTGCTAAAAAACAAAAATGTCTGAAATAGAAAAAAAACATTGTATTCACCAATGAAAAATTTGATGAAAAAGAAAAAAATCAAAAGAATTACAGTACCAATCAGACCCAAACTAACTCCAGAGTAAACCCCAATTAAACCCCGGGTTTACTTTCGGGGTTTACTTGGGATTTACTCCGGGTTTACTTTTTGAAAATTTGTGTCCAGTTGCAATTGGGGTTTACTTTGGGTCCACTCAGGGTTTACTTTGGGTTTACTCGCGGTTTGCTTTTGGGGACCTCTTTAAACATTGAAATGAGAAAGCAATCCCGTCTTTTATCTAATTATCTTACTGCCTGTAATTCCCACCCCTTGTATATTCCAAATACACATGTAGCGTCTGCCTCAGGGGTCTACTTCTGGTCGGGGTTTACTATCTGGATTTACTTTGGGTTTACTCTGGGTTTACTTTGGGTTTACTCTGGGTCCACTCTAGTAAACCCAGTGTAAACCCAGAGTAAACCCGAAAGTAAACGCAGGGTTTAGTCTGGGTTTACTTACTGTTAGGCTTGGTCTGATCGGTACTGTAGTTGCAGAAATGAAGAAATTAAAAATGATCAATGAAAATCTATATAAGGAAAATAAATAAGTTAAAGAGCAATTGACAAGCATCACAAACAACCTCAAAACCCTGAAAGACCAACACTTAGAATTGCAAGCAAGATCGATGAGAAACAATTTAATATTCACGGGAATAAACTAAAAAAGAGAGAACAGTGCAGATGTGTGCGAGCAAATGCTCAACAAATTAATAAAAGAAAAACTTGGTACATCCGATGAAATTCCTATTCATAGAGTCCACCGCATGGGACGAAACAAACAAACAAAAATCGCCCAATCGTAGCAAAGAACAAGATAGGGTAAGGGCCATTTTTGGCTCCCTCAGCAAATATGTTCATTTTACTACTATGCATAGTAATTGACCTCAGTACTGAATATGGTAGGATTTTTTTTTGTTGGTAACTCTTCAGTATAGTTGCCTAGCAACGAAATAAACGTGACCATGGTTTCAGTCTAAATTTTAAAAAAAACCTCTTTGTTCGATTACGAACTTTTAAGTTACTATCATTTCGATTAGCATAACTTTATTTAATTGAAGTACCAACATGAATTAATGCATTAAATGCATGAAATTATTTAACCAGCGTTTCCATGGCAAGCATAGATTTCCTTAGTAACCAATTAAATAACTTCTATTTCAACCCCGATTGCATTCTGAAAAGTACACAATGTAATAAAAAAATTTAAAAAACTTTTCAATTAATAATGTAATAAATATTTTTTCTACATTAATGTTCATCTTGGGTTTCCATGTTACCAATAAAACATTCTATAGCAACCATATCAATAAACATGTAGATATATATGCAAATGTGTAAGGGTTTTTTTTTTTGTTTTTGTTTTTTTTTTGTTTTTTTTTGTTTTTGCTTAAGATAGTATTGACCTCAGTTCTCGACACCTTAGAGGATTTTCTGGGTAACCATTTGCTCTACATATACATGTAGAATCATGCAATTCAATGGATATGAATTAGGGTTCTGATATTAAATAAATGAAGGAAACACCTTGTCCTTTTATTAATACGGTAGTTACCATAAATTATTTATCATTCTTCTTTTTAAAACTTTAACAGCTATCAATTACATTAACAAACCAAAATAAAACTGTAGTTTAAATTCAGAAATTCATTTATTCAATGCATTTTCTCAGTAACCAATTAAATATGTTATATATTTCCAGTCCAAATACAAACAGAATGTACAAGTTTAAAAAGTAACTAGTATTTAACACTGCATAAATGAAATCAATTATTTTTTCATCTTCGCTAGCCAAGGGTTTCCGATACACTACGCTTCTCATAAACAGAAGCATAGTGTATCGGAAACCCTTGGCTAGCGAAGATGTTATTTTTTCTACATACATGTGTATTGAAATGTGCATGTTTCCTAGCTACACAATCTGTAGCATCTATGTGATTTTATTTTAAAAAGTGTTTAATTGTATCACCGATTATACTTCACATATAATAACTGTAGCAAGCACACAAAACATGTACTACTCGTATTAAAGATTTCAAGAATCATATTATAGTCAACAACATTGTGATTGTACATGCATGTATACATGTTGTATACACATCAAAGAATTCTTCACAACAGGCTACATGTAAATTAAATAATCAACAGAATTTATTGTACATTCATGTACATTAGCAAATACATATTTATTGTATATTCATGTACATTAGCAAATACATATAACGATTACATGTACATATGTGCACTCTGAACAAGAAATAAACATATCTGGCCAATCATGCAACCCATAAAGGATCAAGATAACTATATGAGTTGGCTATAAAAATATTACTTGATAAAACGATAGAACTGACAATTTGTCAAAATATTTGAATGCTTTTTTAGAAGTAAAATCAAAATTGTTTTCCAAAAAATCATGCATCTCTATTAAGACTACAAATTAAGTAATTATGTCAAGTGATGTCTTGTATAAAAAGTTCTTGTTATGACAATTACATTTCATTTCAACAGTATCTGCTACACATGCTAACAATACTGTAACAATGGATTGTATTTAACAACATCTGTACAACATGTGTTAATTTTCAGTAAAGTTGTAATTGATTAATTTTAAAAAAATCATGTTTTTATATATAACATACAATTACCGGAATACACTGTATTAAAAATACAATTCTATATTTAACAAATTAAGTATGATACTTTATGCAATGATTGTATGACCTTTTATAATGAAAAACCCAACCCTCTTTAGAATTATGAAATATTACAATTATTTCAACAGCAAGCTCGGATTTTGCAGCAGGCCAAGTTTACGAGTATGTTTCAACTACGCTAGTGACTTCCGATGTTACGAGTATGTTTCACCTGCTCCAGAAGATCGCATCCTGTTCTGCACAATCCCGTTATGCTCTGAATTTAAACTGATGATAACAATCTTTACTTATAAACTCAACCTACACATTCATTTAAAAAAAATACCGGTACATATTTCTTACAATATTAGGCCTAATTATGATATATACATGTATCTTTTTGTCTTTAAAAACATGGAATATAATCTCAATTATTATTATGAATAATTTGATATCAGAATATTAAAAAAAGGAACTTCCGAACCAAATATTTTGATTAAATGTAGTTACTGTATAATCTGAAAATATCTCAAAATGAAGATTTCAGTACATTTAGCGCACAATAAAAACATTGTGTCAAGTTACATCTAGTATAAATAAAAGAGAGATAAACATTTCTGGCCAATCATGTCGCCCACGAAGGATGCATACAATAGTCGATTTCCGAGATATCGTTTCGTTTAACAAAAAATTGTTTAACATGTCACGTGACTACGGACAATTTGACGTTTCAGCGGTAAGTTTGAACTACAATATTTCGGAATGATTTGACTGAATACAATAGGTAACTGAGATCGAAAATGGTCGTTAAACATTGTGCGTGGGGTGATTGTCGCAGTGACAATAGATACTCTTTTAAAGAAATATGCAAGGCGTTGATTTTGTCAAATTTCCAAGTAAATATACGGACTAGACCGTTGTAAAAAGTGGGTCAAAGCCTGTGGTCGTGTTAATTTCACTTTGGACAAAGTGACAATAGCGTAAATGGGACTTTAAAGTATCCAGACCCTGTGTCGTACGGTATCACAGGCCCAGAGATGGAACACTTCGTCTTCAAAAACAAGAAAAGACGAGACCCCGTGCCGAGAACTACAGGGTGTTTCATACAAACTGAAACAGAAGTAAGTGAAAAAAAACAGCAGCAAAACCGAACAGCTTTACATGATCATAACATGTACACATCCCGTGTAAAAGACTGTGGAAGCGGAGATGGCCTGAAGGTGGGTGTGGCTAGTGACACTAGTAGTGTACAAACATCGATGGAGGCTGAGATGGAGTTGTTGACATTAGCAACGGATACACTGGAGATTGAAATCACTACGGATGAAAACAATACAATGCATGATGTACATAATGGTAACTATGAAATAAATATAATATGTCATTTTTATACATATGCGCATGAATATGTAGGTCAAACACTTTTAATTCTCTTCATTACAATAGCTTAATATAATTTATTGGTACATATGTATATATTAAGCTATAATTGTGTAATTTTTAATAGTGTTAAACAGGTTGTAGCTTGAATCAGCTGATCTTTTGACAGAGATTGGAAAATATTTGAAGTAAGATAAAATGTCACAGATAGATTAATTGTATAAATAGAATTCACCGAGGTTATTAATTGAGACTTGTAAGGCACAACGAAGTGTGGTTGTATATTAAATATACAGTAAACATAAATATACATATTACTATGAGATGTTTCATGCAGTACAATTAACAATCAAAACATTTGATGTCATATAATGGACTGGTGAGATCCAAGCCTACATTATTTTTTTCAAAAGGAAGTCGTTTTAATTGTTGTCTCAATGTAAGGCCTACGAGATGCTGTATCAGTTATTACATGTACTAAGTGAATCAGAAATTCACCAAGGAAATAAATTTGAATGTTTTATACAGCTGTCACCACTGAATCGCACTAGCTGACCCTTGAGATCAACATTTATAATTATCTATTTTCACATTTTAAAAAACCCTCATTATTGTATAATTTGAAAATACAGTTAATCAGTTTTAAGTATTATAAGCTATTATGTTGTTAATTTGTAATGTTTTAGGTAGAGTCATGACAGACATGGCAGTGCAGACAGATTGGACATTTAATGATCTTAAGGACTGCACTGACCAAGATCTTCAAGGAGAAAGTCTGAGCGGCAGCCGTACCATATTTGTAAAGAATGTTACCAAAGATGACAGATCCTGCAATTTTTTTACAGGTACATATTATATATGTCAATTTATATTTCACAGCTCAGATTTAATATTTCAAGGTCTGTTTGTACCCTATATACGCTGAAGGACAGAATACCAGAAAATAGTGCAGCTCGTGTTAATGAGCTACTTTGCACTACTTTCCCTTTAGGGCTTAGAAAATGTCTCTGGCCTCTAGCTCCCCAAAACGTATGAATGAACATGTAGTCAAACATTTATATCCTTTTGATTTAACCCCTATATAACCATTCTTATATGCATGTATGGTGATTTCAAAAGTATTGCATCCATACAAAAGCTAGTATAATTTGGTCCATGCAGTAATTATAACATTTTAAACCTGTGCATGCATGGTTACCAATTGTGTGTATCTTTTTGTAATAATGTCACTCAGGTGACCTATTATCATAGATCCTTGTCTACTTTAGCAAGTTGTCCTTTAACAATAATCTACATAAGTTGTAGTTAATTTGTGAGCCAAACTTGCCTAAATTTGGTTTTTAATAACTATAGAAGAGAGGAATATAATTGTAAAATTCATGAAATCATGATCCCTTCTTAACCTCCCCCGCCCCCCTCCCCAATAGGAGATACTTTGATTTGTTCCTGTGTGTTTCTCGTCTTTTTATGCGAGTCAATATTTTGGTAATTAAAATATAAAAAGAAGTGCATAATTATGTATATGTTTAAAGCACTTGAAAATTTGGTTATTCAATGAAATTACAGGTCTGACATTGGCCACTCTGATGTTAATCTTTGATGTAATCCGAAGCAAGGCAGAGAGAATGAGATACTGGCAGGGAAGTGCAAGAGACCTACCTGATGCCCCAAATGGAAATGTAAAGAATTTGTTTGTATTTTTACTGGAAAATTATAGCAATTTGCAAGAACAAATTTAAAAATAGCTTAATTAACAATATTCATTGATGGTGCTTATATGACCCAAGTATGTGGTCCACTGTGAGTTAAGGTCAAGGTAATAAATAATAGACTTTTTACATGTTAAGCATGTATTGATGTCAATCAATTATATAAATGTCAACTCTTTTGTTTATTACACTTGTCAGGTATATATATATATATATATATATATATATATATATATATATATATATTCAAATTATACAATAATGAGGGTTTTTTAAGATGTGAAAATAGATAATTATAAATGTTGATCTCAAGGGTCAGCTATATATATATATATGTTGAGGTATTGGCAGACATCTTCACAATATCTTGCTCGAGTATAAGCCGCATATTTATAACCTGGAATTTGTTACAAATAGAACTCAAGTTTTTAATCCAATGGCCGACCAGAGATCAAATTCGTCTGAAATTACCTAAAGTGTTCAAGTGCTTTCCGAGGACTCGAGCTGTAATTGACTGCACCGAGTTTTTTATTCAACGACCAAGCCTATCATCTAGCCAGCGTGTGACATGGAGTTCATACAAACACCATAATTAACACTGTTAAATTATTGGTTTGTATTTCCCCATCAGGCTCATTTACATTTATTTAAAAACTTTGGGCTTGTTCTGCATCAGACAAAAAAGATAGTTGAAGAATCTTGGTTTCTGAATAACTTAGAGTATGGTGATGATGTCAAACGTCAACTTCCTGTTAAATGGTGAAGTTCTTTATTTTGCATATATTCACATCAGAGCGGGGGTATTACTATTTAGCATTGGGTCACAGATATCTTGTTTAATTTTATTTAATAAAGTATTATTAATTATTTATTTAATAATATACATGTATAAGATTGTATAAGATTACAACTTATACTTAGGAGAATATTGTGATGAAAATGTTGTGTAAAGTTTGATTGAGTCAATTTCATTTTCAACTCCTTTTTCTAAAAATGAATGAGTATGTACCGTATTAACAAAGTATGATTATTTGTTTTACCTGATGGAGTTTACGGGCAAAGTCAGTTTTGTTTTCCTTGCTAATGGGGGCGCTGTCATTTAAATGTCGAGGATCAAAGAAGGCATTTTTTACTTCCTCAATTGGCGCATTCCTTTCACTGAAATACAATTGACATAAACATATCATTTAACTGTTAATGATTAGATTTGCTTCTATAATAATTATTTTTATAAAATGATTATATATGTTGTCAATATGTTAAATCCTTTCAATTAATTAATTTCATTGTCAATCAATAGAACATTACAAATCAAAAAATTGAGGTT
Organism: Magallana hongkongensis; assembly: GCA_016163765.1. NCBI lineage: Eukaryota > Metazoa > Mollusca > Bivalvia > Ostreida > Ostreidae > Magallana > Magallana hongkongensis. The sequence goes on from WFKH01011925.1 coordinate 57,879,114, forward strand.
TATATTTGTTAAGTAAAAACAAACTACAATTTTTTAATGTAAAATCTGATATAACATATTTTGTTTTGGTACATGCATTTCAATTTTCAAGGTTTCTATGATTAAATACTGTATTGATTTTACCTGTAGCTTGCCTTGTGGATCTTTAGTTTGCTTATTTCTACTGGCTGATCATGTGCCCTCGGCCTTTTTTTCCATAGACATGGACCATCTGTGACGGATTTCTGCTCATAACTTTCCAGTTCATACAAATTTGCACCAATATGTCTACAAGCTCCATCTGACCTAAAATAAGTATATAAAACTGATATAAAATACTTAATCCCAAAATTTACAAAACTTTACTGTCTTGGCAGATAATTACAGGCACATAGCATAAGGGGGGGGGGGGGGTCTTAAATTACTGTGTAATTATCATTGCTCGTGTGGAACCAATGTTCGTGGATTTCGTGGGTCACCCTTGCCCACGAATTTATATCCCCACGAACCTATACACAATCATTTGTTTAAAATTTATTAAATTTATCCCGATTACACTACCAACAAAATTACGTCCCCACAAACAAGGAAAATTTAATTTGCCTACCTACGAACATTGACCCCCGTGAATAAAAATGATTCCACAGTACCATATTAAAAAGGTGAATTACCAAGGAGTTGCCCCCCAACCCCCACCCCCCCCCCCCCCCCCACACACTTCTTTGGGACCATGTGAAAAATCGAGGTAAAAATAAAAAAAATGAATAGTGAAATTAAAGTTATAGGTATACTATGATGTAAAAATAATTGCCACCCGGCACCACGTGTGCCGACGGATGAGGACCTGACACCTGAATCGGTGTTACGGGCACATTAAGGAGATATTCCAGGGTCTGCCCCTCATCAGAGGTCCAACCCGGGTTTTTGTTTTTAATTTTACATAGTAATATACATCCGTCCGAACCGATCGGTATAAGAACTGAGGATAACAACACCCCCCCCCCCTCCCGGCTTAGGATTTTAAAGATTTCGGGAAGTTGTTTGTTTGTTGGTTTTTTTTTTTAGCTTGTCAAGATTTTTTGGATGAGTTCCCCCCCCCCCCACTTTCAAAAACGATGCTACATGCCTGTAATGTAGCAAAATGCATGCAGTTTGGAATAAAACATATTAAGGAGGTTGGCTCCTGAAATAATAGTAATGTCAATCATTCGAAAACCACTTAGATATAAAGATGGGGACCTAAAATGTTCATTTATTTTATTTGTGACCCATGTCACATGCCATTTTTTGGAAATATAGGGCCTCAAACAGAAATGATAATTTTCCTGAAAATTTTGCTAAAATTTGACGTAGAAATTGATAATTTGAAGAAATCAAACAAATATTTATAGTTTGAACAATTATATAATTATGATTTTAATACAGTATGAAGTTGAACACAGTTAGTGACTATAAAAGTAAAATCTAAGTCAAAGTTTAAAAATTCTAGCTTTACTGGTGGCTTCAAAGGCCAGTACACAATGAACACAACAACAGATGTTACAAAATTTTGGAGTAATCAAATTATAACGCAAATAAAAAAAATTATAGTAATGTCATCTTTCCAAAACTTTGCATACAAATAGACATACATTTAATGTCTCATTTAGAAGTAAAATAAGTAGGGGTCACATTTCAAAAATTTGAGATATAGCATGAAATAAGCTAATTTTAGGCCAAAATTTAAGTTAATTTTTTCTTAACTTCTATGAAATATAAGCTAAATATGCCAAAATATATCGATAGAAATATCAAAATATTGTTTAAATATGTTTTTCAGAACATCATGAATATATCGTAATACACAAACTATCTAGAAGTTTGGTCTGCGCTGAAAATTAGGAAGCTAAAGTAACAGTACTCTAAAACTAGTGAGTTATGAAAATTGTTCATTTCCTTCTTGAAAACCTTCCGCTACAAAATATAGTCCCTTACTAAACTCTGTAAAAATGTAATTTTTTAAAAACAATTTTATTCAATATAGTTTATTTGGCATTGTAAAATATAAATATACTACTAGAATTAATATGTGATGCAGAATTTTCAGACTAGAAGGGACCCAAAATGGCTACTTAAAACCTAAGGAGCGAACCTCTTTAATGGTTTACCACTGCAGAGTTTAATAAACACCCATAGACAGTGTATATGTTTATATATATGGTTAAAATCATTTTGAAATTTGCATGGTCAATAGCATATTGAAGTTTGATTTTTTTGTGGTTATATGAAAATGATTTTATTTACATGCGCTATATATATATAAATAGCTTTTACTGCAGAATAATTGCTTTTAAAATGTCTTGTCTTGAAAACAAACGTTTGTCTATTACGTACACATTCTATATGTTCTACGTGCCTGTCATAGTACAGTCTATAATCTTCTGCGCTTTTATAAGCTTTGAGCTTCTTCTTGTCATGATCAGCCCGGTGTAAAAGCAGATAATTGAATATATCATAAAGAGTAAAGTTTGGAATATTGGAAAGATCTGAAGTGAAGCCAGTTTACATCGCAGCCTGCTGTTTTATATCTATCTTTGATGACCTTCTCTGTGTTATTGCCGGTAAAATCAGGATCTGTAGGGCATTTAAAGTTGAAAATAAATTGTGCTATTTTAACCAACTCATTCTTTTTATATCCAGCAACTGAAATTCCTTTTGTTTTGAGAAACTCGTGCAATTTTGGAACTGTTTTTTCACTGAAGGCAGCCGACATATTTACGAGATTGTTTACGTGCGCTAAGCAACTTGTTGTCCGTAGTCACGTGATTCCGTGTATAAAAATATGATTTATTGACTTCACGAAACGAAACTCGGAAATAGTCTATTGTAGATGGAGATTTAGAGACATATAATACTTCATTAAATAAGAAATAGCTGTAGGATGTTGTGCACATATAACTGTAATTCCATATGCATACAAAAAAGTTAAGCCAGGAACTTCTACTACTGTACTAATTTTTGACAAAGAATTCTTTTCAGCAAAACAATTTAACAGTTGAAATCAGTAATCAACACAATAAGATTATCGTGTTCATGAATACAGTAAGATACATACTTCACTTTAGAATGTTAGTAAAGCATTTGACATGTATAAATGCAAATGCTATAACAATGCACTGCGTTTTCAATTTCACTCCTCGGGGATTTCCTCACTCTCCCTTTCACTGTCCGTTTCTGGAAGGAGACTGGCATTATTCATACTACCATGCAACTTTAAAGGATGAAGTTCAGTTCCTAGAAAGCGAAGGTATCCAAGATACCAGAGGACACTGGCTATATGGGCACAGCATCCCACAACACGTGCCCCTACTTTGCATGTGCAGTACCAGCCACGAAATTCACCATCTAAAGTAAAATGAACAAACACTGTATGGCGGACACTGTTAGGATGTCTTGATCTCAGTTTTACTCTTAACCGATTTTCAACAGAATTGCACGCAAACACTTATCGTTAAACGAGTTTTAAAATCTGTATGATACCAAATACTACTGTCGTTTAAAACTTAATTTAAAAAAAACCCAGTAGTTAATAGCAGCCCAATTAATTTTGTAACCAGGTGTGAAATTGTTCGTTGTTTAGTAGAAACTTGTAATTATTCGAATCACAGATGGCTTCATCGTGTACTTTTTCTACAGACATTAGTCTGGGATTTTCAGGATGTGTATTTCTCCGCAGGTTCAAAATCACAGTTTGTCACACTTATTTTTATGCATGAACGTTCTGTAATACATGTATTTGATAACATAAATCATATCTGGATACTTACACTCTTAACCAAAGAGGAATTGTCGCAATTTGTGTCATACAATGAAGCGCGTTGAAGTGGTGAAAGTTTTGGTCTGAATGGAATGTTCTAATCTTTGTACCGAACGTCAATTGTTCCATAAGACACGCCCATTTCTTTTGAAACGATGAAACGATGAAGACAGTATTCGTAGCAATGCTTTCGGAACCGCTCCTCTTCGAAACACCACAAGCAGGAAACGGCACTGCGACTATGGTCTCTGTGAAGGTCCAAAGACGTGTGGAGACTTAGACAAACACGAACACGAGAAAAAAGAATTTACCGAGGCTACACAAAATGTGAAAGCAATTAACCGAGAATCAGAAAAACTCAAAGTTTATCAACAACAACACCTCCTCCCCCCCCCCCCCCCCCCCATTTTTTTTAAACAAAGCTGTTCTTCATTTTTCAGTAAAGTTCTGCTCATTTGGTGAATACTAACAAGTATTATCCAATAGGAATGTACGGCCTCCAATATTAAAATCGACTTAGAGAATGATCCGGTGCGCGCAAATATGGAGAAAAAGGTGCCAAATATCCACATTTTAATGTTTGTAAACGAATTATATGCCAGAAAATCTTATTGTCCCCTTGGACCCTGGAAATGTGGACACAAGCTGCATCTCGATTTTTCCTCCGTATATGTTTTCCATGGCCTGCGCTTATCCATAGTCCCCTCAATATGCTGCGAACATATCAACAAATGCAGAAGAAGATGAAGAAGAACGTAACTTACCACTAAAAAAAGGTAACTCTAAAACGAAAAACTTAAACATGTGTATATATGTTGTTAAATTTGAAATACAGTACATGTAACAGGAAGTTCAAAACACAAATACATGTAAATTTGTTACTAAAAATATTCTTGACTCTTTATTTTGAGCAATACCACAATTTCTGAACATAGTTGGAAAGAAAGAAAGAAAGAAAGCGTGTGTGTGTACAATTTACTGTGTGTGAAATTCCTTATTGTGCTGTTTAGAACAGGGGAAATGGGCGTGTCTTACGTAACAATTGACGTCCGATACAAAGATTACAACATTCCATTCAAGCGAAAACTTTTACCACTTCAATGCGCTTTCATTGTAAGTAAGCATTTATGATTTCAAAGACTGCGATGATTGATTGACCCCTTTGTCCTCACATACATGTAACATGGTACAAAGTAAATAATTGCTTTCCAGAAGATAAAAAACTATAATGCTCCACATACGATTTTAAAAAAAGAATTCTGATTGTATTTGTTTTCCTTTTAATTATAGTTTATGTAAACGTATATTACCTGATTCATTTAAAGTAGCGTCTAAACGTTGATTTAAAAAAGTTTTCACATTATGCTTTAGCTGCAGGTCTGTAGCTCCCGGTCTGAAAAAATTCGGATGGACGACCTGGGAGCTACAGTGCCTCCCATAGTAAAAATCTGCAATTTACGGCGCAACTTTTTGTGCGCACGATTTGATTTTAACTTCTCTTTCTATTCGCTGCATTCGCGGAAATAAAGTATTTCAGTTAATTCCTTACTTATTCAAGTATTTATCCCGATCCATGAGCCGCCCTCATTATGCACAGAAACTCAACACCGTCGGTTCAAACACACAACGTCGCGATTTTCGCTTGCAGACAGCCATGTTGACCTCTTTACGAGATCTCGGAGTTTGATCACATGACAAGGGCAGATCACTCTAGTTCAATAAACACGTGTTACCATCAAAACAAACCCAGTGTGCCGTCGATTTTTAGACGATTTCGTTTTAAATAAACGTTGACAACATTTATTTTGTGTTGATTTTCTTATAATATAGAATTTTAATCAAATATATGAAAGAATCTAGCATACTTTCAGTTAATTTTTTTTATGTTATCGTCTTCTAAATACATGAACCCTCTCGTACAACTCCACCGCATCCTGTCAAAAGATACTTACATGTGACGTAATTTACGGAACACGGCCTAGCGATATTGGAAAATGGAGGAAGACACGTGCGTTAACTGTGGTAAATTTTTTGAAAGGAGAGAGAAAGGTTACAAACGAAAATTACTATCCAGTTTGAAAATTCCTATTATCAAATTGAATGACATTTTAGAAAGAAAAATCAGCATTCCATTAAGTAAGTCCAATAAGTTTATTTGCAACAATTGTGTCTCACTAACTGTCAGGATTTACAAACACAACTTACACATGGGCCGCCTGCACCGTCAACTCCAAAACGAAAAAGAAAATTTTCTTTTACACCAATAAAATTCTACAAAAGAAAATGCATGACATCAACACCAGTCTCTAAACAGCAACCACTGACATCCACACCAGCATCCAAACCAATCCAGCAGCTGAAGAAGGAGGGATTCAAGGATAAAGTCATTAAGTACATTCTAGAGTCCAGGTATCCTGCTGCCTTCAAGCTGCTGCTGAAGAAAAGCAGATGTGCCCGTGACGGACTCATAAATACTCTCAAGGCCATTATCAGGAGGGAAGTGAAGTGTGCTGAAGTTTGTAGTCTTCAGGAGAGTCTTAGCATTGAATCACTCTCAGCTTTCTAATGGCCACCTGTTCTGAAAGACATTTCAGCAGAGTTACCAATGTTGACAGGGGTGTTAGAAAGTGCACTTTCATGCCACAAAAATAGAACTTCTACACAGTAAGTTGATAAAATGAATCAATGTGTGGTTTGTTGAATCTGTATTCTTTAAATATATCACAATCAATAAATTAATTAGCAAACATTTTTGCTGTGTTAGTCAAATAGGTGTGATTGCTGAAGTTTTTCAGATTCACCTGTTCTGCAGTCTCAGTCTCAGCATTGATACTTGTTTATTCTGAAAATATTAATATTAAAAAAAATATTCTTTTGAAAAATACTTTATGCACACTGATTCCAAATGACCGTTCTTAGAAAAAAATATTTTTGATGTTGCTATTTTAAGTATAGCATCACTTAATTGTCTCTCATAGGAATGGCAAGTGTGGCTCAATAGTTCCTGTTCTTGGTTTAATGGTTGGTATTATTTTGCATCTCTGCAAACCACAGAAGTACAGCTTTCTTCAAAGCATTACATCAGTTAAAATGTACAGATCCGGGTGTAACCAAAAGGTAATAAATAATATATTACTTGTTTTATGTCTTACAGTTTATAAAATCATATCTATATAAAAGTAATGAATAAATAAATGTGGATTGCAGATTTTGAGATGGTTTCAAAAACTTGGATTGTGTAAAGGTGTCAAGAGAACACGCATTTCTGTGGATAAACTTTGCAGCGAATATGACAGCAACATTAAATCATGGAAAAATGACATTCAGGTATCAACCATTTGAATAGAAGTTATATGGATCTAGAAAGAAAGGGGATTTGGGAAATTTTCAATATTTTTAAAATTACATTCTAAACTTATTTAAAAAAAAAAGACATTGGACCCTCTCTAGAAAGGTTGAAGCCCACTATAGTCATTCACTAAAAATATAAGTGTACATGTAAGTTGAAAGAATCCTTAACTGTGTTACCCCCCCCCCCCCCCCAACAGATAAGCAAGATATTGGGGGGAGGGGGGGGGGGGAGAGAATAGAAAGGGTGAACACTCCATAGAAAAAGGTTAATTCAGGATCCGTGCCTGGGTTATCTTTGCAAGTGAAATTCAATTTAATTTAGAAGAACTTTACCTTTTCGATTCAGATTGAACTTGGAGGAGAGGATGAAGTCCAAGAGACACCATCAGAAGAGGATAATTCTGACATTGATGCTTTGACAAATAGCTCCTCATCTGACATTTCTGATTCTGATTCTGAGAGTCAAGCATCTGATGTGGAATGTAGTGATGATGATATAGGTGTTGCACCTTTACAGGATGATGAATCAACAATCATAGATGAAGAATCTGAGGGGATATGTATGTTGATCATTCATCTTCTTTACAAAGCACATATAAATCATAAACACAAGTTGTGGGTGGAGACTGCAGTGATTCTTGAATATAAAGATATATATTCGATAGGTATGAAAGCAATATGTGAGATATTTATAAATTTTAATCTTTACACATCAGCGCCTGGGTACAGTGTCTGTTGGGACAATGTCCAGAAGATGAGCATAACTCGTCATCACCTTAAACAAGAAAATAGGATGATGCTGTGGGCGCTATGCTTTGCAGCAAAAAATAGAATTTCAATTCGTCACCTGGACAATGTCGATGACACATGCTCGATATATAATGGACATTGGATTGCAGGTAAGTCTAAGCACATTTACATGCTCAATATATACTGTACATATATATTTCTGCTTGTGTTGAAATATTGCACAACTTTTATAAATTTCAGAACTACTTACCTTCAGAAAGAGACTGGATTCAATTAAGAGGAAGGATGATCAGTATTGTATAGAAATATTTTCCACAATTCAGTGAAATGAATGTCAAGTCCAATGAGCATCAATACACAGAGCAATCTTAAAAGAAATCTGAAATTGTAAGTTCATATTTGATTAATTTTGCATGAAATTGAATTAATAACAATAATGATATACTGTATACAGGGAAATATTCGCTCCCGTCTTATTTTCATCCCTTTCGCCCTTGTTGTGAGCGGGCGAATTCACGACTGGGCTAATTCCTATGTCTCAAACTATCTTTCTTTATTCACAACTTTATCTGGGCGAATTCAAGACAGGGCGAAACACTTTGCAAGTGAAAATGGGCGAAAATAACACAAGGTGAAAACAACCCTGTATAGAGTATATACATATATAGTCATCTACCACATGGCTGGATCCTTAACAGTTTAAATTAAATGTTAAATGTTATATTGTAGTACATGTATCTCTCTCTTTTTAGGTAAACCTATGGGCGATTCAAGAGAATCCTGCTTCTGTACGTGGAACCCTGGAGATAATGAAGTTCCTGCATGAGTATGTGCCAGTTGCCCCTGATGGAAAGACATTTCCTATCCTGTGCCATGGAGACCAGCTTAGTGTAGAGAGAATGGTTGAAGCCAAACTGTCCATGGCATTCAGTGAGGATGTAGCTGCTAAGCTGACTGGACTTGTTCCTCGTCCCCAAGGTTTTCATAAACGCTGCATTATTCTCCAGGATTCATTGAATATGTTATTTTGGGGCAGCACTGTTGGAGACCGGGGTTCCTTATTCCATGTCAAAAACAAGTTTGCATTCAGAACTGTGAAGAAGAAAATATCAGACTGCATTAATTCTGTTGTTGACTTTTTCAATTTTGTGACCGAGGGGTGTGTTTGTATGATTGTTTGCCAGATGCTCAACATTGAAAACATTGATGACATTGCAGAAAGCATTCCAGATGATTCAAAACAAAGAGAAGAATTGTTCAGAAATATCTGTGAAAAAGCTGTTACTCTTTCATGGCCCCAAGTAGACATGGCATCAATTCATCTGGCAGCAGGGTTACCTCTTGATCAACATCAGAACACAAATGCAGCACCACCCTTAGATTTAGACTCTGGTGATGAGGACGATCAGTCTGCAGATGATACAATCATCTATTGGGAAAATGATGACATCTTAGAGGAGACTATGCCATACTATGATTCTGACAATGACTTTGGTGTGTATATAATTATTACTCAAATATACTGACATTTATGCATTGTTACTTATATATTATTGCTACTATAATTGGAAATTCATGATTGTTTTATCTACTCAGATGAACCTGCTCTTAGACTAGTGGATGAATAATGCTGTGACTCTGTGTTTCACTACAGCCGTTCAATGTTGTGGCGGGGTCTTCTCCATATGGCACAGACTAACGCCGAGAGATTCAACAACGGCGAACAACTTATAGCTGACTGGAGATTAGATATGGTGGAATTTTGGAATCAAAACCACAACAAATATCTGATTCTGGGCCACCGACTTCTAGCTGGTATACTCATAAATTGAAATAAATATGATTTTTTATAGAGTATATGCTGAATGAACTGCTGGAATGATTCTTTCTCATATTATAATTTAGTAATTAATGGATTCCTACCTCCCAGGCTCAGAAATGAGCTGATATGGAATAGTACAGCTAACCTCCAGGGGAAACCTGGCAATAACATTGCCTTGGACCTTGTTAATGAATTCTTGAATAATGATATACTTCCAGCCAATTTGAAGAATTGCCATGGTCAATATTCTGAATCGCAAGTTTCCAGATGCAGCAAAATTGTTGGGACTGTTGGAAAATCATTAGAAAATGTTTTTCAGAACGAATTAATCCAAAGTTACATTCCCAATGCCTCAGCAACAGGTGGTTCTTCCAGACAAAAAATTAAGAAATTTGTTGAAGAATATCATAATGAGGGTTTGTTTGAAGACAGGGGAGAAAGGTTTCATTCTGGGTTTGAGAACTTTAAACACAAAGTTGTTGTCAAAAATCCAGAAAAGTTACAAGCAAGACTGCTGAAATATGTAAAGTCTCTGGAAAATGAAGAGTATGTTTACAAAGAATGAACTTCTAAATTTACTGGAACAAGTATTTAAAATTAACATTTCTGTGAATTGTTAAGTCGGCTGGATGGTCAACAAATTAACCATCAGATCTGCCTTAAACTTTGAAATATGATGCTTTTTATCATAAACTAACATTTAGTAAAGAAAAATCCAAATACTTTAGCTGTAAAATTTGGGCATTTTACCATATCTTTATACAGAGCTCTTCTTCATAAGGAGGTTAATATTAGGCTGAAAATGGCACGACCATCCAGCCCTCTTAAGGGTCCTCAAAACCTTGCGAATTTTACTTTTAGACAGTACGTCACAACAAGGCAATTTCAACCCATTGTGAAATTACTTACATAGCTAAAGAACAAGGGACGTTATTGGCCGAAATCGGCCGACAAATTTTATGAATTTTCAACTTTGGTATTTTATCAAAGTATTCGATCATATGCAAGTACTAAGATCAAAGCTAATATAGACTTCGCTAAAAATGACGTAAAAAGTAATCGTGACGTCACAAAACAACGCCAAAAAACGGCTGCTCAGCGAAATTCGTGTATATGTAACGTAATATCGAGTTATTTTGATTAAATCTACCATTTTCACATGCATTAACCGCTTTCATATTTTGAATGTAATTTCATCAGATTAAAATATCTCTCCACAATTAATTTCGTGGCGGTTAATGCGTGTGATCATACTTGAATTTCAAAAATAAATTAATCCGGAATTAGAAACGCAACGTTATTATTCAAGATTTTACACAATATTTACGTTGGAAACGTTTGCTGAAACAGCCGTGGATGTGAATGCTCACAACATTTATAGATGGTGATATTCAATTCTGGGATTAAGGTAAGATAATAAGGTTGAATTTGTAGAATACCAGTATTACTTTTCATTTGTGATTAGTGTATAATTTGTATTTCAGTGTATAAATGAACCAGTGATCAGTCTTACATATTGTACGTTACACAGTGCCCTTTCAACTACGCGGTATATGTAAACGTACTGCGTGTTTATATAAACGAATAATTATGAAAGCACCACACAAGTGATTAATAAATGTATATACAGTATTAATATCTACTGCACGCGAGTTAATGCTTATTTCACACAATAAAGCGAACATGCATTTTAGATTATAATATAGCCAATAGACAAATAACATGAATCATTCGGTTATCAATAATTATAAAGATAAGGCTCATGCGCGGAACTAGAAAGTGGTCGAGGACCACCCCTTAAAATATTCAAATTAATTAAATAAACAAATAACCAACAAAGGTTTCCCCCCCCCCCCCCCCTCCCCAGGAGACACTAGAAACACTCGGATCCGTGGTAAACAATTCTGGATCTACGCATGAAGCTGTTCACCCTCTTTATTACATTTATCAATTCTCCTTCTTACATTTATCAAGGTTGAAACGGATTAATTATCACCACATGTGTACACATATTTATTCTTCAACAACACGATAGAGTGACTACATAAACATAGAAGAAGATAAAACTACGGTTTACGCTAAAAATTCAGCACAAGATAATTCTTGCCAATCTTGCGTAATTATTTTTTTCAAGAGCAAAATTAAGAATTTTATTCTGAACAAAAAGAATTCCATATTGTACCAGGAATGCACTAAGTTTTTCAAAATGATATTACATGTAACTTACTTCTATGCCTAACATTGCCAAATTGTCATACTCAGAACAAATATAACTCGCAAATTCAAATGAAATCTAATTTAATCATTAAATGTTGTGCGTTTGATTTTATCGTATATTCAATCAATAATGTAGACGTTCGTCAGTTTTGAATGATTTATTCATTTTATAACACGGATAAATTCAACATCAATTTATATCTGTGAACAAACATATGTTCTCGTTTGATAACAAACGTATTTATTTGGTCCCTGCTATTTTATTCGGGTGCATTTAAATGTTTTCACGTGTGAAAAGAAGGGTTGGATTTTCAGTCAAGTTCAATATATTCGAAGTGCTGTCGAATTAACAATGAACAATAATTAAAATCTTATACAGTTACCATTTTATAATATAGCACGTTTCATGGTATGTTATTTTTACACGCATAATACACTGTGTAACTCACTGAACTCACTTCGTACTTGCTGAATAAGTTTGTATTCAAATAATAACATAAAATGCAAAGATGATTAAAACTAAATAATTTTCCTGAATACAAATAGACTGAGAGAGAGAGAGAGAGAGAGAGAGAGAGAGAGAGAGAGAGAGAGAGAGAGGAGCTATATATGTGCTTCTTAATGGTTGCCGATACTTATATTACATAAAACTGGAGAATACCTTTTTCATTACACTGTATATTCTGGTTTTGTTTGTATTATCAAAGTATGATTTATTCGGCTGAAATGTGTAATCGTAAATATTTTGTATGTATTTACATTATCCAGTGCATTTTTCTGTGATAACAATACGAATTGATTTTGTAACGTTGTCTCAATACATTTCATCAATGACTTTTTTAATATGAAATCGCACTATTGTTGAAAATTATATAAATATGATGAATAAGGAATCATTCTTTGAATATTATGAGTTGATCAAATACTTAAATTTAATTTATCATTAAGCCCGAATATTGATCACCCCGACCTTTTTTGATCACCTCATGCAAAAAATGTAATACTCAAAGAATGATTACATATTTAATTCCTTTAATAAACGTGATAATTGAAACATATTCAGTTCAATCGTTTAATGCGTGTCTATAATATATTTACGTTTTAATCGTTAGGACATTAATAGTCTAAATATTTATATTAAAAACTTATGCATTTTTATTTAAGGTTCTGAAGCATGTCATCCAAACTTAGACAATACTCGTGTGTAACCTGTTGTAAACGCATCAAGACTAGTGAACGAAGACCGCTTTCTGGAAATAAAGCTCTTCGAAAGTTTCTGTCCAAACGCTTTGTGACTGACTTGCATGAAAGTGACGTAGTGTGTAATAAATGCAGGCAACTCTTTTACTATTCCCTGAAACATGAATCCCAAGCCCCAGGACTCCATCCTAATGCTGACAAAGAAAATGTTGCCCCACCGGAAATACGTACGACACTTCCTATTCCGTCTACTGGTTATCGACATGATGCTTGCGCAGTTTGTGAAAAGAAACCACGCAAACTTGTTGTCATACCTGAACAGTCACGACTTGAGATGTTTGTACAACTTGGTGTGTTCATGAAAGAAGGTTCAAGATGTTGTCCAACGCATATTCATGGCGGACATATGACTTCAGAGGCGTTAAATCACGGCGTGTCGGACAGAATTAGACAATCAACTTCTTTCAGTGTTGAAGGCATAAATCGTCTCCTCGACAGTCTCAGAACTTATGCGAAAAGAAATAATTCAATTCGTCTGGATTATGACAGTGAGGCCTCACTTTCGTTTGAAGATTATTACAATCTTACAGGATTGACGCGGGCCCAGTTTGATGATCTCTTGGCTAATGTTGGGGAAATAAAAACTTCAAAATCTAGAAGCATCCGCACCTGTGTTGCGATTTTGCTGATGAAATTGAGATGTGCCTTAGACAACAACATGCTGGCTACCCTTTTCAATATGAAAAAATGGCAGGTGCGTAAATAAGTACCAGTAATGTTCTTATTGATCATATGTGGATTCGAGGGGGGGGGGGGGTATTTATATATATACAGTATATAAGTTTAACTCATATACATTTATATAGTCCCTGAATGAAAAAAACAACTTTTGATATATGTATTTCTTGGTTTTTTTTAGATACGCAGAGCCGTTTCTTCAGCCAGACGCTCCCTGATGAAGGACTTTGTACCACACAATTTGGGTTTCGGACATATTTCTCGCGACGATGTCATAGCCAAGCATACAAGGCCATTAGCACAGGAGCTGTTTTCATCAGGTCTGGCGGAGTCCATCCCAGCGTTGCTTGTGTTAGACGGGACGTACATATATATCCAAAAGTCCACTAATTTCAGCTTTTCCAGACGTTCCTTTAGCCTACATAAGCACAGACCGCTTGTAAAACCCATGATGGTTGTCACGACATCTGGATATATTGTGTCCGTCCTGGGTCCATATCTGTCCGACTCCAAAAACAACGACGCAGGTATTCTCAACCACATGATAAAGAAAAATGCAGAAGAAATGCGGAACTGGTTACACGATGGTGACACCTTCATTGTTGATCGTGGCTTCAGGGACAGTGCTGATGTTTTATCCGATATTGGCATTCGGATGGAGATGCCATGTTTCCTTAGAGGTACAAAGCAACACACAACCGAGGAATCGAACAGTTCCAGGTTGATAACCAAGGTAGTTATTTCAATTGATTTAAAACATAAGCATGTGAAAGTAATTTTGTGGATGTCCATCATTGAGCTATATGTGTTGTATTTCCTTTGTATATAAATATTGCATGTAAATTATAAAAAATAAGTATTTTTATAATCTTTTTAAACAGGTGCGCTGGGTGGTGGAGTCAGCAAACGGCAGAATTAAGCGGTGGAAGTACCTGGACAGAACTGTGTCTAATACACAGATTCCATTCATAGGGGATTATGTACGCATCGTTGCCGCTATTTCTAACAAATACTGCCCTCCGCTAAGTTCTGGAGCAGCTGAAGATGACCAGGCGATCGCATCCAAAATGCTTTATCTATCGCAAAAAGGAAATGAACTACAAGAATTGGTGGAAAATGAGGGATGGGACAGAAGATCTTCTCTGCGGAAAGCGATGGATGCTGCTGATGTTGCAACGGATTTTCCGATTCTTACTGAAGAAGAAATTCGCAACATAACATTGGGAACATACCAGGTAAAGATGGCTAAGGCGTACTCGCACGAACATTTACAGGAAGATGGCGCCTACGACATTTTAATCGCAGAGGATGTGCCAAATATCGTCGGCGCAAAGATTCAAAGTCGCCACGTGTCGGCCAAGAAATATCTGTGTTGGATACGCCACTGTGAAGGAGCTATTGTATCCTGGTACTGCAAATGCAAGGCTGGATCGCGTGTAGTCGGGTGCTGCGCGCATATTACAAGTGTAGTATGGTACCTTGCATTTGCAAGGCACCAGTCCACATCGGTGTAGGGAGTACGCAACTGGGCGGACCACCTGGACGATGCAGCGCGTGTTGTGGATGAGTCGGACAGCGGAGCAGAGAGTCCGACAGAGGAATAAATGTTGAATGCACTTTAGAATTGTTGTTAGTAAAGTCAGTGTAAATCCTGTTATGTTGCTAAACGTGATTTGATTTTAAGTTTTCCACTGCTATTGTCATTAAATATTTTCTGCTTTTCCTTACTTCATATGTTTTGTCATGTCAATAATGGAAAATGAACATATAGATATAGTTCAGAAACACTATCAAATTAACTGAAAATGCTAGTGGTTTTCGAAATCGCCTGATGTCAATATATTGAATCCGTCTCTACAGTAAAAGATAAACATATATTTTTCGACGAAATATTCTGACTGGAATATACGGATAAACTTGTATACAATTAGAGAGAGAGAGAGAGAGAGAGAGAGAGAGAGAGAGAGAGAGAGAG
>WFKH01011925.1:57917636-57940184 GCA_016163765.1 Magallana hongkongensis
TTTATTACATTATCTTTAGCTGTTATCAAAAGACGAATGTTTTTTTCAGGTTGTATTCTTTCAAAATAAAAATAACACAGCGAGCACCACCATTTTCGCAATTCATGCTGATACATGTACCCGTCGAGCAGATTGTCAATATACACCAATGTGTTTTTTTCTAGCGCCATTGTCAAAAGATCTTCCCAGGAGGTGAATTTTATTTTGGTCCAACTTTCGTATGTTTTAGACATAATATAGGCTGCATTAAAAGTTTTTCCAGATCCTTGTGGACCAATTAAAATAGCAATCCCATTATCTTCTAGTGATTTAACGCTTTCTTTGAACAAACCTGTTTTTGCAAAGCATTCCTCTACATCCTTATAAGCTAGTAGGAAAACATCTGTATCCTCTACAAAAAATGTGTTTATTAAGTGACATACTTTAAAAATAACTTTCATTTTTAAAAGGTTATTGCTTTATTTTAAGGAGACTAAGAACGTTTAGGTAAAAAAGAAGAATTGGTTGTTGATTTATTGGGTTTAAATGTTTTCAAGTTATTTTTAAACCGTCCTAATTTTACAATGTGTACATGTTTTATATGAGAATACATCAGAAAAAGAGAATGACAGATTCAATCCTCATACGTTTTACAAAATCACAGGGTTGAAGCGTTGTTGCATAAATTAAATAATTCTGACATAGAAATAAATTAGATTTTAGACAGATTTTCATATTCACTCCTAGCTGTTAGACTACAGAGAAATTACGATATAAATCTATGAATGGTAACTGAAAACAGGACTAAAAGTTCATCAACCGTTTCAGTCAGTTTTTTACCTGACGGAAAGCTTCTTTTACTTTTGCCGTCAAAGTTGCTTAGAGGTTTTTTTTGTGTTTGGCTTGTTAATGAAAAGCATAAAAAATAAACAAAACAAAATTGATAACCCTATACGCTGTGGAGTAAAAACCTAATAAAGTAAAATTTTTTGATCATATAATCTTTGTGTTAGGTAGTACTCCACAGCGTATAGGGTTATCAATTTTGTTTTGTTTATTTTTCATGCTTCTTCCGTTAAGTGATTGTTTCGCAACTTATCGAAAAACTTTTAAGTGCATCACAGTGTATTTGAGAACTCATTTGGCTCTTTGACCCTACATCTTGGTTACACATCACGTTATCGCTACTCCTCAAAAATCGTGATATTTGGATGCACGAAACTTTAACAGACGTTCTCAGTTTCACAATTACATGAAGTTTTGCATTTCTCAACGACTATGGCTTTACAACCGCGGCTAAGAATTTCTGTTCTTAAAATTATAATTTTTGATATTTGGGTAAATTTACAAAATATAAAAATGACTAAGAGACACGAAAAAAACCTTCAATTGAACTGTTGACCTTTCCGGATTATAGAAAGGCCAATATCAAATGTCAAAATCATTTAAAAATGGTAACAACTGCCGTGTCCTGAGCGTTTTTAAACTTTCGGAAGAGTCATGACCCCCTAAACAGTTGTTGTTACTTTCATTTATTCTGGGCACTCAGATATATAAGTACTTTCTAGATATCAAGAGGTTCAAAGCACCTGCTCCACCGTTTTGCCAACTTCCGATGTTTGCGTAATTAGACCCGGGTTTTTTAATTAAGTTATTACACTTTATTCTTGCAAAATCATTCAACATGGTGCCGAAGATCAGACATGAAGACGAATTTTTACAAAGATTTCAAGTTTACGGCTTTTAAGATTCAATTGTCGTGTTTGAACATTTAATGCAGAAAACAATTCCCGATTCCCCTAATCAATTAAATTGAAAGTACTGCAAAACCTATATTTTCTGTCAGACCAACCTGAAAAAACATCGAACAACGTCAAACAAGAAATTTTTTTTTTTACGGTGAATGACCGATAACTCTTATTCCTGTAATTGAACGTTTTCATTTGTCGGTTGAAAATAAAATCTTCCATTTTATGTTCAAACTAATTTCTATGACGTTGCTAATTTTTCAACTAGCTAGATTTGTTTGTCTTCGTACTAAATGTTGAAAAAAGGGACCACGGGTCAGTATTTAATCTGGGTTAGTATTTTTTGTTACACCGGTAGAAGGCCATAGGATGCATAAGATATTAAGATGCCACTAAATGTCACTAACCTGCTACTTTGAAGAATGTCGGTTACAGTCGATTATTGTTGAAGGTTTGATAGATAATTTGTAGTCAATTAAAGTTAAACAACATATTTAACTATTTGGAACACGCAGTAAACCTTAAATGTATAATCCAGTTGCGTCTTAAAGAATAGTCAATGCAATCTTTTTAATCTATTTTATACTGTGTGGTTGTTTTAATGTTATTCAATGCTTCATGTGTATTTGATATCATTTGGAGCACAAATAATCAAACGCAAGGAATCACATTCAGTTTTGTTTCAACCTTTAATTTAAAATCGCAAAGAATTATATCATATTAATTGAATATTTCTAATTAAACATAATGAAAATAATGCACCTGAATAAAAGATAGGTAATTGTCAACCGTGCAGCCAAATACATGAAACATAAATACTTACTCTTTTTTTGGTCTCGTTTTGCAGACATCTTTGCATCTGGAAATGAGAGAAATGTATTATATATAATTGAAATCCTTTATTAATTTTCTTTTAAATCAAATAGCATTATATACACCCGATATAACTATTTATTACTTTATACTTAATTTAACTGATGATATTAATCGTATATTATTTGACTTTCGTATAAAACATACTATTTATACCTTCACTGGACATAGTCTCGAGCAATGCTTTTCCTTTTCTTATTTCTGCATAGAACAAAAAATAAATGTCAACATATACATATATTATATGTATTTCAGACCTTCTTTATTTCAACGAAAAAATACCTTCTTCATATTGTTCTCTTTTACATTCTCTTCTATTTCCTGAAGAACAAAGACTGATATAAGAAAGCTAAACATCAAAATGATATTTTCTAATATTAATGAAGACAAATTATCAAAATTGTAAATTAAAAAAAAAATGCATAAGCAAAATACGTAAAATATATATACTTACTTTTTTTATCTGAAATAGATGATTCTTTCAATAGTGGTATTGTATCTATCTTCTCATCTAAAACAAAATAGTATATTTTTTTGATACGCTTTATTAAAGAAATTTTCCTTGACACAAAAGATTTCTGTACACATGTTGTAATTTTCAAATATGTTTTAGATGGTGAAGGACCGCTAAGTTAGATCGAAGTACATACACATTTGTATTTTTATTGATTGCAAAAGGTGCGAAGGCCTAAAGCTCTAACTGTAGGACAAAACAAGAAAACAAGAGGCCCATGGGCCACATCGCTCACATGAGCAACAAAAGGTATGATAAAATCAGCTTAACGGAGGCATAATACAAACTATCTTGACAATGTAGGAAAATACATGTAGATCCTGTATAAATGAAAGTCCATTTTTTTTCACCCTGGATATTCTTATGTTTATAATCAAGTCCCTTTTCTAACAGGATAATTTCATAGTCATATCACCTTTTGAGCAGTGCAGTTCTTAATAAGATCCTGAAATATTGTTTATATATGGGATATAAACCTACATCAAACTCTGAACCCCTTGTGAGGCCCATGAATCATCCAGGGGCCAAAGTCTAAACAATTTCAAAGAATCAGCAATATGTCAAAATGCTTGCATAAAAAAACCCATATATCATTTATATCGTTTACATTGGCCCAGTGGTTCTTGAGAAGAAGTTGAAAATGTAAAAAGTTTACAGACAGACAGAAAAATAAATATAATATACTACGACCTTGCCCTCTTCTGATTATTGCTCAACTTTTTGAAGCATTTAGGCAAAGTGATAACGGTGGTTTGGAAAGAGTAACATAGATTTATTACAAATCTTTGTCATATCCATCGTTTAACGTCCACATACTAAGATATAGAGCTAATGCAAACCATATATTATTTTTGTGGCAAAATAGAATAGTAAAAAACAGATTACAACGATACCCGCCAAACTATTTACCATTTTTATTATTATACCCAAAGTATGATAATATACAATTATAGCCTTTTGATGAGGTCATTACATGGTTTTATACACCTGATGAGAGTACATCGACGGAGGACGAAGTCCGATGTTGATATACTCTCATCAGGTCTATAAAGCCATGTATTGAACGATATCAAAAGGCTTTAACTGTTTTATTATAATAAATCAAAAACTAATTATCTTTATTCTCTTCAAGAGTATAATAGTAAAATATTTTGTTCATAATGTATAGGTGTTGATTTCGCTATTATGACGTCACGATGTCGCACGTGCCAAAACCACTACTTTGTAATGAAAATCTATTTTTAGTATAGTGAGGTCAATAAATTTTCTATTTATAGTATAGTAAGGTCTATAACAGAATTTATAGCACGGTCACGTGACACCAATCGACCAATCGTGTGCTTTGGAAAAATAAGATATTATAATAATTCTATATAATACGTCATCAGATTGGTCTAGTCATGGGAAGGAGCAAACAAAACGTAGAGTCTCCGGGGAAAAATATCATAGTCCACCTCCTCAGAAACTTCGGTATTTTTTTTCTAATGGCATGAAAAAGCTGAGATGCGGATACGTTGTAAACACGTGATATGTACGTGATATTGTATGATTAAATATAAAATATTGAATATTGGTCGTTTATTTATATATCAGAAAAGCAATTCAGCTATATACGATTCAAATGTTTGAAAGAAAAGAGAGAACATAACATAGAAAATCATATATTCACGACGTTTTTGCTTTTTAAAAGTTGAAAAACTAATAGAACTTGACGGGGTTTTTTTTATATAATCGTATGTTGTTTAGCATAAAAAAAATATTGCATTATTGTTTGGGAAATATGTGTACATGTATTTATTGTTCTACCTACCGAAGTTTTTCAATTGGTGGTTCAATAGTACTATACTAGTAAAACAAAACATTCAATGCCAAATATCGTCATATTTTAGTGAGGATTCTTACAAAACATTCAATATAGATAAATTTTTTAAACTTTTAATCAAGGGTAGAAGCAATCTTTTCTTAGTTTCAGTCTTTTTAAGGAAAAGTTTTAAGTGAGGGCAACACATGAAACTTTTAATGAGGAAAACACAAAACAAAATCAAAATCTGGAAAAATGGAAAAAATGAGTATTTAGTTATGAATGTTACATGTGTTGTAAGTTATCTCATCGGATTGACTCATTTTTTCACTTTCCTGGCTTTAAATGATTTTTTTGGGGGAAAAAGGTAAAGCAAATTTTCAGTTAACATTTTTAAGGACTTTTGAAAAAACCTTCTTCATGATCCATAAAAGCTTAATATTCTTACGAAGAACACCAGCTATTTCCTTAGCCTTTATAAAAAGGTTACCTTTCTGAAAAGAATATACGTTGCTATGGAGTTAAAAAAATTGATTTTTGATTGATTTCTCGGATGTTTTGATATCCATAGTAATTTAAACAAGAATGCTGTGCACCAATTTCTCGAAAAAAAAAGTTTATGCAGTATTGCACGATTGACAACAAAGAATGGTCAAAAAAGATGACAGATTGATATTATTATGCAATGGCAGCCTTTACAATCATCTTGAAATTTTCAAATGTTTCTTTTTTGTACCATGTTGATTAAATTTAAAAAAAAGACATCAAGTTTTCGTTCTATTATACAGTATACCCATTTTGAATACATTATAAAGGATATATGAAATCTTTGAATATCAATTTTGGTTAACAGAAATCGACAAAATCAAGTTAACATAGGGTCATTGTCATGGTGATTGATTTACCCACCTAGGTTTTTTCCAAACATAACTAAACAACGTTGAGATGGTGACCATCTCAAAGGGCCCCGCTTAAAAAATTGACAATAGGATCAAAAGAATTTCAGAGAATTTTGCTTCGACCTTCACCTATAACTTAGAAATTTTCCAGCTGGTATAGAACTTCTAACTCAATCTCATTACCCCTTACATACAGGCATTGTTGTTCTGAGCAATATTAAGCAAATGGGAAATAATGTACGGTCTAAAATAGATCATAAAGAGATCTGCTATGATTTCACATTGACTTGGTTCAAGCTCACTGCACGCCATTAATTAAAAAGCTGTTTAATACAGTATTAGCCAAATAGGGCTAAGTGGACAGTATATATATGCTCTTAAGAAAGGATTTTTGTTTGATTCCATATGAGCTTGATACTTGACCTACAAATATTATTCAAGGTCACTGCATACCCTTTGATCAAATGCACCATGAGCCAGATTGGAGCAAAAGGAGAGGAGATATGCTCTTGACAGGGATTTTTTCATATAATTCTGCTATGACCTTCACAATTGACCATGTAAATTGATTCAAGATCACTACACACCCTTAAGTCAAAGATCTGTTTATGTGAATTATGAGCCAAATAGGGCCAATAGGAAAGTATATATGCTCTGAAAAAAGGATTTTTGCGTGGTCCGATATGTCCTTGACCCTTGACCTACAAACATCATTCAAGGTCACTGCACACCATTTGACCATAGACACTCTGTGAGTGAAATACATGTATGAGCCAGATTGGACCAAGAGGAGAGAAGATATGCCCCAGACAAGGATTTTATATATAATTCTGCTATGACCATAACCTTCGACCTAGAAACATGGTTAAAGATCACTACACACCCTTTACCCAAAGGAACTCTGTGGGTGAAGTATGAACCAGATTGGGCCAAGGGGAAAGAATATATGCTCCGGACAAGCGATCTCGGACGGACAGAAGGACAGAAAGACGGACGGACGGACAAACAGACGAACGGACAGATTGATTGCTATAGGGTTCCCGCAAAGCGGGGCCCTAATAAAAATTGAGAACTTGTGCTATATCATAACTACCTTTGAAAGCTTTTATTTCGTCACTTAACTTTACTTACGTAAAACACTTTAAAAAAGCTAAAAATTGTTTCTGTTTCCATGACAACGGATAACATAAACAACAAACCTATTTCTCCTTAATATTTTTTCTTACATTTTGAATTCATGGTATGCAATGTGAATGGAAAAGGTAAACATGTTTGTCGGTCTACCTGATAAATTTTTATATTTATCAGTATATAATTTAAACTACTACTACTACTACTACTACTACTACTACTACTATCACTATAAGCTATATATCTCCTTTCAAAAGCACATACACAAACATTAACACTTGTAAGTCTGAAGTAAATTCCAGGTACTCTGCTCCAAAATACAAAATGAGAAAGCCGAGATAACGTAAGGCATGTCCTGTAACACTTAAGTTAAAATCACCTACCTTCTTTATGAGATGTTTCGTTGGAATCTCTTTTACAGCAACCTAAAAGATAAAATATTATATAACATTCTACATGTAACATATTTTTCATGATGTCGAGCCGAATAAAGTTTTCAAAATTACAATTACTGTTTTATGTACTTAAGAAAAAATGCAAGTTAAATAATCACAATTTTCACCGCAATTGCATCAGTGTAATCGAAATATATAGGGAATTTTAATTTGTCTTATATAAGATGCGCGAGTTATGTCGATTTGGCTCGGGTTGATCTTTGACAACAAAGGTCAACTCACCATTACACCGGAACAGCTCTAGTTGAGACATAAATTACAATGCCGGTAACATTTCATTTAATTACATATATTGACGTCGGGCAAAAAAAGGGCATTTAAAAATGTGAACCTTTGATTTTCATTGCAGTAAGGTTTATAACTGTCTCAAATAGTTTAAGGTAAGTTACAACTTTTCTGGCCGGTTTTTAAGAAAAAGAAATTCTATGAAAACTTCGACCCCTCGTTGTGGTCCCACCTTAACCCACCCCAATGCCATGACAATAAATGCATGTAGTATCATTTCCAGCATTTACAATTGTGTAACGATTATTTGAGTGCCCCCCCCCCCCCCCAAAAAAAAAAATATATATACCCTTTGAAAAATTCCAGTTTTTTCTTTTGCAAAAGAAAACCGCCACAACAGTCACAGCAACTCCAAGTAATGGAATTAACACCCCGATCAGAATTGGTACTAAAACGTTTCTGTAAAACAATATGAAATATATATTAAAAAAAAACACACACACAAAAAGTGTATGGTTGTCATAAACAATGTTTTTTTGTAAATAGAGAACACTGTCTCATTTCTTTTGTTCGCTATATAGTTCTGCTAGTTTTATTTAAAATTTAATTACTTGTTGTGTTTATACCTCGAGGTTGTGTCCAGCTAACTCATATTTTATAAAATAAGGCGCCCACAGTTCTTGTCGGTTATATGGGCATCATAGCCCATACAGGGAATCCTATGTTTGCATGGGGCATGCAAGCTTTATTTTGGAGTCTAAACCATAATCCGGCATTGCTCTAACTTACTCCTGCTTTAATAAGTTTGCAAACGACAGTTCGTAAAATATAGAAGAAAGAGAAGAGTAAAAGAAATCTCAGATTTTCTACACCCTAGCCCCGAAGGCAAAAAATATGAACTTTAGAGACTTTATTAATCACTTTTCAATGAGTAAAATCAAACTTGTACCCGAGAATGGGGTAAAATTATTGTGAAGGCAAAGGAATTTAATGTGAACCTGATAGTTTACAAGATGTAGTTAAAAATGTAAAATCAACGGATAACGCACGACTAAAGACATTAGGTTACCTAAAAGACTCTCGTGACCTTAAACAATACTTCACTTTATGGCCATATTTGTCACCCCCCCCCCCCCCCCCCCCCCCAAGAAAAAAAGAAAAAGGCAAAACCTGCCAAATGGGCAGTGAATTTCATAATTTTAAAAGAGAACATTATTGACATAATAACAATATATTTAGATTATCCCTAACAACCATAAAAGTAGTCCAAGAAGCGTAGGGGACAATGCACTCGCTTCCCACCACTGTGACCCAGGTGCGATTATTTTTATCGACAGTAGTTGTTTGTGAAAGGGTATGGTGGTCGCCCGCTTGGGCACATGGGTTTTCTCCAGACAATCCGGCTTCTTTCCACATGAATGACCCCTCGCGCTAACACCCATACCAATAGTAAGGTGGTATGGGACATCTGTCGATATTAATGTAGATTAAAGTACATTATAATTGAAATACTTTCACCGGTTTAGAATTTTCAAATTTTACAATATTTAACCAAAAAATAGCTATTAAAATATTTGGAGAGGTAAAAATTGTAAAACCCCGAGCGGGATTCGAACTCATGACTTACAGATTCGTAGTAAACCCTCTAGCCCACTGCGCTACGCTGTTAGGTGACAATATTGGGAAAGAAACTACTTATAAAATTACACTTCATTTCATTGTTTATTTCGATAAACAATACGTCACAACATGGAAGTGTCCCATACCACCTTAATATATATTAAGTTGTAAAAGTTGTAAAATGAATTTCAGTTTTTTAACTCGTATGTACGTACAGAAGTAGATATTATAAAAATTATATATATATAAATATATATATATATATATATATATAGCACAAGCAAATTCACTTTTTTGTAGCTCCACCTCCGCCCCGGCCCGGGCTTGAACTCACGACCTCAGGAACCCACTCTCCTAAAAGTGAGCGGTCACCGCGCTAACCACTCGGCCATCTAGGCAAGACATAAATCTTGCTTTCGATGACGAACGGAACCTAGCGCACGCTATACATTTGCCCTACCCAAAGGCCTGAATCCCGGACCCAGGAATCATAATTCTCACAAGTTTGGTAAAAGGCTTAACGGATATTATAACCATGCATTCAGATTATCTCCTCCTGCAGTGCTGTGTAAGTACATAGGGTTATATACATTTTCACTACATCGCCATATTGGTCTCGCCTTAGGGCCCGAAAACCTGAGATAGATGCCATGAATTTCAAAATTTGCATGTATGTAGAAGGCTTCTGGACATTACAATCATGCATTTGGTTTTTCTCAATGGTATATTATATTGGTGTAGAGAAGAATATTTTCGAAGAATTAGTATATTTTTACTAATATAAATGGATATAATGGCCCACCCTAGGGCCTGAACGCTTTAATCTGGTAAAGGCTTCATGGACATCATGATCATGCGTATGGATTTTCTCCCACATTGGTGGACGTAGAGAAGATTTTTGAAAACTTTGCTTTTTTACAGAATTGGCACCGCTCATGAGACCCTGGGGGAGTTTATATTCCTCTTATCTTACAGAAGCTTCAAACCAAAAAAAATGGTAATAATTGAATTCGTAGCTTTTGAGATGTTAAAATCGCAACCAAATAACCTAGAAATGTTGAAATACTTACTTATTACTTATTTGCCTGAATATGCAGTGGATAATGGTTACTGAATTTAATCATTTGCTATTTTTGCGCCATGATTGGTTGATTAAAAACAGAAAAAAACAGTAGATGCATTAAAATGTGTATAAACGTATACTTTTACATTGCTCAAGATATGTGTTTCTGGGTGAATCTAAGAGCTCGGAAATTTGCGTTGAACGGAAAAATGATTGACTTGAAACTCAAAGATTAATTAGTTTCAGCGGCTGGTTTTGAAACGTAATGATGTTTGCGATTAAACAATCATCTTAGGTTAAAATTATAATTAAGCGTTTATATTTCATGAAATTTCTCTATATGTAAATAACTTACTTTGAAGACCCATTGCCAATGTTTTCATAGCTGGAGTTCATTTCTTTGGTAGTAATTACATTACTATGAATGGTGGTGGGTTCTGTTATTGATATATTCCATATATGTTTATCTGTTGATGACCGTTGTCTTTTTCTGTACACTGCATCATAGCAACCTTGGTCTTGAAATATATAACACAAAGAATAATTCAATCAGACATATCGTATTGTCACACAAAACAGAAGTTAAAAGATATATCAAATAATTTAGACAAAAAATATAATGTTATATTTATATAATAGTGTTGTGTTGTGCATGTACTATCCCTAAATAGTAGTCAGGGTTTGATACATAGTGCACGAGCCGGTACTTTACTTGCCTTAAACTTTCTCTTTAACACGCTAACCGACCTCCGAAATTGAAGTATCATAATGTTAAATTCAAGTCGACATCGAAAGTCGCCATTTTTACATGTAAAAAAACTGCACCACTTCATTTTACGAGGCTGGTGATGGTGTTTAAAAGAATATCAGAGACAAGTAAAGTACCGATATCAGTATTGAATTGACTGAAGAATTTAATGGTACTAATTTTTCCCACATAATTTGTGTGAAAATAAGGTTAATCAGTCCAAAACTAGCGCAAATTTTTGGGCGCCGTAAATTGCAGATTTTTACTGTGGGAGGCACTGTAGCTGCCAGGTCGTCCATCCGAATTTTTTCAGACCGGGAGCTACAGACCTGCAGCTACGAAAATATATGAGTACATGTATTGAATATATAGACAAACTGACAGGAGGCATAATAATATAATTCAGTTTTACTAGGTTGTTTTAATAGACTATTTATTAGCAGTGCACCATCAACTCAGTGACTCAGAAAAATAACTATTGAAAGACATAAAGATTAGGGGCAGAAAGTAGAGTTTAAGATGAAATATCCAAAGGTCAATTTAAATCACCTTACGTTATTTTTTTGTTTTGTTTTTTGTTTTGTTTTGTTTTTTTTTGTTTTTTGCTTACAAAGATACGCATCAGTTGATTTGTAAAGTTGAGGACATGGTGGGTTCATGTTGCTGCATTTCAAACCACTATGTTGCTGTACCAGTGCTCCAACAGTATTGTATTCTGCACAGTATCCTTTAAAAAAAGATAAAAAACTGAAAAGGCCTACAAAATCGGCAATAATCTTACACCGGCTAGAAAATCTCTAGTATAATGATGCATTATGCAATCGTTTATAAGAGCATGTGCACGCATGAACGCATTTGGTGATATCGTACTACAACAAATAGAACATGTGCTTTTCTCGGTAACAATATTTTTTTTCAGCGAATAGGTCCAAAGAAAGTAAGCATATGCAATACTTGCCTTATTTTCAAAAATGTATCAGTATTTGGTGTATTAAATAAGATACCAAATGTTTTCTTTTTAACCTTTTATCAGTTCGTTATTTTATGTTTTGATTTAAAAAAAAAATGGCAAAATTTTTGCTCATGTAGTTGTGCTGTAAAATGATTTGCAATAGAATAATTATGATTTTTAAACGAAAGACTGGGCTAGCAATATTTACTGTATGGACCGTCTAAAATTATTAGTTTTAGGAATAAATTGAGAATTTTTAGATTTCACAAAACAACTCAACATACAACTATTGTGCTTTTCAACGCGTAAGCTACTTACCTAACAGTATGATGTAAGATGGGACACACACTTCAAAAAATGCGTTTTCGGCTTCGTTTATCAAGCAGTGGTATTGGAATTTGCTGGCATCGGAACAATTTTGAACCAAAGCCACTGATCCACATTTTTTCATGTTTGCCCTGTTATTGATTTCATTATTTGACTGTGGACAGGAATCAACTTCTACCGCAGTGGTCCTTGACCAAGGGCAAGAACGACCATCGGTTACCTAAGATTATAAATTTACAATTCACTAGTACTTTCAGTACAATTTTAAATCTACTATGTTTAGTATTAGTAATATATGAAGTAGAAGCTGCAGTAGTGATGAAATATTGATACTGATATAGATGTTGTTGTTTATTGAAACGAGTGGGGTTTTTTTCTTTTACTAAAAATTCGTTGATTGCAATGAACAATTTGTGCAAAAAAGCAAAAACGAATCCGCCTCTATAAACAAAAGGATATTTCTCATATATTTATAGTTAATTCTGTTTACTTGAACATAATATTCATTACGATGTCTTTTATAGACAACATATAGTTGTAACATCAGCTAAAAACTCGAATTCTCTTTAAACCGAGCTTCGTGTACATGTATGTGAGATATATATATATATATATATATATCTCGAGAAACCTATTTCAATAATAATTTAATCGTTCATATATAATAAAGAACAATGTTACGAAACTTTTTTTTCTAATTTGAACATTCCCGTTCAATTTTGTTTTTTGATTGTGTTATTATTGTATTTAGTTGTAACTTACCATAAGATGATTTAAAACCAGGATAATGATTCCTAGCGTTTCCATATTTAGCTGTACCTTTTTAGTTTCTAGACGATATATGAAAATAAATATATTAATAGCATAAATAACATTTCCTTTCAAATGCATTTTTCAAAAGTTTAAGATTATAATTGTATTTCAAAAATATTTTTAGTTCCTCTCTTTTCACTAAAAAAGAGTATATTTACTTGGATCTGTCTGCCCGTCCGTCCGTCTGTCATTCTATTCTGTATGTGTGTAGTACTTACGTGTTCAAACGATATCTAAAAAATCCCCTTTTAGTAATTGCAATGAACTTTTATATCAATATTGGCCTCTCTCCTTATGTATGCCCCTATTTATTTTGAGGCAAAAAGAAGGTAAAGGTCAAATCTCAAGGCCATAAATTCCCATATTTTTTTCTGTGTGTAACACATTCTTTTTAAATCAAGAAATAAAAAAAAATTATGTTTTGCAGTAAAAATGTAAATCATATCCTTTTTTGCCTTCAATAAAGTTCCAATTAATTTTTAAGACGACTCACTTCTCTTCTCACTCAGATTTTGCAAAAGAAAAATTATTTATTGACTATAAACTTTCTATAAAGAACACGTATTGTCTTGAGGCCAAAAGATCAAGGCCAAGGTCATAAGGTCACGTATATACAGGTAGGGTGAAACTGTTTCCAGATTCACTCATTTTGTAAACGTCTGTAATTTAGGTCACTAGTGATGTGTGAGGATGGCGAACGTTAATGTCATAAAATTGTGTAGGTTTACAAATTATATCTAAATAAAATTCCAAAAGATTACAGCGTTTCTAAATAATAATTTTATTTCTGGAAGCTTTTTATAAAGCAATTGGTCATGATCTCAAGAAAGACTACTTTTGACATTAAGCCCTACTTTGAAGGTCAATGTCAACGCTTTTTTTTTTTTTTATATTTTTCTTCATCTCCATTTTTCCGGACTTTCAACCTCTTTTTTTCTCAAGCGGGGAACGCACACTTTCTTATATAGCTTGATTAAGTAATAGAATGTATCATCAATCATTTAAGGTTCTTGCTTTCTTTTTAAATTCATGTATTTTTTTTTAAATACCATTACATTGTTCGACGGGATCATATTCTTATTTGAAAGAAACAGAGGAGAAAAAGTAAGAGATTGAAAGTGTACTTGAAATTGTATTTGAGTGTTAATAAAATTATTTTTAGACTTCAGTAAAAACCTTTTTGTATTTGAACAGTACAAACCGAATAATAATCATTCCAAACAATAATGAATAAAAATACTCTTCTACTTTCGTTTTACCCATGAATACCTTTGCATTTACGTTTGCTGTGGGTTTTGCATATTACGCTGTCGCTCTTTATCTGCAAATGTGGAAAGGCACATATTATACACAAAAAAAATCACATTAAGGGTTTTAAACTGATAAAAGGGTAGAGTGCAAACTCCTCTGTATATTTATATTATGAATAAATAAACATTGTATATGTTTCATTTCACTGAAATCTATGTATTTATCATAAAGTTATTTAGTTTTACAATGTACCTCTACTACTGAGTACTTCAAAGTCTGATATTGTATTTGACCTTGGGTGTACTGCTTTTTACTTCAAAAAACGCCCAAGGACATGTAACTCGTTTACCAAAAGCATATTATTGAAACCGAAAGTACAAATAAATTAAAAATTTCTTTCTAGATTAAATCCATTTAGTATACTATCGATTAAATTCGTTTTTTCTCCATAATTAATAAGTTATTTTTACTTAATGAAAGTGTCTTACCAAGAAAATAATATATTTGAACTCACAGGTCCATATTGCGTATGTCTCCTCTACCAACCTACCTATGTAGATATGCCCGGTCGGGTATTTAAATATTACGTCTTACAAAGTTCATACAGATAACGATGATATGGACGGGTGATATATCTTTTATATACAAATTTGTTTTATATTATAGATACGTATGTTTAATGCGATGGAATTCGAGCGCGTGAGCTTGTGTGTTTATAGTACATTATAATGTCGAAACATTCTATTACATAATATAAATCTCGCCCATAATGAATATCCTTTTAAAGATTTTTCTCAAATTATTTTCATTTTAATCCCAGATACAATGAATAATAACAACAACAAATAACTAAACCTTAAATCAATTGTTGAAACATCATTGGCATATAGTGGCGAATTTTTGTCACAATCAACTGTATATAATTAATGGCCAGGATTCAATACATGAGACTGCTAAAATTAGACAGTACAAAATCTAACAATATTCCTTGCAGAGTCACTTCAGTATTGATTAACATGAATAAGTTGACCAATCAAGTTCAAAAAATCTAATAGTGTGATAGCTTTTACTATAACAACTCGTTTGCCTTCTCATCTTTTTATGGCAAGACAAATTTTTCTGCCAAATTGTGTATCAAACCTGTCCGATTTGCTATTCTTTCATGAATCAAACAAACAACAACAAAAAAAAAAAATGGCGTCTTTGTTCATTTTTAATGTATTAAAGGGGCATGGTCACGATTTTGCTCAAAATCCATTTTTCTGTTTTTATCATTTACAATGCTTTAGGAATGTATTTCTAATGATCAAATGAAGTTTGAGAGTCAGTCGTTAAGTTTAAAGCAAGATACAGAGCTCACAATTCTTTGTCGTGTAAACAAGGCTCGTGCCATGTTTTTGTTTACATAGGTTCAATATACCAGTAAATAATCTTTTTCAAGATGATTTATCTATCTTCTTATTCATTTTAAGCACAAATTAACGGCTTCCAACTTTTAACACATCCTCTAGATTACCTTAACAATAGAGAGATAATCGAGAGGTACCGACTTCCATGAGGGTGCCTCAACCAAGTTGTTTATTTATTAAAGGACGATATCGAAAGGTCTACCAACAGAAGCAAAGCCATCAATGCTGTGATCCAAGTAGGTATCATTATCATTTAATTATCACACCGCACATCATATGCCATCTTTGAATATTTACACATCATTGATAACGTCCTTCCTGATTACTCCGTCATAAAAACCATGCTTGTGGATATATATAGGAATTGTTCACACGGGCACGGATCAAATACGAAATAACTATGAACATGTAGTTGCCTAAACACACATTGTGCGAAAAACTGTTATCTCTAAATATCTCAACCTTTAGAGTACAATAACATATAACATCAAATGTGTTCTTTCTTCGAATGAGTGAGTAATGAAGTGATGAATTCAGTTGGATTGTTTAGACCCCCCCCCCCCAACCGATTTTATTTTTTTTAATAAGAGGCTCATGGGCCATATCTCTCATACATATACTTTAACACATATAAATGTATAAAATCCTAAAAGATGACACGATCAACAAGAGGCCAACAGCCTGAGTACCATAGACCAAACACAGACCTGTTGAGGAATCTTATATATATATAAGCATTCGATTAAGTTTCATTCTGGAGTAAAAAAAATATTGTAATGACGACCAGCTGTCTGCCTGAAATCTTTTAACCTATAATTTTGACAAAAACCTAAGATCAAAATAAAGTGTATGACCTGTTCTTGAAAAGATGCAAGATTCTGATAGGAAATCATTTCCCCATATTTGTTAACTTTCAAGATAGGTTTATAAGTGTATGTGTTCATAGATAAATTAAAACATGATGGCTAGTATACATGTTTTATTTAAACAACCTCCCAGACAGACACTCTCCCAATGGGGCATTAAAATGAAAATAAAACACACCATCTTCTCTCACTGCTCATGTTTCAGCTTACACATGTTCCATCTTTTCAATCACCATCCACTGGAGCTGCATCGCCATCTGACATTTATCCCAAAATTATTTTACATGTACCACTTATCAGTGATTTTGGCTAGCGAATTATTACTTTACTAAAACAAATCTATTTTGTGCACCACCAAACAATAAAATCCATGATTATCATAATAGACAGTTAAAACTTATGATTTATCTACATTTTTTACATTTATACTTTTTTAATTAGTGACATGAGTTTACATTCATTCCTAAAAAATAAATCACAAATCCGAAATTTAAAACCAAAAACATCATTCATATAGAATTTGTGTTGGTGTAATGTAAGTAAGCAATGAAAATATATGGGGATTAATAATACGCTACCTTATTGACAGGTTCTAGTCACAATAAGATGCCTCACCAAAGTCATATTCTATTCGGAATGTGGGGATTTACATGGGATTTCTAAATCAAGTGTTTGCATTGCTATATATAGACAGAGCTCTGGGTTTTTTTTTACTTTTAATGGAAAGAGACACAGTTTTTTTTCTATTTATACAGGCATTAGGTCTACTAGGGTATCTCTTTAACATAACGTTAAATATATAATCTCCGAAAATTATGATATACCTTTCCAACACTTCCTCCCATGCTCGTGTTTTTTTCTCTGATGTAATAAAATGCGAAAATTTCCCTTAATTTCATCAAGACGATCACCAAAACCTTCAACGAGGGCAGATATTTCTTATTGTTGCCAATTTTCTTTTCTGGCCATTTCGGAAATAGATCGTCTGCGCACCATCGCGTCTTGGTTCGCGCGGTATCTAAGTTTACTATCATACCTTTAAAGACTAAAGAGTTCCGTTATGACTTGCAAGGAAAGTTGCGATTTAGGAGTTACGCCATGCAGTTAGGACACCTTTCATAAAACGGTCTTAGGCTCTGTCGTTAGTTAGGAATATTTAAGACTTAGGACTTAGGACTTACGAATCTTTGTAAAACGGGCCCCAGACTGTGATGACAAGGGTGATATTGCAAAGGTTAAAGAGTTGTCATCTAAGTTATACAGAGCTGTCAGTTTCTCAGAAGAAGATGCCTTGCTATATATGGAGGATTGAAAAAGCTATGTATTAATGCGATTTATAGCGCATAAGGGGTGTTTTTTTTATTGATGAAGACATGAAATAGATTTTAAAATGACACGTGGTTCAAAATTATAATGACTTACGTGGTGTTTATCTAATTAATGATATTGATGTGATTGATGTTTATTCTTACTCTGTTTACATCCGGCCTTTCTACGGAATGACCCGATAATGTACGAATGCATCCGGAGTATTTGTTGACTCATAAAAAATAGTTCTAAAATGATCAACGATTTTACCTATGAAAGCTTTTCAATGAGTTATTTTGGAAGTCTTATTAAATTTGATACGCGTTGAATGTAATATTTTAAGTAATTTAATCATAAGTAACAGAACAAAAGAACAGTGATCCAGAAATTGCAAGCGTATGAAAATATGGAAAGGAGAAGAACTACTTCAAGATAGCATAGGTTAAGAAAATTAGGCCTAGCGTGACATGTTCAACAAGAAGATTAACAAGGAGTGAAGTTTCAAAGTGGTTAACATTCTGTTTAAGTCTTTTTATTATAGTATATACATGAAACTATTTTTCTTTAGCTTTAAATTGGTTTATTAATTGCAAAATTATACGGGGAAGCAGTCGCAATGTTTACAGGCATCTGTAGGCTAAATATGTTTGTTGATACTTTCTTGCAATGAAAATCTTATGGTAGCTCTGAAGTGACTATTTTATAAAACTGTAACGTGAAGAAAGAGAAACGAATTTGACATAGTAAGGAATGATAAAGTTATTGAATATGTTTCTCAGTGCAATTTGCTGTTTACATTGCAAAGAGCATTTTTAAACAGGGATTTCACTGCATACCGTAGCCGAAAAAGATGAAATTTACACACACACACACACACACACACACACACACACACACACACACATATATATATATGACATTTGTAAACAGATTTATCAAATTCTAGACAATGTTATGTTTATGATCATACTTAGAAAATTTGGAGATGTGTTTATGCAAAATATCTTAGAGAATGCACAAAAAATATTGAATTCATTTGAATACTCTTGGAGACATTATCTTGGAGATAGTTTAGCAATGAGATTACTTCCTGAAATTTCAAGATTAAATTAAACCTTTACATTTAAATGTGTGGTAGATTTAATAATGCACACCTAACCATTGCTGTTTGTCGGACCAAGTTTTCAAATATGTGCAGTGTGATTGTGTTTTTCTGTTAAAATATTTCAAGAACACCAGGTTAAAATTAACAAATTTCTGTGGATTCATATTTGAATTATACATAAACTAGATATTGAAAAAAGGTTAACTATTGCATTTAAAGTATTATTTAATGCTGACTATCACCACGGTGATGAATTCTTTTTCTCAGATTTGCCAAGAGGGAGGCAATGTGTTGCAAATTGTGTTGTATTCTTGATAAAAGCCCATTATGAGAAATGTGAGTTTCAAAATTGGGGTAAACATGAATTGCACAATGTTTTACATGGAGGTGATTTATTGTACCAAAAACTTAAAGATCTGGATGAATATGATTTCTTGCATCCCTCGTGCATTTCTTGGCACATGCAGTTTGACAATGTAATCATTAAGTATCACATGTCTGAGACGTGAACTGGATCTACGTCTCCCCATTTCAAAGGAGTAAGTCCTCTATTTTCACTTGGAAATTCATTAGCAACAATTTCTAATGTTGTCAAGAGCAAATTCATGTTATTTATTGCATGGGTACAGATGTTGGCCTTGTATACCATGATTAAACATTTTATCTGTAGGACCCTCATGCCAGAGATTAAATGTGATGCCATCTGAAAGGGGTGCATGTGTACATGGTATATTTAACAATATTTCAGAGATTTCATTTTTGAGAAGATTAGCTACCTCCCTGTGTACATTGGCCGTAACTGATAAACAATTCGATTTACATTGAGTAGATCTGTGACTGATCAATAGAAACCGCTGTAAAAAGTGCAGTGCACATTTTATATGCATTCCTAATGCATTGAATTGTTATGATGACTTAAGCAAAAAAAGAAAGTCAAAGAAACCTCCAATCAAGTGAAGAGACACATGGGTTTGCCTTCTTCCATTCCTTTGCAGGAACCAAAGGAAAATATGTGTAAAACTATTTGTATATAAGTATGGGGAAAAAAGATTGTGAAGCTCAAAGTCTGAAATTAACACATGGTGAACATGAAAATCAGACAGAAGCATTAATTGACAGTTACGTAGAAAGGATTACAGACACAACACCTGAAGAAATGAACATAGAATTTGCAGAAAATTTTACAGTTTTATAGAAAACGAGCTGAATAAACTAAACACCATTTTCCAGTCCAGGATCAAAGATGGTCCAATGTATGTGTGCTGTTCCTGCATGCAAACATTTTTTCGACATTCTGTGTGTATCGTTGACAATGTTAAAATAAAAAATGAACATTAAGCAAGTATTTGTTAAACAGATTTGAAGAGCATGGACAATAAAGGGTGGGTATGCAAAACATGTTTCTTAGCTGCTCAGCAAGATAGAATTCCAACATGCTCATTAGCTAATGATATGCAATTTCCACTAATTCCAGAGGAATTAAAATTGACACATGTTGAAGAAAGGCTTATTTCTCAACGTCTAGCTTTCATGCAACTTGCTGATGTCACAACGCAACAGTCAAGCTGTTACCAAGGATGTTAGATAATACAAAAACAATTCCTATCAAACTGAAACAAAAACTCTCATATAAGCATTTTGTTGCTTTTTTTTAAAAATCAGACAAATAAGGTATTTGAGGCTACAAGATGGTTTCACAATTCTGCATCAGGAGCTCACTGGCGCAGGAAATATTCTAATTTGTACAAAACTGACACAACCAAAACATAGACGCCTATACTGGAAGTTACTAGAAGCTTTTCTACCCAGCACTACAAATCTTATCATGTGTTACGTAGACAATTTCCTCTTCAAATGGCAGCAGGAAAGACAAATCATAAGGCACAAGGTTCAACATTAGATGGTGCTGTTGTGCATTTTGGTCATAGAAAAAATGATCATATTCATTATGTGGGGTTAAGTCGAGTAAAAAACCTCAGTAATCTCCATATACTGGAATTGAATGAAAAGAAAATTTCTGTCTCTGAAAGTGTGAAAGAAGAAAGGCATCGTTTACGACTTCATTCCAAATCGCAATTGACATTACCAATGATTCATGACTTTGCAATAAATGGCACTGTTATATGCTTTCATAACTGTCGCTCTTTAAAGAAAACATATACATGACCTGAAAGAAGATTTATTCTTAAAAAATGTTGATATTCTTGCACTCTGTGAAACCAGGGTTTTCAAAATCTGACATGCAATTGTGTATTGAATATTTTTTACAATTCTGTACAGAACATCAGCAGAGTAACCATGGAATGTCAATATTTCACAAAAATAGCATTGATTCCCCTATAGCAATTTCTATAAATGGAATAAAGTTACTCATAACAAAAGTGAATCAGATTAATATATGTTTCATAAATTGTCCACCAAGAAATGCAACAATACAAAATTTTGTCACGGTAATGGAACACCTGCCATCAATAATATATTTGTCCTGGCCAACAATTTTAATGGAGGATACTAACCAGGATGTTCGAAATGACTCATCAATTTGCAATTTGCTAGAAAAAAGTTATTCTTTTCATCAATTGATAAACTCAGTGGCATCAGATTATGGTTCTTGCTTAGACCATATAGATGTAAACTTTAAAAATGACAAACTCATGCTGTTTGGGATCTTTGAATCTTACTATTCAGATCACAAACCAATTTTTTAAAAGTTGAAACTGTAGTATTAGCAAACCCTCTGTGTGTGAGAATATACCAGTTTATAAAAAGGAAATAAGACAAAATCTTCTATACTGCTTACAACGATGTACATATTTCCATCAAAATGAGTTTGTGTGTTTGCATACTCCATGATTACCACAATTAAAAACGTTTCAAAATTTCAACAACAAAAAATTAAGTTCCCAAATTTTTCTCTTATCTTTTAATACCATTTTAAGTAAATTACAAAGTTATTGATCAAATTTGTGTTAGGAAGGTAAAACAATATGTCTATGATGAATTGCTGTCAACTGTTATTTTCACATATGCAGTAATTGACTTAAATTTATGTGAAAATATATATATATTTCAAGGCTTCTTAAATTTCCTTGGCTGAGTTAATAGGGCAAACTGGTCAAGTTCCCTACACAAAAAGTCTAAAAGTGAAGGTGATTTGCAAAGAGAATGAGTTTGCATACAAAAATCACAACTAAGAATACAGAGTTCTGATAAACTGTGCAGTTGCTGATTCATCCAAGGCAGTTTAGTGTACCATATATGATAGTACAAATTTTCCAAGGTTTAAAGCAGGCTAGAGTTTGATCCTAAGAAATATAATAAAAAAGCCAGATACTGTGGTTATAACAACAAAGACGGTTTTCCCGACTGCCGCTGTTGGTGTGCCTAAGCATATTGACACTCAGGCTCGCCACATCCTGACACCCCCCCCCCCCCCCCCCCCCCCCCCCCCCCCCCCCCCC
>WFKH01011925.1:57940284-57952472 GCA_016163765.1 Magallana hongkongensis
CCCCCCCCCCCCCCCCCCCCCCCCCCCCCCCCCCCCCCCCGCCAGCACCCACAAAACCTGTATCTGAAGCTTTTAGGACCCCTCCTAAAGTTAGGGTGTCGATCAAAGGAAGAATTGTTCAGGTTAGATCCATAAAACATTATTCTGATAAAGTTTTCATACAGTATCAGCCAATCATTAAGAAGAGGGATTTTAAAATTAAAT
Organism: Magallana hongkongensis; assembly: GCA_016163765.1. NCBI lineage: Eukaryota > Metazoa > Mollusca > Bivalvia > Ostreida > Ostreidae > Magallana > Magallana hongkongensis. Next base: position 57,940,489 of record WFKH01011925.1, read on the forward strand.
CTATTTGTAAAATTCTATGGAAAAAATATATATTTGCACAATTTGATTCATAATTTTTAACATTACAGGAAAAAGCTGTCAGACAAGTTTTAGTAAAAAAGAAAAAACACGGTAAAGGTGAAAACATTGTTATAGAAAATACAACTGAGAAGTGCAAAGTAGCACTTTAGAGGGACTATGCTGATCAAAACATCAGGCCTGGAGATTTCATTGAAATTACCAATGTTGTTGTCAACACCTACCGAAACGAGACATCCTTGACAACAACATAAAGGACGAAAATCACCGTAATTATCATTACACTTTATTTACTACAGAAAATATCCTTAATGTCATAAACCTTAAACTTTAAACATAGGCTATGCTTACCATTGCTTTTTTCATATGTAATTTATTGTTTTGTTCCATCCATACTAATATAAGATAACATTAATAAATCAAGTTATTATATATTTTATACACAGGCATATCTCAAACACTTGTAAGTACATGTTATTTAATGTTGATTCTACCCTTGCTCCAAAGGAGAGGAAAGTATACTTTTTTACCTTTTGTGTGTCTGTCTGTCAGTGTGTGTCTGTCTAAATTTTTTGTAGAAGATTTCTCAGCAACTATTTATGATGCAAATGCTTTAAATATTAACACACTCTTTGTTTAGGCATGCCATATATTAAGACTCATTTTTTTAACACAATTTGACATCAACGATCAGATACCAACTACCTGTTAAAAGACAACTTGTTTTAATTTAGCCTAATTTTTTAGATAAATATTCAACACATATCTCTCAGCAACTACAAATTGCAAATTCATGAAATTTTAACACACTCCTTGGTTAGGTATTCCATATAGTGGGATTCATTTTGTACCACTCAGACATCAACTTTCTGTTTCATTACTACTTTGTTTATTTTTAAGCTTAATTTTCAAACAAATTTTCGTCACTGTTGTCTCAGGAACTATCAATCGCTTATGCTTGACATTTTAACACCCCCTCTGTTAAGGCTTGCCATGTGGAGGGATTTACTTTTTAAAACTAATTCTATGTCAACTTCCTATTAAATTTAGACTTTGCCTATTTTGTATATTCATATCACAGCAGAGGTATCACTAATGAACATTGGCTCACAGATATATTGTTTGTTATAAACTGAAGAGTTACTGATAATCTGATTCTTGATAACCATCTTCCATGTCCAGGCACTAATTGAAATACAACTGTAAAGAACAATCTTTATTAGGTATGCAATATAATACATTATTATTTATTTAGAGATTTCTTTTGCAGAAGTCAGAATGTCCACTAGAGATATTAACACACAAAGCCATATCAATTTGCATCGAAGGACAAGAGGTTACCTTCCTATTGGAAAACGACATTGTTCTAAATGTTCCCTTAGAAATGGTACTCTACTACATGTGGACAATTGGGATATTGAACAACACCTTCTAGACAAATGTAAACCAAGACTCACTATGAGAACAACCACAAAGAATGACAAAACCATGGATATACAGTTTTTGTAATGAAAATAATGTTATCAGAGCAGACTTGCCTTAATATGTTACTCAAATTTTCTACCCAGTATGTAAAGTTAAAATACTTAGTAAACTTAAATATCCCTCATTGTAAACTTGTCAGCATCTTTTTAAGTCATACATAAAAGCTGCATAGCTTGCAGTACAAAGTCAAAATGGTGACCCTAACAATAAACTAATAACCATATTAGTGTGTTCTTTAAAGAGAACATTTTACAAACTCATTATTGAAATTGATTATGAAAAATAATCATTAATAAAAATTTAAATTACACAATTTATACTCCAATTTACCTGACCTAATAAATTCCACAAAAATAAGCAGCTCCAAAACATATTAAATTTTCTTCTTAAAACAAACTTATGAACTAACAAAGCTTAATTTATGGTAATACAGCCAATTGGAACTTGATGCACAAGTTGGGAAACGAACTCCCAATAGTCCCATCTTTGTCGTAGCATGGCTACCTATTCATTCCACATTCTTCCTGATCGAATGGTTTTCTAATACAGTTATTTGTTATAGTTGTCTACATTAAATAATGTCAAATGCTAAACACAACGTATTTAGTTGTATTTTTAAAGCAGAACTAATATACTGCATTTGTTTACTTGTGCTTTAGACAACCCTGTTTTGAGAAAATTGGGACGACACATACTTTGATGTATAACAGTTCAACTGTTAGATTGGAGCCTATTCCCTATATAATTCCTCTATATAGGCAAATACAACAATAAAATATTCCAATTAACATCCATTCTAACTTATTATTTATTCCCTGTGCATTAATTTGCTTCCTGTTTATATAGAGATTAGCAGCGTTCACGACTGCAGATAGACTGCAAACACCGTAGGTTTTCACACCTCTAAATACAAGCCTTCCTCCAAATATTTGTTCTACTCTTAAACAATTTAAAAGGAACACACTTCAACGATATAAAAGGAAATAAATTGAACACATTGATTAGAATCCCATTTCATAAACGTGTGTAGAAAGTTGGACATGCCATTTATAGGTTGAAAATATTAAAAAAAAATATGAATTACTTCTAATGTCTGTTGAAACATTACAGTCTTGGGGCCTTTCACGTCAACAGTCAACAGTAAATACCCACTGATGCTAAAAATTTTAAAATTTATCAATTTGACCCCGTCTTGAAATTTTTGACGTATTGGAGAACAGTCACGTGATTATATTTTCATTAACATGCAATGTAGATAAATGCATGATGTGATCATGTGATAACTTCAACAGAATTTCCTGTTTTAGTATCGTTTTTGGAAAAAAAAAATTGACTTTAACGTTAAGCTTATATTGACAACAGTCTGAAGACCAGACATTCGACAAAATGAATTGTGTTCCATTTCTTTTTACTTTTACTTGGAAAACGGCGTTATCCATATGTGGAAGGTATCTCTTATATCAATCATACTTTAAATAATAATTCTTATCTCTTCATCTGTGATATTTACTTATGAATTTTTTTTCAGTTCTCATGGAATACCAATTTGCTGTTCAGGTTCGTTCTGGAACAAAGACAAGTCGAAGTGTGAAAGTAAATAGACACGGTTTTCAAATTTCCGTTTTACTTTTTGTCTTTGAATTGTAAAGTCCAAATAATATTTAAACATTTATTTTATAGAATGTCCCTTGGGTTTTCACAGTTTTAACTGTTCTGTAGCCTGTAAGTTCCCTAGTTTTGGAGACGATTGTCAGTATTTATGCAACTGTAGTGAAAGCTTGTGTGACCATAGGTTTGGTTGTAACGAGTTCAATGGTAAGTAAATTAAAAACAATAATAAACTCTTAATTTAAAAATGAACTTTTTACGTGTTTTATATTGTGTAGCTGTTTTTGTTTTGTCGAGTGAAAATTGGACAAATGAATAGTTACTATTTTTACCTCAATTTAGCTATTAAAAGCTAAATACATGTAGCTTCATGTCTGGGATTCAAATTCAGAAGTCTGATTAAGATATTGTAACCAAGAAAAAGGGTTTCGTTAGCACTCCAGCTGATGTAGCTAAAATATTATTTATAAATATAAGGTTACATTTACATTTAAATCTTAATTAAATAATTATTCATTTGTTTTCATAAAGGAACTTCTATAAGTGAAACAACCTATTCATCAAATAGAACGCCTGAAAGAGTTTTCCAAACAACTCAATCATTCACGGAAATACCACCATCTAGTCAAATAGATACAGAGCCGGGAGTACCATTCACCATTCTATACATTATTATTGTACTAGTGTGTGTATTTATCATTTTGTTTGCATTATTTGTTGGAATATACTTCTACAAACATTGCATTAAACAAAGTTATATAACTGATGACAAGGGCGAAAATCGTTTAAATTTAAATGAGGGATACAAATGTCTCAATCAACTTGAAACCATTCAAACACTTGACACTTTACGAGATTCAACTTATCTCGAGCCAACCTTTGATGAAAGACTTCATTATAATGAAATTGAAAATCAGGAGGAAATCAATGAACCTGGAATATTCGTTGATGTAATGAAAAAACAAAGTAAGGAAATCCTACAGCTTTGCAATCGATCAAAAAGCTGTAATTTACAAATGCATGTGCCTGTCGATTCAATCGCTGATGATGTTAAAATGCATTCATGCACACATTCTCTGTAAAGTAGTTTCTATCAATCAAATTTGGACATCATACATGTTATGAAATAAATGATAAATATAACATTGCGTTTCTGTCTTTGTTTTTAATGTTTTGTGTGTTAGATATATATATATATATATATATATATATATATATATATATATATATATATATATATATATTAGTTTAAACATTTATGCTTAAAATCGTAAAATTTTAATATTTCAAGACGGAATAGATTTGATTAACGATAGAAATATAGGATGGACAAAGGCCTGAATGCATATTATATCAATGTACAGAGATCTTATATAAATAAGTAATTCATAAAAGGCTGTAGAGCATGCGCTGTCATTTAAATCGAGGAAAGATATTGGAAAAACTGAAACTAACATAAGGCATCATTTTATTGGACTGACTATATTATTTCTTATGACGCTTCAAATGCGATTTTCTAAATTGCAAGTATGAAACTGTGTCAAACTTAGTATGCGCATCGCTAGTCTCAATTCTGTTGGAAGATTTACCGTTGTCACCGTCCTCAGGAGTCAAACATACATGTACTGATTTAATGAAGATTAGCAAAAAACACCGCTAACACACATGTATTTTTTCTGCAATGCTTGCTATATGTTAATTTATACACGCATGAATTGCTAAAGAAGGCATTTTATTGTTTAATTAATTAGGGTTTACTAACGTCCTAAATGGTATGTTTTGTAGTACTAGGATATCGATCACTGCCGTTGAAGGTGTTAATTTCAGGTTTTGCCGATATCCATGCTTCATGAAAGCAACCTTGAACTTTCAGAACTGTTGACTTATTGTGAACATTATCTCCCTTATCATTAAATATTGAACGAAGAATTAAGACCTATACTCAAGTATTTATTTACGCTATACGTTTCTTAAATACAACTAATTGCGATAATCAATGTATGAATATAATCAAAGAATCCATATATAATTATAATCATTTTATACCAATTCGGGCAGTATAAAAATCCAAATCATATACATGCGATTGTTTGTAATCAAAGTTGTCCGTGAAAGAAAGATACGATTGAATAATCACAATTGATGGTCAATACGAATATTTTCTAAATGATATACAGCATTCGAAATGCACTCTCTTATTCCTGTGCTCATTTTTTCTGGAAAAAACAATGCCATATCGGGTAATTCTTTCGTTTCCTCTTGCGTCCAATTCAATTTCTTTAATAGAGTTTTTAATATTTTTTCCATAGTATTTATGTCTTTTGGGTGACCAAGAATACATTTTACAAGAACGTATTTGCACTCGTCAACTGCTTTGTTGTCATCATCTGATTCTTTTTCTGTACTAGCACCACACAAAATTAGAACTATGACTCTGATGCAGCACTCGAGTTCAACAATAGGACTTGCTTCTGTGTCTTTAAAACATCCCACAGTAAGGTGTAATGGTGAATATCCATCTTCATTGATTGTATTAATGATGTTTAAACCATTTTTGAGAAGTAAGAGAATACTTCTTATTCTGCTATGTCTCGAACAACTCGCAGCAATGCTCAGAGCTGTGTCACCTTTGTTATTATCTTTTGTTATCAAGTGAACGTTACTGTTTTTCAGAATAATTTCGAGATATTCGGCGCATGTTTTATCATTGTGATTTGAAGCAAGACAATGATGTAAAATGGTTGAACCTTTATCATCCTTTTTAAGTAGCTGTTTGGAAAACTTGTTTTGCAAAATTGTTTTGATCACTTTTCCCCTTGGTAAAGTTTGCTCAACAGCTAACATTAAAGGAGTAATCCCAAGTTTGTTTTTTAAACTAACAGAGTTCTTTTCTTTCAATTCTTTCAAAAGATTTTCCACAGCAATGGAAACAAACTCATCAGAGAAATCGGATATCACGAGGAGATGTAAAATAGAATTACCTTCACTATCCTGGAAATTCAGTACACGGTTTTTTATTTTCTCAAGTTTATCAGAAAGCATTCCATTGATCGTCATTAACAAACCCTCGCTTCTCGCAGAGCATGCACCGTACAGTAAAACATAAAGTTGGTATTCTGGAGTAATTTCCCGTCTCTTAACAATTTCGTACAATAGTTCTGTTAAATACGTAAGGTTGTAATGACTTGACCAAAATACACAAGGAAGTTTTACAGTAGTACTTTCGTTTGCGATAGTGAAAATGCGGTCAATTGTTTTTTGGTCTTTTTTCTGAAGTTCTGCACAAAAACAATCTACAAAGCGTCTGTTTTTGAATAGTTTGCACATAAATACATGAGACAATTGCTGCTCAAGAATTTCGTATAGGAAACGCGCTGCAAATGTTAACATATGTCTTTCTGTCAACGTCTCATAATTTTGGTGTTGAATAATATTAAGTGGAAAATACTTCGCAGACTCGGTAACATATATTTCACACAAATAGGTCTCAACTGCTTCATAAATGCTATCATGAACAAACTTATATTCGTTTTCACCAATTCTTTTAAAAAACGCTCCCGAGAGTCTTTGTGCCTCACCTTCCAAGTCTCGGAAATCGAATGGTTCGAAATTTTGAACTATATTTTTAGAAACTTTGTCTAAACACTGTCTACAAAGACTTTCGTTTTGTATTTGAATTGATTCAAAATGTCCCATCTTCCTATGCCACTCATCAAAAAATAGACAAAAGAACAACGATTTTGTTTTATTACTTTTGTCTCCTTCAATTTCATCTTTGATTTGAAGTTTCAAATATTCAATAGGTCGCGAAAAAAAACTTGCACCAGATTTGCGATATTCTTTGCCACATACGTATAAATTGGCACAGAGTGGAAATCCAATTGGGCCCTCTGATTTTCTCATTTTTGTTTTGAATTCTGTATCAATAGTAAGAAGATCAGTAAGATTTCTCTCTTTTTTTGCAAATTCGATTTGTTTGAAAAATATTTGTTCTTTTTCAATTTCCAGTAGTGTGCTTGCGTCTATGACATAATTTCCATTTAGAACAGGTGTGACCTTTCCCATGAAAGAACATGCTCTTTCTACAACATTTTGTCGGGCAGTCATTACGATACGAACAGGAAAAAATTCTGTTTCACTCTCGCTGACTTTAAAGTATTGCTTATAAAAATTTTCTAACTTATTCCACCAATTTTCAAGTTCCATGTCCAACGTACTTCTAAAAAATATGTTATCTATAAAAACTAAAGCGTGTTCATTATCATCAACATACTGCAATTCATCCCAAGAATGGATTTTTCTAAAAATCCAATGTATATCTATATGATTTATTTTTTTCAATATCATGTGAATAGCTGCAATTGTTTTCCCACAACCAGGTTGTCCTGTCAAAATGACGATACCATGTTTGTCAAATATTTTTTCTGCCTTTTTGTAAGTTTCTGTTTCAAGAAAGTATTTGTCCATCGTTCTGTAATCTTTCAAATATTTCTCACTTTCGTCTAAAAGAAAAATTATTAATTATTATTTTAAAAGGCATACTTTGCTGATCTATCTAAACTAAACTTTGTTTACTAGTTTAGATTTACAACTGAGAAAAAAACTAAATTCAAATTAATTTTGCAGTTTGATTAGTTTTAAGTTGTGTATGAGCAATACAACTGTGTTTTGGAAAAGATAATAAAAACAGACTAGACGCGATTTCAAAACGAAGGGGTTAGCGGTGTAAACGTATACTATGAAGAGACCAAGATTGAATATCCTTTAAGCAGAGAAATACTATATAGATGTACATGTACATTTAGCAGATACAGACACGTTCATCTTAGTGATATATGTGATATTTCTATGACTTGCCTTTGTTTTCCTCACGCAGTTCTTTGTCTGTTTTCAATACAACAAAAGCTGCAAAATAATAAATGAATAAATATGATATTACTTTTAAAAACAAATAATTATTATGAAATAGAGTCATTGCATGATATTTAAATCTTTACCGTATTTATCAGTTGCTGTTGCCACCTTCGTATCTTTTCGTACTAAAAGCTTTCTTTCTGTAAAAAAGAATATCACATGGAGAACAAGATGGATCCCTCAGTTTTCACGATAAATAAGATAATATGACAGTGTCGTTTAGGCTATATGAATAATTTTTCCCCTTCTAAGGTGACTCGACACAACCGTATCTTATTTGATAGATCGAAAAAGAATTATTTTTTAATTTTCATCTGTGAAACAGAAAAAAAATTGATTTGACTTCAAACATGGAATTTTTTTGTCTCAATTGATGTGTAATATAATCATCAATAAATTAATGCCAAAGATGGTAAAAATTTTAATTTTTAAATAAAAGAAATATTTCTGAAAATTTAAATCGTTATTCTTTAATATCGTTTAAACCTTATAGAAAAATGATACAAAAACAACAAATAGTACGAAACACTGATATTTTACAAAGAAATTGGATAAAAATTGCAAAGATTTAGAAAAAAACATTGTAATTTTTCACATTTTAACCGTCCCCGATTGAAAAAACAAAATGACCTCAATCAGAATTAATCTAGAATAAAAATTTTAAAAAATTTCCGAGAAATCGATAGGCATTTTAATTGGGATTTGGTAGAATTTGCGATTTTACAATCTTCTTATACTGCACGCTTTAGTCTAAATTTCTCGTTCAATTTTGATTGCATAGCAATTATTTTATGTGCGTGCCAGTTGGTTTATAGATTTTATCCATAGTTATAAAATAATATCTACAATTCTTGATTTTCATAAATATTTCTATCGAAATATTATAAAGTTTGTTTGGTCGTTTCTGACACGCATTTATAATGCATCACTTGATACTTAATTTTTGGCTCTAAATATCCTGTTGCAGCCAAAGCGATATTTCCGGTTCCCATAAAAAGTACAAAATACTCATATAAAATCATTTAAAGCCGATATCAGTCTCTCTTTTGTGAAATTATATTTGAAAGAAAGATTATTTATTAATTGATCAACTGAAATATTTGTGTATCGAGGAACTTTATCTTGTTGATGAACTAATGTATATTGTTTTAATTCACGTTTTTTTTCACAATTAATTTATTTATATTAAACAATACACTTGTGAGAAATTAAATTAAGTTCTAAGGTTTTCCACCCATTGTGCTATTTAATCAATATTGCATATTATTTCATCCATTTGAAATTATCATTACGAAATAATCTAAATGAGTTTTTATGCAACGATGGCTTTTCTTCAGGGAATCATGGTTTGATCAAGCTTTAATCTGCACAAACCGTACTTTCACACAAGTTTCAGCTTTTACGGCTGAATGCTTTTCCAAAAGATCATTTTAGTAAGTTTCCTCTATATCTTTCTATGTAAAAATTTAAGACCCCCCCCCCCCCCCCTTGTGGCCCCACCATACTTCGGGGATCACGATTTGAACAAACTTAAATCTTTACTATATAAGGATGCTTCCATCCAAGTTAAAGCTTTCCTGGCCAAATGGTTTTTAAGAAGAAGATTTTTAAAGTTTTTCTCTATATATTCTTATGTAAAACTTGATCCCCCATTGTGGCCACAACCTACCCCCTTCCTCACAAGTTCCAGCTTTTTTACCAGTGTTTTTGAGAAGATTTTTGAAAAATACCAACAAATTTTCAATAATTCTAAATTATCTCCCCTTTAAAGAGGTCGTGGCCCTTCATTTGAAGAAACTTGAATCTCCTTCACCCAGCAATAAGTTTTGCCAAGTTTGGTTGAAATCGGCCCATTGGTTCTTGAAAGGAAGATAAAAATGTGAAAAGTTTACGACGACGCCAACGACAACAACAACAGACAATGAACAAATTTTAATCAGGAAAGCTCACTTGAGCCTTCCGCTGAGGTGAGCTAAAAACACAATGAAAAGAATAAAAATCATATATGTTATCGCAAACTACGAAAGATTCTTTTTATTATATTTTTAGTCTTTGTTTCAGTTAAACGTCATTTTTTCTACATTATAATTGTGAAGAGTACACACACAGGCACCTGACGTCATATATTTTTCTCATAATAAAAAAAATATTCCGCTTACCTAATAAATGACAAGGTACCCATCCCCGCCATCTTGGATTTATTTCAAACTGGCACATCAGCTGGAAGTTTTGCTTGAAACTCATCGGTAAAATTATTTTGCAATCCTCTCCGTCTCCCGATCGGTCATTCAACATCTAAGCTTACAACCAATTCAACCAAAACGGTGCATTACACCTGTCATTAATAAAAATAACCACTCGATCTGCATCTACTGCCTTAGATATGCGATAAATGTCTAAAGGGTGGACGGAAGTTGTCACCAATATGTAAATGAGATTTCCCTGCAACGTGTGTTTGTTTCAATATTTCAAAATATATGCATTTATAAACATGTTTGTATAAACTTTGTGTAACAAAAGTTATAATTGATTGTTTATAGTATCCCTTTTCTTAATTTTAACTCGTATGTTGATCGAATTCAAAATTGACGCCTTTTGAATATTCGTATCAGTGCTATATTTGGAAGGGATTACCCATATTATGACGCGATTTATGTAAACTTCCGTCCACCCTTTAGCTTTTTGTCGCAAATCAGCAGCAGTAGATGCAGAATGAGGAGATATTTTTAATAATAAACGATGTTATGGGCCGTTTTGGTTGAATCAGCAGTAAGCTAAGATATTGAATGACCGATCGGACGGCGGAGATGATCGCTGAAAAATGATACCGCTGACTTATAAGCGAAAATTCGCGGCGATGTGACAGTTTAAAAAAAAATCCAAGATGGCGGGGATGGGTACCTTGTCAATTATTAGGTAAGCGGAGTATTTTTGAGAAAAATATATGACGTCAGGTGCCTGTGAGTACACATTATAAACAATAATACATGTACACATGAAGAAAAAGTTTCAAGGCAATCATACAAACATATCATTTTCGTGAACATTCGTATCAATTTATAAAAGAAATTTATAAAACAGTGTTTATTGTTACACGATAATTACTCTACACTTATTTTGTGGTTGTTAAATCTGTCTTATATACAGTCATGTTTGTACTGTAATGTTCACACGTTACGTGACACAGAGTTTGTGTAAATTAAAGCAATAGTATACAAAGTAAGATAACAATCATACAACTAGAGAAGGATTGCTTGTTTATTATGCAGTGACCACGTGTCTTAATATTCATTAAATTATATGCCGTAATATCTCTGAAGGAACTAAGATCAAAAGTGAAATATATAAAGGAGCAATTTAATAGATACAGAATAAAGTTATAAGATTTTGAACATAATAAACACCCCCTCCCCTCAAGCAAGAGCCCCTGCCTTAGGTGTCATTAAATTTAATTAAAGAATACAGCTTAACGGTCTTTTTGAATATGCAAACATCAGTTTCTTTTTTGTGTCAGTGGACATAAAAACCATATTTATACATTATATACATTAACTCTATATGACCAACATGGTTACACCCTGCGGTAAGACCTCTACCCTGGTCGGTCATAAAATTGTACAATTTTGATAGAGGGATTCAAAATATATCTAAATATGCAGTCAGTTTCAATTCAGTTACAGCAGAGGTACATGTAAAGAGGAAGATTTCTTAACAATATATATATATATATATATATATAAATCAGACTATAACACTATACTCAATTTCTCTCGAATTTAATCCATAGCGCTTTCGCCTGATCGTCTCTTCAGTGGATTTTAAATTGAAACAATTTAAAAATTTATTACAATTTAAAATCCACTGAAGAACCGATCGTTACAATTTAAAAATTTGTTACAATTCAAAATCCACTGAAGAGCCTATCAGGCGAAAGCGCTATGGATTAAATTCGAGAGAAA
>WFKH01011925.1:57992868-58010130 GCA_016163765.1 Magallana hongkongensis
TATATATATATATATATATATATATATATATATATATATATATATATATATATTCTTTGTAATCATCTTTTATAATAATCAATTTTTGTATATTGCACGTATGATTAGGGACGGAGGTGATTTTTCTAACGCCTGTGAAATGTGCTGTTTTATAAAAAAAAAAACTAATTAAAACTCCTTCCGTCAATGTGTCCATTGTTCTGTTCTAACTAGGCTTCCCGCCCTTGTATTGAATCTTTTTATTGGCCTTGCCGTTTTGCTTTCTAATGAAGAAGTACGGCTCAAGAGGATTTTTGTTGTTGATAAAATTGATCAACAGATGATGATTGAATACATTATTTCTAAATGAGCACTAACGAAAAAAAATATATATAACTACATAAATTATTTTCTTTGAATGTTATGTCCATTTTTAAATTCGAAGTTACAAAATTTCTAAAACTATAAATTCCACTGAAATTCCTGTTAAGTCGTTGCTTTAAAAAAAACCAAAGTACTGAAATTACTGAAAAGCGCTAAGTCTGGAAGAAAGTGTTAAAATGTATCGACTGATATGAAAATACATGTAAAGAATCATATTTGAGTCGGGATTTATTACATAAATTTACTTTTTATAAATTATATTCAAATCATTGGTTTGGGTTAATTATCAAATTACTGATCAATGCAAATTGATAGAAAACATTCCTGAAATATTGCATACAGAAAACGAAGCCTGAAATAATGTAAACAAAAAGCAGCACAAATTATAGTGGAAAAGGTGTTAATAAAAAAATTGTGCATTTTTATATAAAAGTTAATAACTGTAACATATTACATTTAGCTCGAAAAATTATGGATAAACATGGGTATTGTGCCCTATGCCGATAATGAATTTTAATCAAATCACCATTACCAAATAACAGGTGATTGCATTGTTTGAAAGGCTTAGGTGACATTTTTTTACAACAATTAACACTTTTAATAAGATACGGAAAGCAATTTAATGTCTACTGATACTTTAATTTTTCTCGTCCGGATAGAATAAGCAATAATCATAGTTTATATATTTGAAACGTTTGGTACTGCGGGCGAGAAATTTCAAGACTATACCATTTAAAAACACTCAAAACCTATTCATATCGTAGAATTATTCCAATTATTACTTAACACCTAAAACACAACTCAATGCATATAACATCCATTTTATTTTCTTCAAAATTCCAATTCGAAAGAAATCATCATGGTATGTTTTGGAGCACCCGTATCCGATATATATTAATAACATTTTTAAAAAATTAATACCGGTAGAACAAATGTATATGCATGATAATTTGAAGATATTAGGTTCTCCCTACTGCATAGTTAGCCTACTCCAGGGTACGACTTCTCCAGCATCCGCAAGCAGGTGGCGGTATTTCGGAAACGCAAAAACGAAAGAAATCTGGCGACAAAAAAGCGCTGCAGCTATGCTTATCGCTTTAATAATAGTTTGTGTGGGATTTAAGATGGACAGTGTGTCAATTTGTCAAATCTCACAGAGTCGCATAACGACGTTAGCAGATCGCGATCGGCGCTCGAGTATTAATTGATCAATTTAAAAAAAAATGTACTAGTTTTTGAAAGTTTTGAAGTTTTGAAAAACATAAACTGGGGATCGGCTGCAATTTGATAGATAGAAGTATCATTATAGTCATCAGGTGACTTACCTTGTCCGTTTTCAGATTCTAATAACATTAAACTTCTTTTTTCTTCCTGCGTTTCTGTAGAGCTAGGTAGTCTTAAGTGTCCTGCATAGATAAATTTTTATATTGTGTAAATTACTGTGAAGTTAAATATGTACATATATACGCTAAAAAGAATATAAAACTTACTTTTAAATTTCAAAATTAAGACACCGACGACCAATATAGTAACTACTAAAACAGCTGAGATGATGCCAATAATAGTTCCACTAAAAACGAAAGAAATAATGATCATTTATATAGCTGTATAAAAATACAGGTAGCATTATGCTAGCAATTTTCCGGAGAAATACGAATTATATCCAAGAGTCTGTTGAATGACCTGTTTGAAAACAAAAACATTGTCAATAAAAACACTATTTTTCTTTGTGTTAAACTCACTTTTGTTCTTGTTCTGTGTCTGAATCTCCGACAGTTGATATTGTTGTCAAGGATTTTAAATCACTCCCGGACACAAGAGTATAACAATCAGGATCTAATATTTTTAGGGGAATATAAAAATCAAATATTAAATGTAAAAAAGAATATTAATTATAAATCAGATATAAGCTAAAAAAATTAAGAGAACTAATTTCGTTAACGTGAAGGTTGAATATCCATGTCCACAATAGAAAAACACTCAATTATAACGCAGTAACAGTTTGGCTTGAAACATTACATTTGTAAGCTTCTGTTGAATGATAAATATCGTCACACTTAGGAAAGCTGCTGTTGCAAGGGGCTGACATTTGGTCCTGAATGACTCCACCTCCAGCGTTGAACTCAACACAGTGTCCTACAAATTGTATATTATGACAATATCACCATTTCCTTTTTAAGTGACTTTTAAATTTGCGTTTCATTGAGATATATAATCAGAACATAAAGAGATAAAACCAAAAGGTTTGCTATATAAAATAATCTTGAATGCATGCCAAATAATAATTTTCTGAAGAGTCGACATAAGGATTTGACAAGACAGCATGACGATCTGACAAATTAACATCATGTCTTTAGGAATCTTCTTAATAATCGTTTTGTCGAGTGTCGATTTGATTGTGTTTACTTGCTGGATACTTATGCGGACTTGTCATATATTATGACATATAAGTTATGATGATATGAGAATTAAGAATAATAATACCGTTAACAAAATAGTCGACATGTCAGATCGTTTTTCATGTATCCTTGTATGATGTTATTGTGACAAATATTTGACAAAGTTAAAGACATGTTAATACCAAAATAGTGAGTTACTTAGGTTTATTTTTCGACAAATCGATATAAAGATCTGAAAAGTTGACATAAATACCTGAAATAGAAATGTATTATAATATGAAAAGTGTTTGAAGAATTCTGTTTCTTTAGACATATTAGTAAACATATTAAAAGAAATCAGTTTGATGAAGAAGGTTAATATAAAAAGAAGCGCCATGTTTCTGCAGACATATTTTGAGATCAATAAAACATCTGCAGATCTCTTTATTAAAGAATTTTAATGCGTTATCCTGTCGATATGTTGATGATTTTTTCAGTCGGTTTAAGTTGAAAAAGGAGAGATCCATTTATTATTGCGAGGGCTAATATCTATTCAATCACTTTTTATACTTACATCATATCTCTGAACGTATTTAAAAACGTTACTTAACACAGAGATATAGACAAAACAGATGTACATATTTTAAATTGAAGTTACAAGTTTACCGAAAATTATCCTTTTGGGTGCGCAAACCTCCACAAATTTATTTCTGAACCCGTTGATCACACAATGGTACTTGAACTTTTCAACGGTTGTACACTTTTGTTGTGCTGCCATTCCACTGCAGTTCTTTCTAAGGGCAGCAATGTCCCATGCTTCTTTAGAATCCGGACAGGATGATACAATTTCAGCACTTGCGACTGCCTCAGGACAATATCTGATTTCACTCTTAACCAACTGTTGTATAAGAAAAAGCGTGTACATGGCCATTTTGTTGTGTTATTATGAAAACAGTTATAAAAATGAAATGATCATTTAGTAAAAAATAGTTGGTTAAACTATTACCTGTATTTGCAGAAAAATCCAAGATATGTGGATGAAATTCTTCATATACTTCATATTCACAACCTTATAAAAATATCATGTTTTCAATTTTAATTTACTACAAAAAATAACTACAAAACTTCAGCTGTGTAGAGTGGGGGGGGGGCTAGACTAAATCGAAGAACTACTGCTAGACATGCAAAAGACATTCATTTCATTAAAATATTTAAGAAGTTATTCATGAAGTTAGCTTATTCGAGTAAGCTTTTCTGATCACACACTGTCTGGCTTCCTTCTGTCTGCCCTGCAGGTGCACGTGTTTGGTGACATGACCGTCACCTCAAAATTACTTAAAAAATGAAAGATGATAAATTTATATATTACTGCAACAACTTCTTTGATGAAGTTGACAATTATTTATATAAAAAAAATTTAATGCATTCAAAGGAAGATTTTTTTTTATGATTTCTGAAGGCATCTTCATACGCGGTAAGGTCTTTAAAATGGATCGCGCTGATACATTGTATCAGTTTGTCAGTTTCTGTATGAAATACGATCATTTCTCTAAAGAAGTAGAAGAAAACATTACTAGCGGATGTAAATATAAATGTAAATGTAATACAAACATGAAAATGATACAGAGCGAATTAAAGATTCTTCCAACTCACTCTTTTACCCGTGTAAAATTTAATAATTGATCAAAAAAGTATTTTAAAAAAGAAATAAGAACACATAAGTGAAATAATAATCACGATTTGGCCATATCACAAGATGACGCACTGTCATTCAGTCAACTGAATGTTAACTGAATGGTCTGGAAAGGTGACTTAATGGCACAAATATGCCATTCAGTCAGTTTTCAGTTACCTTTCAGACACCTTTCAATCGACTGAATGGTACATTTTAATCCTGTGATATAACTATATAACCATAAATCTGCCTTTTATATAGACAAATGTAATTAGTCTTGAAGTGTTAATATTATGCAAATCAATTCAACGAACTGCTTGGCATAGTGGCACCATGGAGGCCTACTAACTAGAGGCAAAGGCTTCGATCTCAACTTGTATACGTTATTTACTTCAATCTATTCATCGTGGCCAAATTTGCAACAACTTCGTAAAATGCATGGTACCTTCAAACATTTCTGTTTATTTTATTTTATTTATAAAGTTTGAAGGAAAAAATAACATTTTTATGATGAAAAAAAAAATATTTTGAAGCTGAGGATCGGAGAACCTTTACAACAATATTCCGAATCAAACTGCGCTCTTCTTATTTAAACGGTAATATGGATACAAATAAATTTTGATTAAAGACAAATATATATATTTTGTAGTAAATGCTTTAAATTATACCTTAACTGCTCTCAGTATGTAAAGGGTTTCAAAAACATACCTGAACAACACAACGAAGTATCGAAAGACATTCCTAAGCAATCAGATAAGCAAACATCTGCACTTTAGCAACTGGCAAATAAACATATGAATCGAAACTACTTATTTAAACATTGATTTTTTTCAGTTTTGTAAGTTTTGTAAAGAAAAAACACAAAATAAAAAAACTAAAATAAATACTGATACTATGAATTAAGCAGCTTAATTTATAGATCGATAAAAACTATCATGTGAATTGATTTGAGGTAGGAAATTTAAATCAATCATAACCACATTAGGATAATAAAACGATTTAATAATTTATACGAGTACAACATAACAACCTAATAAATCATACTTTATGCTATTATTATTATTATTATTATTATTATTATTATTATTACTGATTGAATGTCACAAATCATACACTTGTGTAACTTAACACGCTTACCGACTATTAGGTAACATCTACTTTCTCTTTACGATATTAGGTACGCAGTTACTAGTCACATCCTCTTCCCTTGATTTATTTGAGGTGTTTAGTCATTAACTGTTATTTATATAAGTCGTTCATTTTTTACGTAATAATCAAACTCACTAATAGATTTTGAAAATATAATGTAAATGCTACATGATTTATAAGCACATATAGTTCTTTAAGTTGATCTGAATATCGAAACATACAATGACACAGCAGAATGTACATACCGTCTCTGATCCATTTAATAGTGGAGGTGCACTGAATACCTGTGTTTAGCGGACGTACCTATCAAGATTAGACATCGTCTGTATATGAATCCTCTTTTCTTTGTATTTTATCGGGTGCATTGTTAAAGGGTTGCGTTACACGAAATCGGGCAATGTTTAAATGTTATATTTACACATGGAGGTTATATAAAGTTTTATTATCATCTTTACATTGCATTTTAAGACAAAATAGTTAAAAGTTTGGTTTTAAAAAATATGTTTGTTTTAGTTATGTTTATGATATAAATTATCAAAGGCACGTCATACTATTGCGTTTGATGTTTTATTTCATAATAATTCGTTATTTTCAGTCGATATACTGTAGACGTACTTTTGTCCGCGTGGTATTAATTTACGCTATGAACGCGGGCACAAATTTTCCGCGGAATTTTTTCCCAGTGTACTTAAAGTGCATTTTGGAATGAAATTTTGAAATTGCATTACATGAATAAGGATAATCGTAAGTTACTACATTATATAACACTTGCATATACGTGTACCCAATGTGTATCGTTTTTATCTATGCAAACTGTCAAACAAATTTGTATTGAGAATTCACATAATAAATAATTTAATCTTCTAAAGATTTTAATTTTCTGTAAATTTACTTGCATGAAATTTTAACTTCTCCCATCTTGAGATAACGGCACGTGCCAGACGACAAATAGCCCCAAGCGGGTCTGTCTTTCAATGACACAATTAACTACACGCTAAGACCCGTGTTTTTACTGCAATTTTTAGATCCCTTTGTGCCCTGACTTTTAATTGATGAAACTGATCAACTCATAATTTAAACGACATGTGAACCCATATCATGTAGCGTTTCACAAGACGATTTTAGCCAGCGTCGTAACGTCTTGACGGCTAACTAATGACTACCGACCCGTGCACAACCGATAATTACTCTTCACTGTGAACAGTTCTTACAACTTAAGTCCAAAGTTGGACAAATTCTAGGTAATGAAAATCGCTCAGAACTAAATTTAATAATAATTATTCAAATAATTTTTTTTCATTCAAAGAATCCGCGTAAATTTTTACCCGCGGATTAAATTGATATTGTGACTCCGCGGAATTATGACCCCGTGGAAAAAAATGCGTCTACAGTATTTAAAGTTTAATATCATCTTTACAGTGCATTTTAAGACAAAATAGTTAAAAGTTTGGTTTTAAAAAAATGTGTTTGTTTTAGTTATGTTTATGATATAAATTATCAAAGGCACGTCATACTATTGCGTTTGATGTTTTATTTCATAATAATTCGTTATTTTCAGTCGATATACTTAAAATTAACCATAAGATTGATATATTGTGTAAGTTTACTGGAAACATTTCAATTTTACTTTCATATTATTTTGAGTACTAAAACTGACAAATGGACAAACACATCAATAATTTAAACAATGAAAGATGCATTTTAAATACACCACACGTGTAAGTCTTTCCTCAGAATGATCAGCAAGTCCAATTGTTTGTTACCAAGTTGTTTATTAATCAGCGTGATCGTATAGTAAATTGAAAGCAGCCCAAATCAAAGATGTACTTAACATAATTTTACATGAGTATATATAACATTTTACTTATGATGGACAGTTCTGACTAGTTCGGTCCATCTACGATGATCATGAGTGAACATTTAGTGTTCAAATTCCAGAGTTATATTTTATTTCTAAATAAAGTAACAAAACTGTCAAAACTGTCTATCAAAGAGTATAGATGCAGGATTTGAGTCTCCAGTCCTGAGTCTCGGAGTCCCCCATCTGGGTATGAGGCATCACTTACTCATAATACATTCATTCATACATGGCTAAAAGGTTACACAGGTTAAATAGAATAAGCAATACATGACTCAATATAGGGTACCAGAACTAACGATGCAGACACAGAATCGCCAAATATGACAATTTGTTTATAATCTCTCAATTTTGATATTATTATGCCCGTATTATGCACCTGAATTTATAACATCATTTAGGAATACTACACAGTGCTACAAGAGTCACATATTTCGTTCTGTTAGTTATCATTACCACAATTAATTGCGCAGTATCTAAGTATACATTGTGACCAATATGTAATACTAGCAATTCAAGGTCATAGCATGGCTATCTGTTTACATACGTCCCCCAAACAAAAGAAATATCCCGAAGGGAAATTTCTCATGTCTGGCGCCCGGAATAGGAAAGCGTCCTTGATCTCCCCTTGGTCAGATGAACTTCCTAGTGACATACCAGTCAGAACATCTATGTTAAGAGATAGTATCAAGTGACATGTTTCCACCTCCAGCTTGGAACATCATTCATATACAAAAACAAATCTATAACCAGGATGTATAGATAAAATCATATAGTTTGATTATATCGCATTACAATCATGAAAACAATAATGAATAAAGTATGACAATAATGATCAGGATGAAATAATCGTAATTGAAGATAATCGTAATTCATCACCAAAGTAATACTAAGTATGGTTAAGCTTAATGTCACATAAATATACAAAGTTAAGACATGCTTTTAAGTTTACAAAGTATCTCTTCCTTCTAAGGGGTGGAATTCATGTACTAGCTTCATAGGTTCGGAGTCCATCGGTTTCTTCCTGTAGTTCTCCAGAGTGAATCACAAAATACAAGATTTATATTAGCACAAGATAAGAAACATTTTTACTTTAACACTTTTGTACACAATTCACATTTTTTTCCAAAAGGAAAACACAACTGCTTTGCGGCCCAATTATTCGTACATCATCGGCACTCGTGGATAAAGGGTTGGCGCGGATGGCGAGGCGGCTTCTCGCGGAGCGTCTCCTGCGTTCCTCTGTTGCGTAGACATCGCGACCTTCTCTTCCAGGTATTTACGTGCCAGCTCTGGGTCCGGTCTATAATATTTGGTCCATGGAGATTCTTCATTTTTCTTCTCTCCAAGTAATTGTTGTGCTAGTTTGGTCGAAATTGTCCCTGTACTATTGGTCATTTTGCGAGTTTCGAGTCTTCCGCTCCTATGGGGTTTCTCTTGGATCCTAACGTTTTTCGGGATTGGTTTAAGTTCAATGGTATCACTAGAGGTCCATTTCTCTGGATTCACACAACAAAATGCATTGTCCTTGGAAGAACCTTTCTTTTATCCGTCACTACCCCTTTTTCGACAACCTGACCAGCAACCACCACAGCATATACCTCCCCTCTTTTTAATAGTTTTGCGTTTCTTATACAAAGTCCTAACGTTATTGTTACTGCCAAAGTCAAACACACATAAAACCAATGACTTCCCACCCAAGATAATAATTCCTTGGATTGCAGATTAGCGACTGGCAATTCCGCCATATGTGTATTCATAGGGAAAACCTTAATATCCTTTAATTTGTCAGAAATCTTAATTTGTCTTGAATTTTGAAGTTACTTTCTTGATTTTAATATTAAGTAATGATAATGAACCATGAAACCCGAGCAACCTTGTCCCATACTCAAGATGTTGATCGTAATATTTTATTATTTTTAAACCAGTAATCTTAGATTACTTTCAATAATCAGTCATTTAGTTTCTTTACTTAGTCGCTGTCTCATGTATTTCGAGATTTCGAGTATATGATAAATCTCTTCAACTCCGCATATACAAATAACCGAGGTGCTATCGTTCCGCGATTGCTAGTCAGCAAAAGTATCTCATTATCTGTTTAAATGTCGCAGGGGGTCATCCTGTAATATTTTTTTTAAAATGCGTGCAATATATACAAAGCTAAGCTTATTTCAAGATTATTTTAAATATAGTCCCGGATCTTCCATAATGTAGTTATTGTCTATGCTGTTCACTTTAACTAAGTCACTTTCTTCCAGAGAGAAATTGTTATTTATTTTTCCATAGAATACTGTCACCGTATTTGGCCTCATAATAAGTTTCTTAGGTGTTCTTACCATAGTTGAGATGTGTAAATATTCTTTAAGTTCCGCGTATACTATGCCATCAATACGCATGAGTCCAAGATCAAAGTATAAACGAACATTGTTTTTCTTGAGCCAATCACGACCGAGAATCATGTTTCGGTTGAGTCCCTTTGTCACATAAAGTTTGTGGTCTAAAGTTAATCCTGAAATCTTAAATGAAATATTTACATACCCTGTCGCAATTAAAGAATTACCATTTGCTGCTTGTAGAGAGGGGATGCCATTTTTAAACAACTTTGGGCGGGGAAATAGATTATCATAAATTTTCTTACTAATTAGAGATATGGCTGCACCTGTATCTACCAAAGCCCTGAATTTATTTTTACCTATTTTTAATAAACAGCTACTGGGGTTGTTAGTAAAATTAATTTCATAAGTAGGTCTTTGTTTAAAGTTCTTTCTTCGGGCTTCAACGAAGGAAGAACGTTTTAGTTTTTCTGTTTTCGTTTATCAACAGAAGAGCGCGGTTTGAAATTTTGAGATGGTCCCTCATTTACTCGGTTTCTAAAATCATATGTTCGGCCTTGGCGATTTGATGATCTGCCCCGATTTTGCTGCGTTTTCTGATACATACGCCAGCTCCAACAATCTGCACGTACATGACCTACTTTACCACAATTCCAACATTCCACAGGTCACCGGGGATTCTGCTCTATATTATGTACGGGTTTGTTTTGACTGAGTCGTTTATTAATTTGAGGATGGGACCTGATTTGGGGTTTATTTTGAGAACAAAATCGAGCCCTATGACCCGTTTGTTTACATTTAAAACACCTACTATTTCGCGCATGGTCAATTTCCATTGGTTCTACATGCCTTGTTTCTATTGAGGTAAGATTATCTGCTCTATCCTTTATTAAGAGAAGAGTAGTATCAAAATTTAGAAGAGCTCGTCCGTTGTCATTACTTTGAACAATTTCTGTCATATTTGACCCTCTTATCGCTAGCCTCTGTCCAGGTTTTGTTCCCGGATTGCTATTTGAATTGCGGATTCTAAATCTTTAGGGTTTTCTCGCTAAATGTTCATTCTGAGGTAGTCGAATGTCAACCCGTCACAAAAGATATCTACTAACTGTTGTTGTACCAACTGGTCATTTAGTCTGTCTTTATTGTAGGCGTCTTCCGCGATTTGTAATAGTCTCTCAGCGAACAACTGAACACTTGTCGAGTCCTACGCATTACTGCTAACGCGAGTTGGGGGATCTGTTATTTCTGCAAATCTATTTTTAAGGGATTCTTTGAGATCGTTCCAAGATGGGATTTCTTCAGACGCATCTGTTTCATCTAAATACCTTTTAATATAATCCCCCACTGAACCCTTACTCGTTATGTATGGCAGCATGGGGATCTCATGACCTTGTTTCCCAGACATAACACTATACTTTTCAACTTCTTTTATCCATTGTTTAAATATTTTAGCATCTCCTTCAAAAGGAGTTATCACAGAAGATAGGGGCACTGAGATTGCGGCTGTCATAGCTTTAACTTGACCAATGAAAAAATCTTTATCATCATCCTGATTTGGGACTCGGTGTCGAGGTTCACGAGTTTCATACAACCTAGCGTAATGATATGTTTCAAAAGTATTTTGTTTAACATATTCTTTTTCTAAGGATTTTTGACCTGTTTCTTGCCCTTTATTTTCTTTACTCTGACCCAACCCCGCGAATCATTGTTCTAATTGTTCCATTTGATTTTTAAATTCTTTTTTATCAAACCCATCACCTGTTGCCATATTGGTTGGCTATCTGTTTACACACGACATATCAGGCTAAAATTTATTTCTGTCGATTACTGGTGTACTTTGATAACAAACGTTGGAGTTATGTAAAAAAAAAACCCGGATATGCGAAAAACTGAGAAGTACAATTAATTTAAACTCTCTAATGGAATATACGTATCAAATTATTAATGATTGAAACTGCAGAACATATGTATCATATGAAACGTCCTTTTAATTACTGGGCTAGAAAAACGTGGAAACCCGATAACTTTCCACTGGACGGAACTTGGGCTTACTTTTGACTAAAGGTGAAAGTGAAAATATTGAATCTTGGATGTGGTTAACCATCCACTGAAGTGGTACCAATGTACTAACAGTAAAGTTTGCAATGTCTTTTAAACCTCAGTTTCATTTATGAACTAGTAAGCAATTAACATAATAATAGATCAGGTCAAAATAATGTTTAATAAAATATGTGAAACCGACAACAGAATACTGTGGACATTTAATAGAAAAAAAAAACTTTTTAATTTATGATTGCCATAAATAGCGATTATGCTGACTAGTTTTGTTTTTGTTTTTGATTATATTGAGCTTTACGATAAGCAGATAAAATAAAATGATATAAACAGAAATTATTATCGGTTCCGCCAAATCAATTACGATGCACAAGGCAACATAAAATTGTCGGATAGGATAAAAATATCAAGTTATAGTCCTTAAATAAGCAGATAAACATGTATTTAAAATTACACTGGACATATTACGTTCAATTTATCCAGTAAAAATTTGTAATGTTAATATCAGTAAACGATTTGGACAATAAAATAACAAAAGATATGTTGTTTGTGTTTTGTTTTTTATCATTGCCAACAAGTTAAAAAGTGAAACGAAGCAAAATACCCAGCCAAACTGTAGTTAAGCCATAGCCATTTTTCACGAATGCAATGACTTACATACATTTGTTTCAGACGCAGCAATTAGTTAGTTATTTTGGGTTTTGTATGACTGAGATCAGAAAAAAAATTGGTAAAAGAAAAGGACATATTTTATAAACATGAACGAAAAATAACAAAACCAATTATACTTACTCCCCTTTAACTCAACCTTTTATTCAGAAATAATAAATGGTATTCAAATAATCCAACAAATACTTTATCTGATGTTAACAATTAAATTAAAATTATACAACAATTAAGGATTTTCACAAATGATTGAAAACTGTTTATTATGAATGCATTAGATATCATGATCATAAAAAAAATTGACCAAAACCCATTGGGATATTATAAATCTGAAAAAAGTTTAACTATTCTTAATCTTTAAAGTTAGATGTTTATTTTTTTTCAATTAAGTATACATAAATTACGATCAATTTTTTTACTTAATTCACTGAAATCCTTTCAAAATGAACTCAATTAAGGGCTACGATTTCCAGTAGAACGTGCTGACACCATGCATTTATCGACCACACCTTCCTCGTCCTAGTCCACTGCTTCAGTTTCCATTTGAGCGTATACCCCGAGTCCTTAAACCCTAGTGTAATCGTCTATCAAGCACATTTAAAGTAAATCGACATGTGCCAGTATATCCGTCGACCAACTTTAAACGCAAAGAATAGCCAGGGGTTAACACTAATTTTTAATTTCTCTTAAGTATTTTGATTTATGATGTAACACAATTAGCTACAACGAATTGTGTTATTATTATTATCCTTGTTTATTTTTCACTTATCTATTTACACTTGTCTGCATTGACATTAATTGATACCTGTACGGAGAAGCGCACTTGTCCCCAGGCATTTGACCAGAGCCGTGCTTGATCATGCGGACACAGACCGTTACCTGGACATCAGTATACGACGCCTCGAGGGATATGGTCACTGACTTTACCTTCTACGCGGGAGTGATGGATGGACGTACCAACACTTGATGACAACCCAAGGACACCTTGACCATGTCGGAGATCATAAATAGACATTCGGTACTAAATACACCATCTAAGATTGACGTGGTCGCCAGCTTCGTGGAACCTTATGGCTGAACTATCAGAGTAATTGGTGAAGAGTCTTTGATCTTAGTACATTCACCTGACATTTACGACACGGGGCGATAGCATCTCGTTGTTTCCTCGGACGCATATGTACTCGGACTTGGTCAGAATAGATCAGTCCTCAATACACCACCAGTGAGGAAGGTTCCCCGTGCAGAGACTCCCTGCTAACCCTGTGTTTTAATAACGTTTGGACTGTGTCTTTGATTTCTTATTACTGACTTTGATTCCAAGGATAATTGTTTATTATTGAACTATCTTTCAATATAACTGAGTGAATCTCTGTGAATTGTTAACCTGAAGAAATATTATTAACTTCATTATTTGTTTCGTAACCTTATTAAAATTGATTGAACTTTGTACTCTGTTTCCTTTGTGCTGTGTTACAATGATTAATTCGTCCCCCACCCGGTCTCCTTAAGAACTCTGTGTATTTTTACATAAAATTCGATTGAAACTTTGTATATGTTAAGAATACGTTAAGAACATAATCTATATTGTGAACTACATGTAAGTGGTATTTTTTTTATCTTATCAACGCTTTTAGATAAACCATTGATTCATTTAAATTCTTGGGTGCAAATTTTCGTGGACTTTTGGGGTTTTCGCTTATTTGTGGGGATGTAATTTTGTGGAAATTTAGTTTCATTAAGAAACCTAACTCTTTTATTAAAATTTGTTTTCGTCGAGGATGTTAATTCGTGGTTGAGAGTTACCCACGAAAACCGAGCTACCACGAATTCTAATGAATATACAGTAATCTTTCTTTTAAATATATTTGATCTGTGCTTACTATCTATTTATTTTTCATTCAAGATATATCACTATAGACAGGTACTCTTCACACAAACGTTCGAGAAAAATATACTTCCTATTCTTGTTTACGGCGGGGGTCATTTTTCTACGGGATTCATTACTCTTCATGCATAACATGAAGAAAAATTACCACTGGGTCATTTAAAACAAATCTAATTATTCTACAGCTTAGATGTCATTATTCTTCGTCGGACAATGACCCCGGTCATTGTTCTGCGGGGGTCATTATTCTTCTTTACACTGTCTGCGCGGCTCTGCTATCAATCTATAATGTCAGAATTTGTCTGTCTATTTTACGACTTAGACCAACAAAAATTAAACCTTTTTCAACTTTGGTCTATTGGTTTCTTTTTAACCTGAAATTTCATATTTAAATCATGTTCAGTTTCTTAGAACTTCTCTGCACTGATTAATAATTCGGGAATAAATAGGAACGCAATGTGTTGCCATCAATAATAACAAAACCAAATAAAATCAAACAAAAACCACACATGAAATTGAAAAGTTTTTAAGTGCGCTTTAGCGCACGCAATGCAATTATAATTTTATGAGTAAACTGAAGTAAGGTATAGTGATGTATACTTCCGCGTTTCCTCGATTCGCAAGCCCTTTAAAGTTATCGGGATCGAGATCCAAATATTATTAAAACTTCCTTCTGACGATGGCGAGCGATCAAAGACTGAATTCAGCTAGCA
This sequence comes from Magallana hongkongensis, assembly GCA_016163765.1. Taxonomy (NCBI): domain Eukaryota; kingdom Metazoa; phylum Mollusca; class Bivalvia; order Ostreida; family Ostreidae; genus Magallana; species Magallana hongkongensis. The sequence goes on from WFKH01011925.1 coordinate 58,007,944, forward strand.
GATAAATAAATACACACTTTGTTATCAAAATCAAAACAACTTTATTCCATCTTTAAAACATATAAGATGCAAGGTAATATTTTTGTGGAATGTCACTATCTGGTTGAATTTATAAACGAAATTTTGAAAATAATAATATCAGCTGATAAGTTGAGTCCTGAAATGTCTGCCTGTCCTGGGCACCTCCAGACCTGTCAGCTGTTTTAATCCCTTTTCATCTGGTACACCATATAAGTCTTGTCTCTGAAAACAGAAACGACTATAAATCACAAACGACTACATATGCATTCTTTTTTTTTGTTTGGGGGGGGGGGGTTTTTTTTATACTGTGGTAAACTATGCATTGTATGTTATAAACTGATAAACTTAAGTAAACTGATATTTTTTTTCTCTTTTTGGGAGATGGGCTGGGTGGGAATGTTATACCTTACTTCAGTTTACTCATCAAATTATAATTTCATTGCGTGCGCTAAAGCGCACTTATAAAATTTTCAATTGTATTTCGTAAACTGAAGTAAGGTATGATGTATTAGAATTATAGTTTCAAAACAAATTCCTTAAATTTGTTATCATCATCAACAATTGGGCGATTGTAAAACTTTAAAAGTTTCACAAGACTTCCAATTTCCTTTGTTGATAATCTGTTCAATTGATAAACCATACTTGTTAGCTTTGGAAGTACTTGCACCTCTTGTTGAGTGGGGTTTGAAAACTGAGACATCTATTCCAGACAGTGCTAACAGATTTTTTAGCCAATTTGCTATTGTACAGGATTTAACTGCTTTATGTGGTTTTCTGAAACTTACAAACAACTGTTTTTCTTCTGCCCTAATTATTTTGGTTTTCTCCAAATATTCATTTGTACAAGAAATGATATCTAATTTTGGGTGTTCTTCATATTTTGTGAACTTGACCGAAAATGGGTTTTATCCCACTCTCCTTGACTTTGATAAATCTTTCAAAGTAAATATAATTTCATCTTCAGTGATATTCATGTTCTCAATATCAAATTTGTGAATTTCACATGACCTGCTTGCTGAGGCAAGAGCCATTAACATACACAGCTTCATTGAAATTTTTTTCAGTGACAAATCTTTGTTATTTTTCATGCCTATGATATATGAGAGTACTTTATTTACATCCCGCAATTGCATGTATCTTGGCCTTGGTGGGTTTTTGTTGAAAATTCCTGTCATAAGTTGACAAATGAGATCATGTTTACCAATTTTTTACCAATTTCGTTGCCTTCAATTCCCCCGTGGAATGCAGATATTGCAGACCTGTAGCTGTTAATTGTCCTATACTCATAGCCTTTTGCATATAACTCAGCCAAGAAATCAGCTACATATTCCACAGAGGTTTGAAATGGATAAATTTGTTTTGATTGACACCAGCTATCCCACTGTCTCCAGCAGCTGTTGTAAGCTGTCTGAGTTCCTTGTCTCCAACCTGCAGCCAAGAGTTCGGAAGTTTGCTCCGAAACTCCTGCTGCTTGTTGTTGTCTCCTGAAACATTCCAAGCCACTAGCATTAAGGTTTGACTAGTGGATGCACTACTCCCTCTGGTGACAGTAGCAGGTTTTTCATGGGAGGTAAAAGAATTGGGTTGTCTATTGACAAGGTCAGAAGTAGTGGATAGTATGGTTGAGTCTGCCATGCAGGAGTTATTATGACAATTTCTGACTTTTCTTTCAGAACTTTGGACAAACACCTTGTTATTAGGCAAAATGGAGGGAAAGCATACCCTCTTTTGTTGTTCCAGGGTATCTGAAATGCATCCATTCCCATTCCATATGGGTCTGGACGCCAACTCATGTAATTTTCCAGTTGTGTGTTCAACCTGTCTGCGAAGAGATCTACTTTTAATGGCCCCCACATCTGATTTATTTGTTTGAATATTCCCTTGTTGAGCATCCAGTTGCTGGTATCCCTCATCTGACGACTCTACAAGTCGGCTTGAACATTCTGTATTCCGGGCAAATGTTCTGCAGTAATCATGATCTTTTTGGATAGACAGTGAGTCCAAATCTGCTTTGTTGTTTGTAATAACAGTTCTGATTTGGTCCCCCCATTTTGTTCAGATATGCAACAACAGTTGTGTTGTCTGATTTGATGTGAACATGAATGTTCTGTTTGTGTTTGGTCAGTGATTGAATTGAAAACTGTACTGCTTTCCGTTCCAGTACAT
>WFKH01011925.1:58035688-58049909 GCA_016163765.1 Magallana hongkongensis
TATATATATATATATATATATATATATATATATATATATATTAAAAATTTTGTTAATATCAACACGCAGTTAACTTGTGAATGAAAAAAGCATAACATTTTTTCCTGTATCTGTAGCCCCTCCGTCTTGTTTCTGAAATAAAATCAAAAATTTTAATTTTATTTTTCTCGAGCAAGTTTTAAGTTTTCGCACTGACAAAAAATGTATCAATATTCAAAGCAGGATTTTTTAAATGTTATTTCTATGATGTATTTTCTTTCATTGCCTTTAAATATCATTATGTATTATTTCTGTCGTGTAATATAAGGTTAAAATCATCGTTTGAAAAAGCAACCTTTTGATATCTTCCGATCTTGTTGTGGATGAATGATAGAAGGATAATTTCTAGTAATTCATTTAAAAATAAAAACGTAAGTAGTGAAATCTGCACAGACCCTTATGTCATAAGCAATTTTTGTGTGAAGTATGAACTTCTAATGTTTCTCCATATGAAAGATATGGACCGGACACGAATTTTGCACGGACAGACGAACGGACGGACGGAAAAGGTGAGTCCTACACACTCCCCCAAACTTCGTTTGCGGGGGCAATGATAAATTGTTACAGTGATCTGATATGAAAATAACTAGGATGGGAGGCTGAAAGCATTGGCTTATATCAAAACATAATTTGATTTTTGTCACACAAAATAAAAGAAATCAAGAGAAATTATTAAACAATAAAATACACTAGTAGTAATTCTATCATACGTACACCAATCCTTAAGTAAAGGTTCAAACGAAGTATTCTCTGATTGTTTCCTAATTTTGCCTGGAAGAACTGAAATGAAAATAAATATCATCTTAACAAATCTACTTTTAAGTCCATTTAAGTGTATTTTATCACCATTTCATCTTATGTATGTGTTTTTCAAGTTTAAAGGAACTTTAAAAACATTTAAGTTTTGAGTGCTTTAATTTTCATGCATATGCATTTACAAACAATTCGTTTAACACCTTTAATTATAACCAGATAACTGGGTTTTTATTTATTCAGGCGTTTTGATTAATAACGGGCTTTCGAAAGTATATCCATATACATACGTATATTTTTGTTTTATTTTTTCCCTCAGAATCGTAATTTTCAATCAACAACAAACAACACGATTTTGCAATTACTAATAAATACATATATATGTATATACTAAAGAAGATGTTAAATGTAAACTACCTCGTTATCTGCTTTAACCTTGATAAATCGATTTTTTTTCTCTGTGAATTTTGAACATTACATTTGTAGGTGTCTCTCGGAGACATGAAGAGGAAAATTTGTAGAATTGTGAGATTTCATGCATCAAGTAAACACAGAAAAATGCAATTTGGAAGAAAGATGAATCAATATGTTTTGGTATTTATATATGAAATTAATTATTATTCTAACCAAGTACTAGTACTGCCATTACAAACACTTTCTGTAATTTTTGCATATTGCCTTTTAAATATTAACAAATAATTCGTTTATAAGCATGGCGGATTCATGCTATGATGATAAGTATTTTTTATCTAAGAAATTATGCATATAATAAATTGTTAATTATTATTAGTGATTATTAACGAATATAATTAATTAATTTGGATTCAAAATGAAGCCTGAGGTAAAAGATTTAAATCGTCGAATGTCGTATAGTTTAAACAGTAATTGTAATTGTATTTGAGGTGCGTTTGATCAACATAACCTGCTATCTTGTTTACACATGATGCGCAAAATGCCAGGTAAACAGAGGTAAGCAGAAAAAAATCATCTTTTAAAGGATCTTAATAGATATTTTGTGTTTTAATTTTTGAATCATTCTGTCAACACGTTGTTGACAAAACATGCATTCAAATGAAAGTAACTATATTGATCGGGATCTTTATAAATAGAAATATAAAGAATGTTATGATTAAAATGAAGATAGCTCAAGTAAGTCATTTAATACTGTATTATGTAAGATAATCATTCCTGTTCACGTTTTGTCTATAATTGCAAGAAGAGACACATAATTGTATATACTAGTATGAACTACAAATGAATGAAGGAAGGTGATTTGATGCAAGCGGATGTCTTGTTACAGAAAATTTTAAGCAAATATGTAAATCAGCAAAAACATAACTTGTACACGCGCTTTAATGACCATGTTATTTACTGGTATTTTTTTAACTATCAATTTTATCTCTCTCTCTCTCTCTCTCTCTCTCTCTCTCTCTCTCTCTCTCTCTCTCTGTGTGTATGTGTGTGTTTAACAGTGAAGTAGTAATCCATAAAATTTACTGGAATTCAGCTCTGTTTTCAGTTCATATTCTTCTGTAACCTTTTTAATTTCTATTTGAAAAAAAATAAAACAAAAATTCAAGAAATCGATCAATTTATACATTGCATATCGCATGATAATGTTTTTTTAAAAGCTCATTTTTCCTCTCGGCTAAGGTTTTAGTAATTGTGAGAGGTTAATTATATTCATTGACAGTCAATTATATACAAAATATTAATATAAAATATAGTTTTTTTACTCATAAATAATCAAATGTTAAAACATATATACATGTATTACCACATGTGCTTCATGGCGGGTCCCATTTTTTCCAAGGGGGGGGGGGGGGGGGGGTTCGATAGATATTTGAGTTTTTGGGAAAAGGGATGTTCAAGGCATATTTTGGATAATTTTATTATAAACATTTAATAAAAAAAATCTTGTTTGCGTATTTCTAGAAAAATTGAAATGAAAATGAATAGACATTTTTGTAATAATATCTATGATAATTTGCTAGCATAGCATGCATAAATAGTAAATATTCCCTAAAAGCAAATAATACATTTCTTATTACATTTTCATTTAATTAATAAAGAATATACTCCGGTATTTAACTGCTAACAAACGTGAGGTCTGTGTGAAAATATCGAGGCACTGAAGCGAAGAAAATGATCATTCCAACTAATGTATACAAAATGTAATATATCAAAATTTATCTTCACTCTACTTCATATTTCATCGAAAACTGTTACAATTTATATTTTACATAACTTATAAACAGAAGAAACATCGAAATGGTCTCCTTAGTTACATGTCTACTCCCCCTTTTAATGTTTTCAATAAACACTAGCTTTAAAACTGAATTTCAGGTGAGCGCTGTAGCTCTTGCCTTTTTTAAAATGCTCTAATAATTGTCTAGTTAGTTTCCTGTGGAATTCAAATTTCTACAGAACCAAGAGTGCTAATTTTCATTTTAAAAACTCTTACTGTTAGTGGAAAATTCTATCACAAAGATGCACTGCTTTAAGATGGTATTCGAATTCAAACAAGAGGCCAGCGGGGCAACGTTTTAACATTGCTCACTAATGACACAATATTTATGACATATCAGAAAAGCTTTAGAGCGTCTTTAGAGCTTCAAATACAAATACTCAAATATCTAGATAACTTATAGTAGAATATCTTTTAGATATTAAAGTTTGCAATTTTATCTCCACATAATCTTAAATTAAACATTGAGCTCCTTTAGGATCTCAGTTTTTGAAAATAAGATTTTAATAAGTTTTTCTATTTATTTTCTATTTATTTATTTATTTTTCACCTGCATGCTTATCTTCTCTGACGTAGATGAGTCAAACTGTGACTGGGTCAATGTTTATACAGAGTTTATAGAACTTGCAATTGGTTAGGAAAAAATTATGCCGGAATGTAAAACAAAATTGTGTAGTGTCATGAGAGGACAATGATTGAAATAGTTATGTCCATTCCTGATCCAACTGTGACTTATATGACTGGTGCAAAAAATGAAAAGACAATTTGTAAAATATGACACCTTACATTCCGTCCGTATGTTTGTATGGAGATGTGGCAATGAAAGTTTATACATATTAAATAATATGCTGTTTGTGGGTTTCAAATAAATATAAAGAGCTAAATTCATTTCCCTTTTGATTTTTTTTTTTTACAAACGTTTTTCATTGAAATGCTTTATAAATCTTTCTCTTTGATTTGTTTCTATCTTAGATTTAATCTAGGCAATGCATATTTATTTGGATTTTGCTGTCAGCAGAATGACAGGACTCAGACTTTTTGGGGTATCCCCGTTGGTGGACGGGTATGTACATGTATGTAGGTGGGTAGGTATGGAGGTACCCTATGTCGTACATAAATTCACCATGTGAAAAGCAACAGATGAGCTTCTATCCGAGAGAAAAAACTTCAATCCAACTCACCTTGCTTGCTATCAAATCCGCCTAGCTTTGCCTCTTTGCTTTCACCGATGCCATTTTCTAAAAATGAAATCATACATGTAGTATTTCTCTTAATCATACAGACTATCATATAGTCATAAATTTGCATGAAATATATGATGAATGACTTACTTTTCAATTCAAAAGATACGATAGCACCGATGGATATAAGAAGCAATAACGAAACCGCTACAATGACGCCAATAGCAGTTGGGTTTCTAAAAAAAAAAATCATATTTAATATTTAAAAATATTAAAGGTTCTGATAAAGAATTTGTTTCTTCATTTTGCCTATCTAATTTTAACACTTGCGATCTTACAGATACATTTTTTCATTTGTTGCTGTTCTTATAGGTGATGTTGGTTCTAGTTTTGTTGAAGATCTAACTTCACTCATGGACACAAGTTTATAACAATCAGGATCTGTAATGTGTAACATTATGATTATCCCCTTTTAATTTGTAACTTTTGCATTAAACATATTTAATTGCATACTACTATATACATGTATACATAATATAAACGGGATTTGAACACCTTACGAAGTTCTAATCTTATAAATATTAATATAATTGATAGCATCTGTCTTTTCAAATACATTTTCTGTGCACATAAAGTAATCAAAATTTTATAAAGTGGGTTTAAAACTAAAAGTAGATTATACACATTCAGTAAATATTTCCTTTACTATGAGATATCTGGTCTTGGTTCATATGCGTTCGTATGCATATACATTCATTGTAATCATAATTTTCTGGGCATATTTTCTTGATCGGTGAATATTAATACTAAACATAATACGTAAAGGAATTTCAAGTTTAAATGTATGTGATAGATGTTGATTCAGAAAAAAAACTCTTTAAACGCAACATAATGTTGGAAACTTCTGAAACTTTACATTTGTAAGCATCTGATGAGGAATAAATGCTGCCACACATTGGAAATGTCTTGTTGCAAGGAGCTGACATTTGATCCTGAATGACTCCACCACGAACATTGAATTCAACACAATGTCCTATAAAAAAAACATACAAATTTTACAGTTCTAAAAGGAAAATATGATAAAAGTATTTGAAGATGAGTAAATGAACTAAAATGCTACCGAAAATTATTCGTGCAGGTGCACACACTTCCACCAATTTATTTCTGTAACCGTTGATGACACAATGGTATTTGAATTTTTCAGCAGAAACGCAATTTTGCTGTGGTGCTATTCTGCTGCAATTTTTTTTAGTAGCGGCTCTATCCCATTCTGTTTTTGACGTTGGACAAAACTCCACGTTTTCCACACTATTGACAGCTTCTTGACAGTATCTATCCTGATTTGTTATCAACTGTTGTAGAAATGTTTTGTATGTGTACATATACTTGCTCTGTGTAATCATAATGATCGTAATATAGGTTCACAACCGAAATCTTTTGTTTGGAAATGAATACGTGAAATGAACAATAATAATTACCTGGATTTGCAACAAAACCAAAAAAGAAAAAATACAGATGTAATATGCCATTTCCATCATCTAAAAAACAACAATACTTATTATATTTTTATATGCAACGAAATATGAAACTGCATTACTCGAATTTAAAAAATAAATCGTAAATTAAGTTTGTGTTAACAATTACAGTTTTGGCGCGACGAAAAGGGAATCAATTCCTTTAACCTCTAATTTAAACAAAAAATACTGTGATTAATATATTTAAAAAAACTTCGTACATTTAAGCGTTTTGAGCTTATGGTTAGACACAACTATTTCAGAATTTTGAAGTGAAGAACACTTTTTACTTTATGATTTACATTGTATTTGTTGATATTTTAGCAAACTTCAAAAGAATTCAAAAGAATTATTGCACATTTAGCACTTTAGTCAGTCAATCCTAGATTTCCATGGAACACATATAGTTATTTTTCAAAGTACTATATCAATTAACTAGTACGAAAATTAACCATACACTGCTTTAAGATAAATGGATTCAAATCTCAAATCACTTCGCTTCCCATTACTGTACACACTTCATCTTATTTTTCCTAGGGCGCCGGAGGACTTCTAGCGAACTCGTTGCAAACATCGATTCATCCCCTTCTACAGAAACTGTAGTTTATATCTATTTGTTTTCGTATAGCCAAATCAATTCGGATATTGGTGACACAATAAACCGTGAACAGAATAATGACTTCCAAAACATGTAAATTCACCGTAAACGTTTAACGCATACTGTTTTAGGTGTAGGTTGCATGGAATTCCGATGTCACATACATTTATATGGGTATACGTGATATTTAGTTTCCTTCCCCTCCTCTTACAGCAGGGACAAACTAAATAACATTTTATTTATGTCTCTGCTTACAGTCATTATGGTCATATTTTACAACTGTTGACATCAATTAGTGTGCAAAAAGTACTAGCTATTTAGTCTCTTTGTTTTAATTGCATGAAATTGAATTAACATGAAATTTACAACATTTGGCAACGGATACGACTTCTCATCAATAGCACAAAAAATATAAAACAACACTGATTGAAATCAATTACCCGTGACAAAACTTAAAAACAAAGATATGGCGTTTTTCAGCACGTGTTTCATTTTTATGTCAGCTTTTTGCGATTGACATTATTCTTTAGTAGTAGTCTAAAATCAAAAACACTTAAAAAGTGCAGAATGACTATTAAGGAAAACACCAGATCCGTTGGAATTGTTTTTAAAAAAATGGTTTTGAAATCAACTGTTCATTTCGGTATCGATAATGTTTTTAACATTTGGCAATCCGTATAAAATGTTATTTAAGTACATTTTTTCAATGCTACATGTATAAGTTCATCGTCGATTCAACCGACAACCAACTACAATCCAAAAGCTCTGGGGAAAACTCAACCAAACCGGATTGATATTTAGCAAAGGGCAAGATCTTGGGTCGCAACCGAAGTCAAGATCGCTACATTATTCTTAACTACTTGAGAGTTAGATGGAAATCAGTCACCATGACGGCAAGACAAACGAATGTGTTTATTTCACAGAGTCAATACATTACATTGTGTGAATACTTAGAACTTTAGTTTAGTGTACTTGCTGCGCCGCCTTGACGTCAAAATTCAATACACCGTCTTGGTCAGATTTCTACTGCTTGTTATATATATTTGTACTATCCCCGTTAACCAACTCGATTACTAGCGAAACTTGCACAGACGTTAGTCACAAAAAATAGCAAAAAAAAAAAAACATATATAATTTGAATATTATTAAATCTTGGTCTGCCGACACTTAGCAATTAGATGTTTAAGTTTATGCCTGCGCCTGGTACCCCGACCACAGACGTGTCTATTTACACGTCGTAAAGAAAATTAACTTTTTTTTATTATTACCTTGCTCAATTTTTTGTTTGGGTTTCTTCGATGTTTATGCCAATTTTCAGTAACATTCGTCTCTTAGAAAGGGAAATATTACTGTTGTCTCAATAATTTCAAAAACAACCCTCGTATATTGGTCTTCAATCAAGACTAATTCAAGACGTAATAGAGAAACAAATAAAAATCAGAGAACTGACACTACTAAAAATCTCTAAACAGAATTTCTATATCTATCAATGGCTTAGATGTTATTCAAGTTTGAACTCACACAATGCATGTATTACATATACTTATTTATTGTTAGCACAAATCAATTACAATTAGAGGTCCTAAAGGATAAATATTATTATATAATATTAGTCAGTGTTCTTGAGAAAAAGGGTATATGAATACGTATTTATCTAAACATTAATTGCGAATTTTGAATACTGCTTTGTCTGTGCCAAAGTATTGCATTGGCAAACTCACACAATGTGAAACGTGCTTATTTTCAGCACCAGACCAACATATGATGAATAAATTCTACTTTAAAGAAAAATTGAATATATGTTACATTATTTTACGAAAGGCAATGTTAATTAACATAATTATCATACACATTGTAAAGAACGAGTGCACTTATGGGCCCCGGTAAAAAGTGAAAAATATGAAGATTTTAAATTAAGAATAATTTTTTATCTCACATCATCTATTGATATTTAAACCACAAGTTTAAGCGCTGAATTTAGTGTATATAAAAAGCACGAAGCTTTAAAACATAGCATTTGTGATTTTATATAGTAAATCGAGGACGGGAATTCATTTCAAAGCCTTTGTTTACTGTCAACCTAACTGTGTACAAACTTATGGAAAAGACAAAAGACGCATTATACATTTAGAAAATTCCTGTGCAAATAAGAAGTTTGTACAACATTATGCTGATACTTAAGAAATATAAAATGTATGAAATTTCAATGTTTTTTTCCCAAGCGAGAGCAATTACCTGCTTGACCCATGTTAAACTCACGTATGGAAAAAAATTCAAATAGTCACGTGGGTTCTATCCAGGTAGTCGTTTTTTAAATGTGCTCACTGTAAAACCCTGACACGTTCTTAATCGTTTTCCATCGACTTTGTATGGTCAGGAATGTTCGTTTGATCACTATGATAACACTGTTGGCTTTAAAAAAAACCCTGTCTGTATGAAGATCCCCTGTCTTGTTTAAAAACACAAAAAAATCAAATGTAAACACAATGTGCTGCGCTTGATCTTTGTAAATGTAAAAATAATTCACGATATTTCTGATATCTATTTTTCAATATCACGGAGTAGTAATGTTCCCGACCGCTAAAGGACTGAATGCCCCGAAAGCTTTCACACCTACCGAAAATAATTTCCGCTCTCTGAAATTTACCACCAGGTGAATCTCGAGCCTTTTGTTGTTAGCAAGATTATTTAACTATCAAGAAATCATTATATTAATGAAAACATTTAATTTCTAAAATTAAGATAACAGTCTTGTCTTATGAGTCGGCGCTATAGCTTAAACTATAACGCATGCGAGTTAAATAATTGAACTATGAAAAAAAATATTGAAATTAAATAACAGAAAAGGCTTTTATAAACAGTAAAATAAACGTACAGTGGGTGTCAGGGACATGTACAGGGGAATACAGTGGCTTACAGTGGGTGACAGGGGCGTACAGGGGGTGACAGGGACTTACAGTGGCTCACAGGGGATGTGTACAGTGGCTGACAGGGGATTACAGGGTGTGCAGGGCCTGTGTACAGTGGCTGACAGGGGGTTCACATGGAAAACACAGGGGATGACAGGGAAAGACAGGGGATCTTCATACGAACAGGGTTTTTTAGAGCCAGTAGTGTAATATGCAACTTCAAAGTTTTATTCGATTTCTTTCTAGACATAAAAAAACGCATAAAGTATAATCCAGCAACCGCGCCAATCGATCCACCAACAGAATAGTGTCGATTAAAATGTCTCCCTCTCTGATATAAATAGACACAATTCAAATAGGTTCGGTACGATTTTACCGGATTTAGATTGTCTATAGGCATTTAAAAATCCTCAATTGTTTAAAATGTATGCTAATTTTGGTGAAGTTAAGCGTGCATTGAAATCAGAAGTATCCACCAGTGTTTAAATATTACGGAAAAGCAATTTGTTGATATTTTCTACATTAAAACGGCACTGAAAAGGGGCCCATTCTCTATAGCTTAAGTGCACTCGTTCTTTTATTTTTACTGACAGATTGACATACAAGGTATTTTCTATCTTAAGATTCAAAAATTGTATTTCATAATTCTTTACAAAAGTTCAACATATTTATTTTGTAAACATAAACAATGGCACATGTTTAAAAATGGAATAAGGGCTTTATGCACAACCTTGTATGCAGACAAAGAAAGCTTTGTGACCCAATCCTACCTACGAAGATCATGTTTTTAGTAAACTTGAATCTACAATATCTGAGGATGTTTTCACCCAAGTTTCAGCTTTTCTAAGTAAATGGTTATAGAGAAGATAGTTTTTAAAGATTTTTCTCTCTATATTACTCTGTAAAAATTACCCCCATTGTGTTCCCACCCTACCCCCGGGAATTTACACTACCTGATAATTCTTCCACACAAGTTACAGCTTTTCTTGCCAATATATTGGTTTTCGAGAGCAAGCTTTTTAAAGATTATTCAGAATATATTCATTTGTAAAAATTCTACCCTACTCTACTTCGCGTTAAAATGATTGTAACAAATTTAAATCTACACTACCTGATGATGCGTCCATATAACATACAATTTGTCTAGTTAAAATGTTTTTAGAAGATATTTTTTTCATCTATTCCAATGTAAAATTTCGACCTCTTTTAATGGCCCCACTTAACCCCGGAGATCAATATTTAAATAAACTTGGACTTACACTTCCTGAGGATGCTCCACACAAGCGACAGTTTTTCTAGATAAATGATTTTGAGAAGAAAGAATTTTAAAGATTGTTCTCCATATCTATGTACATGTAAAATATCGACGCAATTGTGACCCTTTCTTACTCCAGGGGATAATGAATTCAATAAACTTGAATCTATACTACCTGAATATGCTTCCTCGCAAATTACAACTAATCTGGACTTATTGGTTCTTAAGAAGATTTTGTTTTAAATTCTAGCATATTTATAACAATTTTTTATTATCTTCCCTGAATAGACGATAGACGATTTCATTATGTTAAAGACGTTAATCCTCTTTGCCAAATGATTTTCTGTGCAAATTCCGTTAAAATCGGCTCAGTCAAAAGTCGGAAAGGGAAAAAAACAGACAGACGAACAGACTGAAAAACAAACTGACGGACGCAGGACAAAATACATAGACCAACATAGCCAACTGGAGCTTTCATTTCAAGTGAGCTAAAATTTGTACATCTAAATATCTTAAACGGATCTAATAAATCAGTTTTAGATATTGATTGTTTTTCTCCTTACCTTTCTTAAAAAAAAGACAGCTCAACTACGTAGTTTCTTTGAATGTTATAACAGTCCTTGACTCATTTGAATAAAAACAAAAGAGGAAGTGTGTGTCTACGAGCTGTGCATCAACAAAGAGCACCAACGTGTTGATTTAAAATCAGTCTAATATTACATATTTTTAACATTTAGAAATGCATTTTTACGCACAAATAATAATACAATGTACTTTCACTTTTGAAAGATAAATCTTAAAATGTTGTATTAAATATTCAGATATCTTAACAAATAAAACAAAACTTCGTAAGATATGGTATTCAGTTTTTAAGCCTACCTCTGTCGAAAAATATTCTTCAAATGAGTAAAATATTTGAAGTTTTCTGAACGTAAACAGTCCTTCACCTTCCTATATGGAATAAAAGCTTTAAAGTCCAACGTTCTTAATCAGTTACCTGTAAACTAAAATATCCCAACGTTTTTTTTTCTTCCTGTTTATTAAGAGGTGGTATCTTCTTTCTTTTCAATTTTAAGGTCAACTTGTATCATTGTATGCAATACAAAGAAAATTGGTGACTATGCGTGCCGGAACTCCTATAAACAATTTTGATTTTACATAGAATTTATCTTAAATGTGAAATATAATATGCATTGTATGTCTGGAGAATGTGTGAAATTAAAAAAAAAGAAAGAAAAACACTATCAGCCAGAGGGCCGAAGGTCCGAGGGCTGATATTGGTGGAAGGCTGATACAGGGTGTTATATGGAAAATTGTATGTATTATGATATTTAATACATACTTATAGTAATAACATATCTAAGACATTTTTTATATCTTAACTCAATGAGACGTAATAAATGCGTGAATTACTAGTATGTCAGACGATATTTTGTGACGTAAGAATCGTTGCCTTAAACTTTTACCTTTTCAGAAGAGTTCCGAGATAGTTGCGGTACAGATCAGTATCATCCCTGCAGATCAATATCAGCCCTTGAGACTTATACGGGCATTATAAAGTTAGCTGTATCGCGAATGCAAAAAAACCCTGTATTTATTACAAAATATGTAATAAATTATAATATCACCGTGTACAAACACATATGCGTTGACCGTGATTTTAGTTTATTTCTCAATAATTATAGTCTTTCGTGCAATACTTGTGGTTATCATATTAATTGATTTCAACTAAACATAATTAGTCTTTGTGTTATAGCGAGCGAAGCGAACTCTACCGGCAAGGCATGCGTGAATAGAAAATTCGGACTAGTTGCACATTGATTCAACGGATTTTTTTGGCGTCAGTTACTAAGACCAGTAATGCCCTGTTTTAATTGGACCAGCAGTTCCCTGTAAATATGGTTTCCCATTTCACACTCTCACGAGAACAAGATAAAGATAATTAAAGACTATGTACATGTATGGAACGCCATGGCTGCCTTATAGCACAAAACTATAGCTATATTATGTCAAATTGTTATTACATGATGTCAAATATCATTACATTATGTCAATACACCTTTACGTTTGGTCAAATCATTATAACGTGATGTCAAAGACCCATTAGATTAAGTCAACATATCTTTACACAATGTCAACTTTTAACGTCGTGATGGAAAATAATCCTCACAATATATCAAAATTGAATAACGGGGTGTAAATTTTTTCTTATTTGAGATCAAAATATTACGACATTATGTCTACACGATATTACATGGGGCAGATATCACCTTACGTTATGTCATTATTTCATTTTATGAAACGATATGTTTGCCTTATAGCATTAAACTGAAGCTATATTATGTCAAATTGTTATTACATGATGTCTAATATACCAATACATGATGTCAGTACATCTTTACGTTTGGTCAAATCATTATAACGTGATGTCAAAGACCCATTAGGTGAAGTCAACATATCTTTACACGATGCCAACTTTTTACGCCGTGAAGGAAAAAATATCCTCACAATATACATTTAATAACAGGGTGTAAATTTATTCTTATTTGAGGTCAAAATATTATGACATTATGTCTACACTATATTACATGGGGCAGATATTACCTTACGTTATGTCATTATTTCATTATATGAAACGATATGTTTGCCTTATAGCATTAAACTATAGCTATATTATGTCAAATTGTAATAACATGGTGTCTAACAAACCATTACGTGGAATTAATTAATCTTAACGTTTGGTCAAATCATTATAACGTGATGTCAAAACTCATTAAGTGAAGTCAACATATCTTTACACGATGTCACTTTTTACGCCGTGATGGAAAAATTATCCTTACAATATATCAACATTTAACAACGGGGTGTAAATTTATTCGTGTCCAAGTTCAAAAAATTGTGACATTATGTCTACACTATATTACATGGGGCCGACATTACCTTACGTTCTCTCACTAATTCACGATATGTTCCAGTTATATCATATTCTGTTAATACACACTTTTCATTATGTGTATAGTGCCCCTTTACATTATGTCAAAACTTTATTACGTTATACGAACACGGATATCCTCGGCCTTTTACGTACGTGTATGCTAATAGTGATCAATATAAAAGAAGTACGAATTAAGAATCAAAATAATTTTGTACAGAATGATAAATAAAAAGTAATTTGAAATTTAACTCTAAATTAAACTTTTCATAAAAGTGTTTTTTTTTTAAATATATACTAAAATATGTACTTCCGGTGACGTTCTGTAAGGCTAAGGTAAAAAGTAAAAATGGCGGGCGAGAGCGAAAGAAAAACCGTCGTTCAAGAAATACTTTGTGACATTGGTATGGTTTCTTTATACGAACAGTTTATCAAACAAAAAAATTGACAATTTGGAAACGTGCAAGGCATTAACAGATGGTGAACTAAAAACCTTAGGGCTTCAAACTATTGGAGACCGAGCACGGTTCAGAGAGAGGATCGTGAGGCAGACCGTTGTTTCCAGCAGTTCTGTAGAAAATCATCAATACGTTTCTAGAAGAAACAGAGGTAATATTGAGCTCGATTTTTGCTTCAATAGAGACATTTTTTCATTGAACAGTTATGAAAAAAAAAATCTCATTAAATACTGTCACACTACACAGGCACCTGAATTTTTATCAATCAGTCGCCTGATGTGCCTGTGCACACTGTAACGTTAGACCATAATGACCGTCGTGCTCGTGCATATAA
>WFKH01011925.1:58069387-58094816 GCA_016163765.1 Magallana hongkongensis
AGCAAATGTAAACATGGATCTCAGATTTATTGTACTTTCCATATAGATATGTACAAAACAACTACATGTTAATGATTGTTTTATGCTTTCCAGTGAACAATAATGGTCTAGCTTATTCACCTTTAACACATGTTGCATGTTTACAGATCTTCAGACACTGGCTATTTAATTAAAAATACAATAATGTCCTATACAAAATTAAAAATTTGTGATCATACAAATCAAGGTCACTGTGAAAATTTGACAACATCTTCAGCTAACTGATTGATTAATTGCACTCTCTCTGTGTAGAAAAAGGTATAGATGTACATTGACATCAATAAATTTTACAGACAAAAATTAGTAATTGAGGTCATTGAAATTATATGTAAACATTACATACAAAATCATGTTGATCATGATAGAAAAATTATACAATTGGTACATCTAAGTTAGTTTACCAGCATGCAACCATAAAGCATTTGGAAGCATCAGGGGCCAAAGACAAAGGCATGACACCATCAAACAAATGAAATTTTTTGATACGCCCAATGCTTCTTTCAACATGAATACGCAAATATGCTATGGCTTGAGTCTCAAAAACATGACTTGCAGTGAATTGAACATTGCTTCGTTTAAACGGAGGAATATTTAAAGTACATTTTCTCTCTCTCAGTAGATCAGAAATGGTAAAACCTTTATCGGCCATATGCTATCACCTGGCTCTAACAAATCCGAAAGACCACTCTCAATCACAATGCGGCGATCAGACACTCTACCACCCCAAGCTTCAGAAACAAAGGAGATGACTCCTGACGGAGTAATACCAATCAAAAATTTCAGAGTAGAATGGTGCTTGTAATTAGAATACAACAAATTCTGATTGAGCAAACTAGAGGATCTTTGAACAAATATCTCTGTACAGTCTAAAATTAAAATTATAGGTAAATTTGGATATAATTTAAAAGCTACGGGTGTTGTCTGCTTAACTAATTGGCGAGAGGGATACACATTGATCACTTTGAGTTCTTCATACAATAAACAAATCCAAGTAACAAAAATGTTGGAAAAAGTGCTAGAAGAAATACAAAATCTATCAGCTATGTTCCTAGTAAAAAAACCAACTTTCAGTCTGATTAAAACTGCTAGAAGCTGATCAATCAGGGGGATGGAAGCGTTCAGGGGGCTTCTTCTTTCACTAGGTGTATTCTTTCCATCCCAGAAGGTCAGCTTTTCAGCTTTAGCAGATAGGAAGCTTAAAGGCCGAACATTTTACAAACGCCCCCTTTTTTTCCTGTACAAACTTCAAAACGATGCCACCTGTCAATCAGTTTTGAAACAATAGCGCCCAGTTTGATTGACGTGATCGTCCGAGCGTGATCTGGCCAGGTCCGTGGAATTCTGTTTACTAGCAATTAACAACATTATATTTGATATCTTCCATCACGTATTTAAAGGGGAGAATAAAAATTCGATTTTTAACATTACCGAAATTGATAATGAAAATTAATCATTTAGTAATTGAAATACACAATTTATATTTAAATTTACGTGACCTTATAAATTCCACAAACATGAGCAACTCCAAAATATATAAAATTTTCTTTTTAAAACAAACGTATGAGCTACTAAAGTTTTATTTACTGGTAAAACAGGCAATTGGCACTTGGTGCACGAGTTGGGAAACGAACTCCATCGTCATCGTAACATGGCTGCCTACATTTCACATTCTTATTGATCGCATGGTTTTCTTAACATACTATAATTTGTTAAAATTAACTACATCTAACAATGTCAAGTGCTAAACACAATGTACTGAGCTATATTTTTAAAGCAGAATTATTTTACTGCAATTATTCACTTGTGTTTTACACAAGTGTGTTTAGAGAAAATTCGGACGACACAGGACTTGGATGTAGAACGTTACAGTCCAACTGTTAGAATGGATTCATTTAAGGTTTCTCCACCCTCGATGTTTTTATGGTTTAATCCGTGTAATTTTAGTTTAAATTTGAAGATTAATATGTAAACATTCAAATTGAACTTAAATATTGGTATGTTGCAAATATTTTGTTTATGCTGTAGGAGCTAACACAGGTACATTATCATGGCAATTATAACAACGACTGCTCTCCAATCCAACATCACATTTTTTTGACTGATTTCTATATCATAAAGCAATTTTTTAAAAAAAGAAATTAATCTAAATCCTTTATTTTATGTATTTTAACATTTTAAGGCCATTTAAACTTCCCAGTATGAAAGCTGTCACATTTACAGTGCATTTTAATACAATTTTCCAACCATGAATAAGTACAGTTTAGCAACATAAACCGTCTATAACTTTTGAAATAATGGTTCAAACTCACTGAAAATTGGTACATGCGTAATTCATTATATATCCTATCGAAATCTGCAAAGAAATGTTTACCTTGCCAGGTAAAAAATTATGAATTGTAGTCTCTGTCAAGTTTGTCTATGTACGGTTTTATCAGTGTTTCATTGAATTAAGCGATTTCAACTCATACTACTATAAATTGTTAAACATTAGTGTCATATCACTTTACATAGCTTAAAATGTGTTAAACACTAGTATAAATCAAGAAATATTGGCAAAACCATGCATCACATAACACTAATATTATAACCGATAACGGTAAAATATTCCGGAATGCTCACAATGACGTCATGCGACAATCGAAAGACCTTAAGAAATAAACAACGTTATTTAGTGAACATGGCGTTATGAATAGCAATTGTTCTGCTGGCATATTCCATGATGCGCGCTAGCGCATCATGGAAAATATGCCAGCAGAGCAGTTGCTATTAATAATGCCATGTTCACTAAATAATCGTTGTTTATTACTTATATTTGCATTTTACAACCTGCAAATACCCGGTGTTAGCCTAAACCTTGACTTAGCTATTGCATCAAACATAAACTGTAATGTATTTTTTTTACTCTCATTGATTTGTTTACAGAATAACTAATATATGTTATGACAGTCATTCCTTTAAAATATAATATAGGACATGTTAAATGCACCAATTTAGGGAGTTGGAGAAGAACACATATATCGTACATGTATAGGGGTTTTTAAAAGACTTATGATTGATAACGTCATGGAAAAGTATATGACGTCACACCTTTATGACGTCATAGTACGCCAACAGTAAGGTACATAAATCATGGTATAGTTAGGAAGAGTTATTTTTCCTTGTACAGAATTTTGTAATTTGTAATTTTGTACAAAAAAATTATAAAAATTAAACATTTTTGTTTTATTAACGTACATTTTTATTATACAATAATAAATAACATTTGTAATTGATTAAAATCAAATATGAATAAAACTAAAATGCCTTGTTTTGTATTTTTAACTTTAGATATTTTATATTAAACACCACATATTTTTGTTATTAGAAATATACAATATATATACGAGTAAAAATCGTTATCAGATTGTTGAGAATTCGCTATTTGAAAGTCTGTGAGGCAATTGCGCATACAGGGAGAGCAATTGCGATTATTGAAAAATAAATGCAATTGCTCCGTGTAGTCTTATAGTGGGAAAGAACAATGGATATGCAAATATTTCCGTATAAAATTGCATATGGAATTAATTTAGAACAATAAGATAACTTCAACTAAAGAAAGAATTATGATTTTTAACTAAGACCAATTCTGACTAGTTATTTATTTCCTGTGTATTAATTTGCTCCCTGTGTATAGAGATTAGCAGCGTTCACGACCGCAGGTAGACTGCAAGCCCCGGAGGCTTTCACACCTCTAAAAAATAAGCCCCGCTCTCACCTGAGATTAACCACCCGGTAAAAATGTTCGGCCTTTAAGAAAATGATAATTTGATAAGAATAAAGACAAACCTCTATACATGTTGAAGTTGTAGATAAGCTAATATTTGCATAAAAACGATATATTAGTAAAAAGATATATTTTAGTTGATATATTACTACATGTATTTGATAAGATGTCTGACTCAAAATAATTAATAATAGCCGGCACTTAATTTGATCAATTGGTCTTTAACAAATACCTGAATAACCACAGGAAATCTGAAAATGACGGAAGTCCAGTGTAAAATTTGGTTGCTTTATCGTCGTCTTTGATTTTCTCAACAGACCATGTCAGTCTCTTCACCTTCTCCTTCAACTCAGAGTTTTCTTTCTTAAGTTGTTGATTCTCTATGAGAAGAGGATCTTCCTCAGACTGCACACCTGTAGCATATATACAGACAATTCAGTGTCTGACATATGCTTTCAAAGCACTGAGATTACAGGGTTAAATTATAATATGCATAATGAATTTCTATGCATGGACCAATCCTGTTACAGTTGGTATGCACATTATGATTTTTAATTTTTATCACAAATTCAGGGTGCACTCATTATTGAAGGAATATTTCATAAAACTTTCAGCACAAAAACATAACAACAAAAAATTTAAAAATAAGATAACGAAAAAGAAACGAAACGAAAAAAAAAACCAACCCAGTACATATGTAATAGAATATACCTGTATACATCTTGATGTTGAGGAGCACAAAGATCAGTGGCTATGGTTGTTTGGGGGTCAGTATTTGAAAAGTTACCAGTTCAAACCCTGCTGTGGACACTTGATGGTATGTGTTGTGTTCTTTGACAAGACAATTTATCTGCTTGTCTCAGTCAAGTCAACTGAAAGTAGATAGTGGCTTATGCTGGGAGTTAACCTGCGATGGACTGGTGTTCCATCCAGGGAAGATTGAGTCTATGACTTCCATCCACTTTGCAGCACGGATACTGGGTAAAAGCATATGCCTTATGAGTCTTGATATTGTCTTGGGAATATTTTAACTTTACTTCAGTTTTTTTTTTATATCCTCCCACAACACTGTGAGTTCCAGTAAAATAAATGGCCTCCCTGCAGGAAACCACATCACAAAACCAGGTCTTTGATTGGTTCCAGGTAGCTGCATACAGCCATTGAGATTTGCTTGCATCTGCCAGTCCCTGGTTAAACCCAACAGTCATCCATCTATTCCCCCAACACAATAAACATGTAATAAAACATTAACACAAACACATGCAATTGTGACAACTGAAATACTTTGAGAAAGTAATAAAACTAAATGAAATCACCTATACTAGAAAATTCTTTCTGCGCAGTACTTGATTCCTTTTTGCTGGCGTTGACTTCATAGTCATGATGAGCCAATGACAAAGTCAGCATCCCTTCTTCCATAATTTGTTGTTCTCTTGCAGCTTCAGCACAAGATCATAAATTAACACGAGTCAATTTACTGTTTGATTGATCTGAGAGAGAGAAAGAGAGAGAGAGAGAGAGAGAGAGAGAGAGAGAGAGAGAGAGAGAGAGAGAGAGAGATGGATGGATCAGGGTATATACATGCACATTTAACTGAAGTATATTATTACTTTTTTATAGTAAACTACTTGAATATAATGATTTACCTTCGTAAGGTTTCGCCTGAAGGCTTTGTTTGATCTTTCTTCATCAATTCCCTTAGCTTTGTACTTAAATACTGTAGGTGCAAAGTCTACATCTTCACGATCGTCTGCGTGCCATCCGGACACAAAATGGTCGGAGCAAACGAACGAATTTTCAGTAGGTTGCCAATTTCTTCGGTTGAGCGACCTTATCCATGCACGTCTCTTTATTTTGCCCTTAGGAAATTTGAAGAATTTAACACCCCGATCGCGTGCTGAACCGTTTGAGCGGTTGGTACATCCATAAACGCTACACCCTTTCACCATGTTGCTAATGTAAACTTTGTCCCCCTTAGCGGTTTCTGCGCATGCGCAAACATCAGTCCCGCAGTTAGGCCGAAACAGACTATTAAATAGTTATTCATTCGGTTCTCAAAAAAACTTCACAACTTTTATTCAGTTTGCACGGAAAACGGTATGTTGCATCAAAACAACCATAACACAGGATTCGAGCAGCACTTTTCAATTTAAGCATTAATCAAACTATCAAAACATGTAAAATTAGAATTTCAATATATACGGGGTAGTGTTGTTCTAGTTGGATTTTTATATCGTAAACAACGAAAGAGGAAAACTTGGCCGAGAAATAAAAGCAAATTTACATACCTTTTAGCAAATAATTGATAAAACTAACATCTCTCCCAGTATTATTTTGTTAAATTATCAATAAATCACACCAAGATATTTTATTAGAGTTCTTAGATTACTTTTATTTTGAATTTGTTTACAATGCTTTCCGATCAAATTTACACGACATTCAACTTTCAGTCATCACAACACAAGGAAATGAATATAATTTTATTTGTGCAGAAAGTTCATTTTGAGCAGCCCCTCCTAAGAAAAAAAACCCCAGACAACGAGTTAGTTGAACGAAATGTACCTATTTTTTCAATACTGATCACATATTCACGTTGTATTGCTTGGGGGTACATGACTATAGCGGTGGTAATAATTTGTGATGTTGGTAGTAGATTTTGTCGTCGATCTCCATTAATCATTTATATGCTAATCTATGAATGACATGAAAATGTACAGTCGAGAGGTGACAATACACACAGTATTCTTTATCAAGATCTTTCTAGAAGCTTACAATGATACTATCGGGAAAAAATAAAATGAGTTACTTGTTAAAACAAGTTTATATATAGAATATATGTATGTAACAATTATATTCTGAGTTAATTTGCTAGTTCCTAAACACATTGATTATGTTCTTTTTGAGGGTCAGCAATAGCAAATTGGTTATCTTACAATATAAAGAGGCCATTGGACATGATATACTAGTTATGTTTGATGTTTATACACATACTAATATCCAGTGTCTGTCAATATGTACTTCTAAGTTATCTTAATTGAGCTTGTTCTTTGATGCGAAATAAACGTAAAATATGAAATGTGGCGATAACGAACATTGTTCTTAATCAAAAGTCTAAAGGAAAAATACAGAACAGGAGCAGAGCAACATGGACCTCTACAAAAATTCGAGGTAGGATCAGATGCCATGGAGGAGTAAGCAGTCAGCCGTGTGCTCTTTGTCGTAATCAGGAGAAACGGGGAAAAAATCGTAGACATTTCTGTGAATAATAATGGCCTAACAATAAGTAGGAAAAAACTCCTGTCAGTCATCATTGTCATCATCATCAAATACCAGGACAAACTAACTATGATCTTGGTTTTTTGTTCCGCTTGACTTTTTGAAGAAATTGTTTTTGATTTAGATAATGAAGATATCACGTATGAAAATCAAGTAAACGAGTCGAACTAGTTAAGAACCTTCAACCGTGCTATATCTGAGACGTAAACCCCGTTTTAAAGAATGATTATTTGTTAGAAGTAGGACTAGATTTGACAATAATATGACGATGATTGTTAAATATATAAATGCTTTCTTTCCTTATAAATCATCTACATGTACACGACATGTAATAAAAAGCATAATATCTGCTTCACTGACTTCTAGACAAATTAAGACTGTTATACTTTCAAAATTTTAATAAGTTTTATTTCTGTCTATAGATAAGCTACTTAACAATCTAATGAGTGACTGATTAAACAATTACGCGGAACTCTTTACATATTTTCGTCTGTGATTTTAAAAGTTGTTCAAAATGAAAACTCTTGAAATTTTGAAATATTATACCAATTATGCCTATGTACTAATGCCGAAACATCCGAAAAACTAAAATATCGTACTTCTGTATGAATTATATTTTCTTTTTGTTTTTCAAATGATGTATCTGTTTATTAATTCTACATGCATATTGTTTGACCAATCTTACTCGGCTAATTGACTATGAATTGAAAGAATCTTACATTACAACCTAAAACTTACTAGGTGTTTTTGTTATATCATGTAAACACTGAAACCAAGATAAAGGCTAGTTCATAATACATCAACCTTTGCATTCTGTATTTCCAAATTTTACTTACATTGAATAGTACATGTACATGTAAACGTGATGGTTTTTTTTTTTATTGATTTCTTAAATCAACCATCAGGAGTACATTCTGTGCATTGACTTTATTCAAAACAATTTTTGATGCAAACACAATCCCTCGCTACTACTAAAGAAACACTCTGAGTTTGAGGTACATAGAGTTTCATTTTTATAGTAGTTCAAACACGTGACGCAGTTCTCTTTATCATCTACTGTCAGAAAACCGCACACCCCTTGTATGATTTGCCTGAGCACTGGAAACAAGACCAAGATAAAACATGTAATCATGCATGGATGCTAGATTTTCTTTAAAAAATCAGTAGAAGTAATCAAATATTAAAACGATGCTGAAAGAATTATCTCAGTATGCTTTAAAACTTTCGATTAATGACAATGCTTAAATTGTGGCATATACTAACAACAAATTTCGTTTACTAAAATGTTGAAAAATAAACAAATGTATACATTCTGTTTTATTTAACTAGACGATATATCTAACCCAAGGAGTGTCATTGCTGCATTAACAGATTAAAACACCATTATTCTTTTCAATAATAATACATAATCTTCCCCGTCTTCATAGCTTCTTCATAGCTTAATCAAGTACCTTCTTTTTCCTCTTCATGTTTTGCCTTCTCTGCTGAGACCAAATCTTCACATAAATCAGCACAGAACTTCTCTGGAGTTTGCGTTGTTGCCTCGTCATAACACTTTCTTGAATTCCTGCGGACAGACAATGTCGCCAACGCGGCAGTTGCTGTAACACATAAGATTTAATTTTTTCTTTTTTAGATAATTTTTTTGTATGTGTCAATGTATTTCTAATCACAGTGGGCCAGCCCTACCTGCAAGCGCCACGACGCCGATGGGGCCCGCCGCTACTAGAGTTCCAGATGTGAGGTCTGATTGCGCCTCGTAGAGGGGCACTATCTGTCCATAGCAAAGTCCAACCACCACCACTCCAATTTAGAGTCCTCGTTTATTGGTAAGCATCTATGTTTTAAAAAGTTTACTTGAAACTTAACGAAAAGCAACATTTTTCTTCCCCGATTATCGCGAATAAAATTGGACCAAATGGCCAATGCTATTCAACGCAACCATGATTGAGAATTAAGCATATTACAAAAAATAAATGAAAATCTTAAATAAAATACTTGCTGTTTTAATCGTATAACTTAAACCTCGATATTAATTCATTGACGATGAAAAAAATGACAATAACAAACCGTCAACCATCTCAAAAATCCATAAAACGAAATACAAATTCAATCAGAGCAACACGGACCTCCAAGATAGAGGTAGGATCAGGTGCCATGGAGGATTTAAATCAGGGAACTTAAACAAGAGGCCCATGGGGCACATCGCTCACCAGAGTAACAACAAACATAATAAAATAAGCTTTATGGAGTCATATACAAAATATCTTAACAATGTCGTATAATAGATCCTGTATACAAAAATTTCCCTGCATGTCATTATGTTTATCATTGGCCGTCTTTGTAATAGGATAATTTTACAGTCATATCACATATTGAGCATTGCAGTTCTCGAGAAGATGATCAGACTTAAACAACTATTTATATATAATTTATAAACCTACATCAAGCTTTGAACCCTTTTGAGGTCCAAGAATTGTCGAGGGGCCAGAGTCTTAACAATTTTAAAGAATCAACAATATGTCAAAATGTTTGCATATAAGTAAAACCATATATAAAAACAGTTGAGTTTTTATGAACAATTTAAATGTTTTCCTTTGTAAAACAAGAACACCCCCCTTCCCATGTGGCCCCGAACCCTACTTCTAAAGAATATGATTTTGATAAATTTCAATCTAGACTATTTGAAGACTGAACTGACTAAAGTTAGAGCTTGTCTAGAGAATTTGTGTTTTAGAAGATTGTTCCCTATATATTCCTATGTAAAAATTTGACACCCCCTCCAATCGTGGCCCAAGCCTACCCCCAGGGATCATGATATACCGGTATTCCAATGTGAAAATTTGACACCCTCCCTCCCCCACACTGTGGCCCCACCCTCATGGTTTTATCCAACTTGAATCTACCTGTACTTTTACACAAGTTTCAGTTTTTCTGACCAATTGGTTTCTGAAAGAAGATTTTTAAAGATTTTTCTCTATATATATTCCTAAGTAAAAATTTGACCCCCCTCTATTGTGGCCCCATCCTTACCTTGGATAACATGATTTGAACAAACTAGAATCTACACATCCTGAGGATGCTTCCACACAAGTTACAGCTTCCAGGCTGATCAGTTTCAGAGAAGAATATTTTTTAAGATTTATTCTTTATATTACTCTGTAAAATTTGACCCCCCAATTGTAGCCCCACCCTTACCCTGGGGATCATGATTTGAACAAACTTCAATCAACACTACCTGAGGATGCTTCTACACAAGTAACAGCTATTTTAGCTGATCAGTTACAGAGAGGAAGATTTTAAAAGATATACTCTATATATTCTTATGTAAAAAGTCGACCCAGTATTATGGCCCCACCCTACCCTTGGAAATCATGATTTGTACAAACTTCAATCTACACTACCTGAGGATGCTTCCACACAAGTAACATCTATTCTAACTGATCAGTTTCAGAGAAGAAGATTTTTAAAGATTTACTCTATATATTTCTATGTAAAAATTTTACTCCCTATTGTGACCCCATCCTACCCCTGGGGATCATGATTTGAACAAACTTCAATCTAAACTACCGGAGGATGCTTCCACACAAGTTTCAGATTTTCTGACAAGATGGTTGTTGAGAAGAGGATTTTTCAAAAATACCAACACATTTTCAATGATTTTTAATTATCTCCCATTGAAAGAGGGCGTGGCCCTTCATTTTAACAAACGTGAAACCCCTTTACATAAGGATGCTTTGTGCCAAGTTTTGTTGAAATCGGCCCAGTAGTTCTTGAGAAGAAGTCGAAAATGTAAAAAGTTTACAGACAGACGAACATACATGTACATACGGACTGACAGACGGACGCCGGACGAAAAGTGATCAGAAAAGCTCACTTGAGCTTTCAGCTCAGATGAGCTAAAAAGTACACTGGGTTAACATTTAAAATTTCAAGCGTTGTAACTATGTCCTTATTCCTGTGCCTGATAATTATTCCAGTATCAAGATGGCATATTTCAATCCGCTTGAGTTAAATTTTCGCAAAAAAAAAAAAAAAAACCCCAAAAAACCAAAAAAAAAACCCAACATATATGTCAACATATATGTCAAATGATACACCCGTCTAGAGAGTGTATGACCATTTTTGTTTTTAGTGTGTCTTACCAGACAAGTGAGATATTTAACTATAAATATTATCCAATAAGAAGATAATAAGGGTGCAAAACTGTCACTTTGGCACTGGCATAATTATCCAGAATTATCCAGAGTTCATTGCGTAAAATATACTCGTTTACACTAAGAAATAAAAAAAATCAAATCTTGACCTGTTTATTTATTTTTTCATTATACAACTTTTGTTTGAAGAAACGTGAATTTTTCATTTTATCATTGAGTATCATATATCTGTAGATTGTTTTATGATTGATATATTTATTGAAATTATAGCACATTATCTTTTTAAGCCATCCGTTGAATGAACAAAAATAAATTTACTGAATATTGACGATGGAAAAAGTCCAAGAAGTAATTTTATAAACCTCAACAAGAGATAGACCCGAATGTTGCATAGCAACATCAGCATACTTGGTTCGAGTGATACCTGAGTAAATGAAGTGAATAACATTCGATGTTTTAAACATCCTCAGTTATAAATTTACCTGCATGTCCCTTTAGTACACTGTAAAACGTCTGCAGTGATGACTGGGGTATGTAGTAAACTGTAAAACGTCTGCAGTGATGACTGGGGTATGTAGTAAACTGTAAAACGTCTGCAGTGATGACGGGGGTTTGTTTACTGTACAGCTAAATGTGATAGAGGGAGCGTAACGTCCTTCCAATCAGATTAATGAGTTTCTAAGTCATTAACCTTTTACTAATTGATCCCGTGACCCTGTTACATTATATCTTTACATTGGACGCGTTATCATCTGCGCATAACCAAATCACGTTTAATACGAAACGTAATGGGAAAAAGTCTATATATTGAATATTGTATTTTTATCTATGGAATAAATGTTTAAATTCGATCTGTAATGCATATGGCTATTTTATGTTAATTACTCAATGTGATATTAAAATGAGACACTTTGATTAACTTTATATAGAGAAAAATTCCAAAAATAAACAGAGAAATCCTCTAAATGAAATAAAGCTCAAAATCAACTGTTTAATTTTGAATCATGATTATGCGATTGAACACCACAGAGAATATTAACTCTTAATAAAATCCTCTAAAATGTTTTGTAGACCTGGGCACTAGTTATTACACATGGAGAGTTTCTTAGGTCAACGCTGATGCCACTCATTAGATTTGAGATTTACACTGAGGCTCCGAGTACAACACTCGATGCCTACTTCATAGCTATTGATGATGTAAACTCCTGACGAGAGAAGTAATATAGGACGCAAATAACGACATACACAATGGGGACCTTGGGATTTAAAGCTTTTGCAATATAAAACAAAATAAGAGGACTGTAGCATTAAATAAGTAATCTACGGTGTCTTTGAATGAAGGAATGCGAATATGATTGCAAAGCAGAATTACACTAAATTAACCATCTAATCGTAAGACGTGTACATGTCGATATTTAAATATCAATTAATGATATCGTTGTGTCGACATCTTTTTGCAGACGAAAATAGTCTAGCAAAAGTTGGATTGTTAACCTCTCAAAGATCACTCGTTACTCTTCATGTACTTATTCATTACCTATGTGGAAAACAATCTGTTGCAGCTGGTAAGTACAAAACTATTGAACAGGTTGACATTGCTACTAAGAATAATTTAAATTATTTATGAATGACCATTAATAAATGAAATGTTTCGATACCCTTCCTTGATTGTCTAGATACATAATGATGTTTCATTATTAAACACTCGACACGCAGTGTGTCTCACATAACACAGAAAGCTGAACAAGGTTCTTAAATGTTAGCATTCCACTCACTAGTAGGGTAATGTATTCACCACTAAAACATTGTACACTGATGTTTAGTGCATGTTAACACAAGAAAAAACCCTGCGTGGTATGTTCAACAAAAATAAGAAAGGTGAGAGTGAATAAGGAATGTTAACATTCAAACAAGTCGTTGGTAAATGTGTTAGCTAATTATAAAGTAGCCATTCAGTTTGGTTTATCATATGATTTCATCCGTATATTCAAAATAAAGACCCTAAAACAAACACCCGGGAATAAACCAGCCTGAGATAAAAAGGGGTCATTGCAATATAATTACCAAATACGAGTTTTATTATTTTTCTTAATGTCAATGGGTTTTCATGTTTATAAATTTTGTGAAGTGTAACTAAAACCCAAATCGTATTCAACCTTTTTTTTGTTAATATCATCATTCGTTAAACGGATATCTGAAAGTTTCCTCTTTTTGTGTTTGAACAAACCAAGAGTATTTACAAACGTCACGTCTAGATGCTGAAAAACACACATGTACTGTTAATTAGATGCTGAAAAACACACATGGACTGTTGATTGGTGCAGTGGCGCTTCTGATTGGTAGCAATGAACAGGCCCCGCCCCGAAACCCGTGAAAAGGCCCCGCCCCTTAAACCGTGAACAGGCCCTGCCCCTAAACCCGTGAAAAGGCCCCGCCCCTTAACCCGTGAAGTCCGACACATCATCCGGAAGTCTTGTGGCGGTTACTCTCATTAGAATGGTTGCACTTGCAAATTTTATTTGCTGAGGATCTGAGATCATCAATAATAAACAAAGCAACATTTACCGATCTGTTCTTCTTTTGTTCTATATACATTGAAATATTGTTTCTGTCACAGTGGCTGCCGCGCTGACCACCATGTTTAGTCTACGGATATCAAAGGATTGCTATTGACAGAACAAATCTCAAAAGGTACCAGAATAGTCATACAAAGTCATACAAAGATACTATTGAAGAAAAAATAGAAAGAGTGGAGGAAGAGAGAGAACTAAAACTTGTTTCATTAGCCGATTTTATAAAGAAAGTACCATTAATTACAAACGGATTAAAAAAGGCGTCAATTTGTTGGCTCAATTTAAATGAAGCAGTTTTAAGTAAATTGTGAACCCAAAATATGTAATTGTGTAAAACATAAATGAATAAATAAATCTTTCTTTGAAAATTATGAGTTGATAATTTCCTTCGGGCTTTATTGGATTTTACCACGCCCCAATCGAAATTATCACCTCATAATACCAAAAGAATAATTCCTTATTCCTTAAATATATCCCTGTGAATAAATCAAGATACATTAAAATTTAATTTCTGCAGGTATTTTAAATGCTTTGTTTTATTGTAATCATTTAATACCAAAAACTAAACATCCAGACTTTCGTGTTTTAAAATTAAAATACAATGTCATGGTGATAAGTCAAATAGTTAACACTTAACTAGATCACATATTTGCAAATTTTGTTGAAACAATGCACAATGTCATCTTCATTTCAAATATAGCTTATACTTCAAGACATTTATGTCTATTCTACAATATGATATCAATTTTACGCCACAAATGAGCTATTTTCACAAGTTTCGCTTAATATCTGCAGTTGAAACTATCACGCCATGGCGTCAACCAAGCAAAAAGATGACGTCACAATGCAAATGAAACGCTGTGCGAAAGCGTGCGTACTCGAACTGTACTCGGCCTCGTTAAGGGTGTTGTTTACTCAGGGTTTGAGTTCTAGAATTCGGATTGTGATAAACTTCAATGTCATGAGTAAAATTTGGTCTAAACACAAAAAGTATTTATGAAATGAATTATTATTGACATAACATTCGATATTTCTACTATATTATGGAATTAGGCTCAAACAAAAATTGACTTTTAGCCAAACATAGGAAATTCGGACTAAATTTTGCAGATTTTGTTTTCCACTCAAACATTTTTGGCAGAACTCTAATATTAAAAGTTAAGATTTTATATTTTAGTCTTTATAATTTTGCATATTTTCTGTTGGGTTTACCTCACTTATTCATTAAAATATCGTATGGCACAAATTGCAAATATATTGAAAAATGCTTAAAAACGATGAAAGACACCATATCTCAAAATTTTGACCATTGACCTCATATAAATTTAATGCCAAGAGAATAAGATCAATATAAGTAGTTTAATACTATAAATGTTTTTGTGTTATCATCATTCAATTTTTTGTAAAATTGGATCAAAAATGGGTAGGGATTTAAAAACTGATAGAGGAAATTCGGACTGAAATATTTTTAAAAAATTGTTGCTAAATTTTAATGCTTTAAATCTATTTAGTGCCACTACCATTCATAAACTGTATTTCATTTTTTTAAGTGTTTAATTATTTCTAATATTTTCACAATTTAGAAATTCTCAAACGTAGTGTAAAATTTTATTGGATTTTTCTTGATTTTTCAAAATATATTCAATGGCCAATAACTCAAAAAGTAGGTCATTGACCTACTTTTTTGAAAGTGAAAAATAACACTACAATCAAAGGTCTATAACATACAATTGATGGGTTTTCATTATCATCAGTGGAATTTTTTTTCATTCTGAGTAAACGTCATCCTTAAGGATATCAATAAATTTCTTTAGACAAAAAGTACGGGAAATGTGCATTATGACATCAGAGTATATTACAAACCTCGGCAGTACTTATTAAATCATTTATAAGCTAAGTTAATTTATACTAATATTTTAATTAAAAACAACAGATGCTATTACCTACAATTTCGATGTCCGTTATATCTTACACACTGAAAAATAAGCGAAAGGTCGTTCTAGCTGTACTACAAAATATGACGTCATATGCTTCAAAGTGACGCATCTAGTTAAGGTATTATGCACCTAATGACATCGGCAAATTTCGGGTGATCTCGCGCAACTTCGGAGTTTGGGAAATTCCCGCCAGAAGCCCGTATGTTAATAGTAAGAAAAAATGGCGGCCCCATGCACATGCGTGACAAAAGGGGTAGATTTACGCGGCCGAAGAAATCATTCAATTGCAAAGGCATACACTTTTCTGATCATGAAAATCTTTTACATGTGAATTTGAAATATGTTTTGTAGTTTAAAAACTTCTGAGATCCTTGTAAAATCTTACAAATTAATTATTTTTCAATGAGATTAACACTTAACCTTCAAAATTATTCATATATGCATCATGAATTATGGTTTCTACTAACAAATAACCTTATTTTTTAAAGGTTGCAACATTTTTCAAAATTTACGATTAAAAATCATGTTTTTTTATAATTCAGTTGTGAATTTTGGCATGATTATGCCGTTACAATATTCAAATTTTTAAATGTCCTCAAAACCACAAATACAAATGTTTGTAGCATATCACGTGACCACTATGAACATACAGTGCTTTCTTTTCTCAGCACAGTTGCCTCTGATTAACTGTTTTTGAAGCTATAACTCTAAGGTAGCTAAACACAGTTTCGTATAAAATCCAGGGGTTTTTCTCTGGGAAAAAGCATGATGGGTAGGGAATTTCCTGCTATTTTTATACGGTATACATGAAAATGAGATTTTTAAATTCTTAATTGCATAATATAGAGGTTTATCTTTCGAATACATGCAAAAAGTGTGTAGAAAAATTTTAAAAATTAATTTTGTGAGACTCTAAAACAAAGGGAGGTAACTCCAAAAACATCCGGATTTTACGCGTGCAGAATTTCATGAATTGTTTAGTGGTTAATATAGCTCTTTTAAAAGCTAGCGAATGTACCCTGGAAATACTATAAAGCGATGCCTAAGGACTTGCTCTTGAAAATGCACAGAAATTAAAATAGCTGATTTATTTCCATCCTGCTTCTAAGGGGAGCCTAAAATGCATGGGTGTACTGCATTTAGACGCAATCTTTTGTCTATTTTCCTCATGATTTGAGTGCCAAAAAAATTCTAGCATTAAGTTACATATGCATTATTCTTAAATATTTACAAAATTCACAATTTTATCTTTCCATTGATATATAGATATTAATGTAACACGTTTTCACAATTTATTTTCTAAAGGGGTCATTTTTGCTTGTCCCTAATCTAAAAACGTCCTTATAACGTTACATATAAAACTGTGTTTTGCACCCTTAAGGGCACACATTCTATAACGTTGATCTGTCTTTATCTTACAAAATTGCTGCGTTCGCATTTTTGTTTTGTAAGTAAAGTTTTATTTTGACCCTCAAGCATTTAATAAATGTATTAAATGCTTTGTGCATGTTTCATTTCTCACTTTATGACGTTGGGTATATGGTTGTGTATTGTGACGTGTTGTTTTGCATTGTGATGCATTAGCATTGTGACATTTTTAAGTGTGACGTCATGTCAACAAAGACGCTCCGATCATGAGTTCATCATAACTTTTAGTTTCATTGATAGAATAGAGAGAATATGATACACCAATTTTATGTGTATGTGTATTTAATTATGTGTTAAAATGAGTATCCGGTTATGGCATTTTGAGCCGCTCTATTAATTCAGCAAAATTTCATATGAAATTATTACACATGTGTGCATAATTCAAATAGACAATTGTGTAAAGTATCCGAAATTGTATTTGACCGGGGGGGGGGGGGGGGGGGGGGGGGGCTGTTGATTTGTGTGTCATCAGTATCAAATGCACAGTACCATTGGTTATGTTCAATTCAATAAATAAAGCAGAATTAGTAAGTGGAACTTTAAGTCAGTTTTGAATTTTGAACTGCACAGTCGTGTTTGAAAGGTCTATCTTTGTATTTGACACATCCTACCTAAATGACAATTTCTCGGCCATTTTTTCCCCAAATTCAACTTTGTGTACACCAAAATGTTTGTAATATCGTCCTCTTTGCATCAAAGCATGAAAAAGTGGCATACAAAAATATGTTTTTTCCTTTAAGGTAGCTAAACACAGTTTCGTATAAAATCCAGGGGGGTTTTTCTCTGGGAAAAAGCATGATGGGTAGGGATTTTCCTGCTATTTTTATACGGTATACATGAAAATGAGATTTTTAAATTCTTAATTGCATAATATAGAGGTTTATCTTTCGAATACATGCAAAAAGTGTGTAGAAAAATTTTAAAAATTAATTTTGTGAGACTCTAAAACAAAAGGAAGGTAACTCCAAAAACATCCGGATTTTACGCGTGCAGAATTCCATGAATTGTTTAGTGTCTATTTTCCTTATGTTTTGAGTGCCAAAAAAATTCTAGCATTAAGTTACATATGTATTATTCTTAAATATTTACAAAATTAACAATTTTATCTTTCCATTGATATATAGATATTAATGTAACACGTTTTTACAATTTATTTTCTAAAGGGGTCATTTTTGCTTGTCCCTACTCTAAAAACGTCCTTATAACGTTACATATAAAACTGTGTTTTGCACCCTAATGGTGTTCAAGACCTAATCTAATTTGAATATATTTTTACGAGTGCTTTCATCTGGTGAAAATGAAGGATCTAAGATTCTTTTTGTTTATATTTTAACTACATGTATCAAAAAAGTTCTTGAGATGAAAAAAAAGACGCAATTATTTGTTTGTATTATCATTTGAACTAAAAAAAGTTTCCGCGTTAGAAGATAAATTGACTCCAATACATTTTTGTTTTTTAGATGATGACCTACTCGATACATGACTCGAAAAAAAGAAAATACAATACTTTTAAGGTAATTTTTTAAACGTTGTTTTAAATATTTGTTAGAATGTTAACATAATCGGTCATTTTTAACCAGACTCTCTACCTTTGCAAGAGTTTCGCTGCGTAGAGAAAACTTATGTTGAACAGGCTTTTACCCTCTCCTTTAGAATCATGTTAAATGGGTATAATATTTTAATGATTTAAAAAGAAAGTCGAAAAACTACGAAAGCCGAGAAGTATTATTCGAGATTTGAGATTCAAAATACGAGATTCGAAATACGAAATTCGAAATTCGAGATTCGAGATTCAATATCTGTAATCAACCAATGAAATGTTTTGAAACAGAAGGTATAAGCATTATCCAATCAAATGCTGTATCTTATAACGTCGGCAAATTGATCACATTCAATAAAAGTCATGGAACCTCATAAAATAAGTATCACAGATGGACTCAAAGAATACAGCTTTATCATAAGGCAGAACACATTTAGCCTAGAGGAACTAGGTAAGTCAAAAATGCATCATCGCATGTGTGAAGATGGTCCTACCCAAATTTACGTTATCATTTATGTGCCAGAATTACTTGGCGCACTTGAAATTATTTTCCCGCTGCACGTGTTTCTACCTTGTCATGCTGTATTTTGTTTCCATTAGTAGATCTTTGATTTTTTTTCATAGAAACCTCTTTTTTTTAGTTATAAGTAAATGTATGCCGTATATTTATTGAAATTTAATAGCTGGTGTGTGTAAAGGAGGGGGGGGGGGGTAGGTAACGTTACCTAAACCGCCGTATTGAAATAATAAATCTGCTGATGGGCTGGTTAGAACAAGGTTCACATAAATACATAACTAGTCCTGTGGCTGTAATTCATGTCAATTAATAATCAGTACTGTCTCGATCTTGCTTGATCTAGAAAGGGGTGTAAGGTGGGGTCTAGCCCACTCCCTGCAAAATTCAAATATTTAACATTACCAAAAAAAATCCCCGCCCCCCCCCCCCCCCCCCGGCAAACTTAATTAAGGGGCCGAGAGTGACCTAGAAAATTGTTCACCCCTACAGCAATTAAGCCGATATGGTAAGAGGGGCAGGGCTTACTCAGAAGCAGTTTAAATTTAGAACTTGTTATCAGCATTCACTTGCATCCTTACACGTGGCCCTAATTGTAGCAGACGAAACTGATAAGATTTCACTACAGTGATTGTTTGATACACCTTACAATTATTCATATTATTGTAAAGAAAAAACGGACTTTTTAAGTTTGTTAATTTTTAAATACACAGAGCTCAGGGTAGAATTTAATGGTTTTAAATTTTGATAGCTTAAAACATTCCCACATCAAAATACTATAAGGTGTGTTACAAAATCAAATTGAGTTCACAACTTTACTTCATTGAGGTCAACAATACTATCAATCACCCCTATGTTGGTTTCAGCTGCACAGGGTTTGCGGGGAGTCCCTCCCGCCAAATGTCAATAAATCAGACACCAAGTCTGGGAACTTGTGAAAGAGGTTCCATAGAGGTTTATGTTATTTACCTCGATCATGATTAACTCAGAATTTTTATTATCAACTTTTGCATAGAAATGTTTTCTTTATCCAATTTATTTATTATTTAAGAAACAATTTAAAAAGACAATGTAAAACAGTAGCCAATCATAGTCTAGATACATGTACATATATACATGCATACATACTCTCTCTCTCTCTCTCTCTCTCTCTCTCTCTCTCTTTCCCTCTCTGACTTCCTATTTTAGGCATTTAAATAAACATAGAATTTTTTTCGGGGGTCCACAGCCTATTTCATTGGTACATGTGATGTTAACTGTCAATTTGATCATAATTCTGAATTTCCTGAAAAACTAGTAGCGGGTATGAATTTTTCTATTATACATCGGAATCAGGGTCCAAACTTAATGAAAAATAATACATCCCAACTTAATTAAAATAAAATTGTGGGTGTCATGTATTTACTGAATAAGGTAAGCTCTATCAGGGTCTCTGAGGGATGAAATTTATTATGAATAGAATGCAATATAATTTGTTTACCAAATTAGGGCCTCATATCCAGTCATGGGGCATATGACATACATGTATGAATCAATGTACATGTAGTCCGAAATATTTGCAAGGGAATCGTTAAAAAACCAAGAAAAGGAGTCGATTTGGCTGTTTCTTTTAGCTAACATGTATATTGAGTAAGAGTTGCACATGCAGCTGTAAAACATGAGATATGTGCTTGTAGTGAAAACGCATTATATTATTGTATGTGCATTGTTATGCATGACCTCTGACCCTGGTCCACCCCAACATTACCTGGTCCAACCTACTGGAGCTCCAGTTCCGATTCTACTGTTGACCATACCACACCTGTTTACCTTGTATTTTTCATACTGTCTGTTGTCTTCCACATATTGTCAGGTAAGACACCAGATATTTTACTATGTATGTTTTGTAGTATTCTCGGCTACACAACATTGGCGTCGCCGGTAAACATTTTTTGTATTTTTTGTGTATTTTTAGATACTTTTGTCCACACGGCGATACACATATCGCCGGTTGGATTTTCTTGGTCAAATTCGTTTTTGAGCAATAATCATTTTGCATTGGACGTTTATTATAAGCGTCAGGTGCGTTATTCCAACAATTTGACCGGTAATTTCATGTTTTCATGTGTATTTTTGTCACGATGTGCTGACAGTTAGCAGGTGCAGCGTCGTGGTTTTTTTTTTTATATCGGAACTCAATATTGTCATTATTTTTTCTATGGTATAATTGTTCAATTTGTCGTGTGCTTGCGTTTTTATAAACGTACTTAGAGCGAAATTTAGTATAATTTGTCTTGTATCTATGTCACTCGGGTTTCTGTAAACACGTGGGTGACTGTTTCTCACGCATGATAAGCGTGAATTGTGAACACGTGTTCAAGAGTATAACTGACATTTTCGTAGTTTTTTCATTAATTTTTCGTGTTTTGGTAGTATATTGTCACACTCAAGCGTTTATCTAACTTTGACAGTGATAAATGTAGTTATTATTACCTAGAGAAGCTTTTTCATATTTTTGACATTTTGTTTACTGTTTGGTCGGCTTTTCTGTCGCCATTTTAGCGCCAAATCGACTGTGACGTTTTGAAGTGAAAGTAACTTTCACTTTCGATTTCACTTTTCTGAAAACGTATTTGTTTACATTAGACTAGCTAGTAGTTTATACAATATATTTTCAAGCTTTAGTTAGTAGTTTTAAATAAGGTTATTATATAATTGTTTAAATAAACATTTACTGTTTTCATTAGGAAAATATTTTGAAATATTTTCTTGAACTCTTTTGCTGTTGTAGTGTATCAGTTGTGGGCAGCATATTATTTGATAAGTTCACGATTGGGTCTTTTCATATCTATTGACAATTATATTGTATTAAATTAGTTTAGATATATCA
Source organism: Magallana hongkongensis (assembly GCA_016163765.1). Lineage (NCBI taxonomy): Eukaryota > Metazoa > Mollusca > Bivalvia > Ostreida > Ostreidae > Magallana > Magallana hongkongensis. Next base: position 58,091,484 of record WFKH01011925.1, read on the forward strand.
TAAGTTTAAGTGGATTAAGCTATTACATTAGTTAATTTATTCAGATTATTTTAATTACACAAGAAACAAATTTATTAAATATAATATTTTGTTTTTTTAATATTTCAATATTGTTATTTTCACTCATTTAGGTTATTTTTGTTCAGTCTGTGTTTAAATCCAGTTTTTTTAAATTAGAGTTATTTAATTTTTTTGTCAAAATTAGTTCAGGCTTTGAAATTACTAAAGTTAGAACTGATTACTTGTGATCACCAGCATGAAGTCGACCATGCAGACAATCATGTTCAAAGATTTGATTCACCATCAACAATATGGATTCTAATCCAATCAACATCGGATATATTAGTGAGGGGGTGAGTGCACAGAGTGCATTCCAGCAACCATTAGTAGGTCCAGTGTCTACAGGCCAACCTTCCCTGCAGACAGGTACAGTGCTACATGGTCATAGTACCCCTCCAGGATTCAACCAACCTTACAGTGGAGTCCCTGCACCTTATGGAACACCACATTCAGCTCAATACCCACCACAAAGTGCTATTCCAAATCCAGGGGGGGTAATGCCTGGTGTTTCAATCAAACCAGAAACGAACAGCACAAATATGCTTGTTGGAAGTTCTTCCATGACACAGGGTGGTTATTTACCATCAAATGTCTACGGATTGATGTCAACTGGACAAACTGTTTCAATGGCCACTGGTACAAGTTACACTGGTACATTTTCCCAGGCACAGGGTGGTTCCATACCGTCAAGTGTTCAGGGGTTAATGATGCCACACCAAACAACATCAAGTCTAGGTGGATTTCCTTCCCAGGCACCAAGCAGTTTCCAATCATCGGTTTCTCAGGCATCAGTACTACCAACCACCAGTGTACCCATACCACAAAGGGGCTACATACCATTCAATGGTCAGAGTACAATGGTCAACATAGTACCATCTACCACCAATGTACCCATACCACAGGGTGGTTATGTATCATTTTATGGTCAGGATATGAATGTCAATACTGTACCATCTATCAACAGTGCACCTATACTACAGGGCAGTTATAAATGGATGAGTGGTCATAGTACAAATCTCAACTTGATATCAACTACATATACCAACAGTACTCCTATACCACAGGGCGGTTACTTACCGATTAGTGGTCAGGGTACAAATGTCAATAATGTACCACCTACAAACAATGCATCCATGCCACAGGGTGGTTGCGCACCAATTAGTGGTCAGGATACCAATGCCAACATGGTACCCCTTACAAACATTGCACCTGTGCCACATGGCGGTTCCGTACCATTCAGTGGTCAAGGTACAAACAAACTCAGACCTGGTAACATTCACTACACCACAAGCAGGTTACATTTCATCTAGTAATCAAGGTGTCGATCTCAAGATTATGTCACAAACATTGTACCCACCAGTTCAATCATCACAGAACTCAAATACTTCCAATCAATATCTGCCATGTACACCAAATCAGGCTATGCAATACAGCACTAAACAACAGGTACTGACACACAATCATATTCAACCACCACCAGGTTTCCAACAACTTCAGCCACAACATGTTCCACAACAGGTTTCACAACAGAGATATGCTCCAACATTGCCAACACAAAATCAGCTCACACAACAGATATATGGTCCAACATTGCCAGCACAAAATCAGCTCACACAACAGGTTTACAGTCAAGCATTGCCAACACAAATCAACATTCAGCAGCAACAACAATGCAATTTAGCAACACAACTCCATCAGAATACCACTCCACCACAGCAGTACACCATTCAGCAAAACATGCAAAATGCATACCATGTTGGCCAAGTACATCAACAAACTATGATGATAAATGTTCCATATCAAATACTGTAAGATGTACCATGTCAAATACCATGTGTGGCACCTGACCCAGGTGGTCTAACAGACCAAGTCAGTCCGACTCTGTTACAGGGTAGTAACGTACCTCCTCCTGGTGCAGTTTTGACAGATATGGGTAGCATTCAGTACCAAGTCAATCCGGCAAAGTTACAAGGTGGCTATGTACCACTAATGGCTTCAGCCAGTACTGAATCTATTCCTGGTAATGTGGAGAAGATTTCCAAGACGCAGATGCCTTGCTACAACTCTGAGTCGGTCCAGACAGTAGGCGTTTTAAAACCGCTAGCTGTTGAGGTATCTGACCAGGGTTCTTGTTCATTGTTCGGCAATATCCTTGAGACAGCTAAGGCAAGTGTTTGTTCTGACCATGCACATAGCACACAGCCCCATGGATCTAAGCAAACACTCATATTATTGCAACAATGCGGACAACAACATTTGCAAAGTGTGCATGCACCACTCCTTGCACTTCGGTTGCCTTCTAAACATTACATGGCACAATCTCGACACCAGCAAATCATACCACCATCACCACAACAACAGTTAATGTGCTCACAAGAGCAGCATTCTCAGCAGGTGACACTGACCACTATCATGCAACAACATGCATTAGTGTTTCCACAGCAACACTTGTCAACCCAGCAATCATCACCAGATTACACTGACACAAAAAGTAGTGAAGATGATGGGAAAGGTGTTTGCAATGAACATGAAATGTTGGATCTTGCTGAGGCACTGACTGATGAAAGAGAGCATCCAGGAGTGTTTGATACTCCCGAAAAAGACGCTTTGCTGCGAACAGTCAAGAGACACCATGTTGATGTCTATCAATGGCTGTTCATCCTGAAAAACCATGTTGACTCTTTGGTCACAGACATGCAGACCATCATGAAGGAAATGAGAGCAATTGATCTTGAGCAAAATGATCAGATATATGACTGCTAGTGCTAGTGAGAGATATCTTTAGTTTTGTTAATAACTTATTGTGACTCATTAAGCAGAATGTTACATGTATCAAGACATTTGCAGCTGCTGATAATTTCAGTATAATGTTATTGACAAACCTGTATGAACAATGAATCTGTATGAACAATGAAATTCAGTGATATACTATTGTATAAATAACTCAAATATGTGGGTCTGACTTTCACTATGTTAATATTGTTAGTGTTAAACATTTGTTTCAAGCCAGTTTTTCATTAGGAACTTGTAATTATTATTTATGTAGTATAAGCTAGAAGATAGATTTGTTTTAGTATGTAAGATATGTATCATATAATTCCGAACAAGTCAGTAGAATATGTTATATGCTTGTCATTTGCACTACTCAAAGTTCGATATACTTATTTTACTATTAATGTGGTATGTTATTCATGTTCCTTTTTTTTCATTTGACGAAAAAGTGGATTTCCAAGACCAAGGTCACGTCACATTTATAGTTTATTATTAACAGTA
>WFKH01011925.1:58103726-58120338 GCA_016163765.1 Magallana hongkongensis
CCATGGGGGATGGGATATTGTTTTAAATAAAACGTAAACTAGCCATCTTGTTTTAGTTTATGATCTGTGAAAACATATACACATAAACCTATCTTGTAAGTTTACGAATGTGGAAAAATTATTTCCTATCACAGCCTTTTCAACACAGGTCATGCACTCTAATATGGTCTAAGTTTTTTGCCAAAATTATAGGTTTCATAGTACTTTTTGAAAGATTTCAGGCAGAGAGGTGATCATCATTAGGTCTGTGTATGGGCTATGGTACTCAGGTGACTGTTACGGCCCATTGGTCTCTTGTTAAAATTTGAAGTTCATGAACTATTCTTTTAATATTATTATTAAATTTTACATTCTTTTACATGTACAATCATTCTTAAATGACTGTTCTGGCATTTGCTCAAGTGTATTGTTTTAAGAAGTTTTAGGCCCATATAAGTTTACATTGTATATAATTTTTGTATTTTATTTCAAAAGCTCAAGTAAGCATTTATGGTCAGAATATATATCTTTTATATAAAACAATCGCTGTTGCAATCTTATCTTGCCATGATTAAACTACATGTAGTAAGTTTAAGGAAATGCAATTGTACTGGTATATGTTTCCATTTTTCATGATGGAGTTTTTAAGTTGAAATTATGACCAATAAAGTCAGGATGAATACCTGTAATAATAATTAATTAATTTAAAGTTATTAATAAAGAGAAAAATATTTGTGAATAAAAAATAGTGACATTTCAGCTCCCTGAGACGAAGTCGGGGTATCCTTTACTATACCCTTGACATTGGCATCCCAACCTAATTATAATTTTTGGATCAGGCCCTGTATGTCCTATCTTCACCACACTTGGATGTTGAATCTAGGCCAAAAATTTCAATGCTGGAGAGGGTTTTTAAGGTTTTTAAAGCGGGTTAATGTTTTTGGAGACTGTGTCCTTTGATGACCATATTCAATTTATTATTGGTTCTACCTTTACGAAACATGAAATTTAATAGGAAATTGTATCATATAATGTGATATTGTATCATATTAATAAGATATCACATAATAGAATGTTGTATTGTATGATACAATATCTTGTTATGATATGTTACAATATTGGATATTATGAATCAGATAAAATATCATATCATGTGATGTATTATATCTTATTGTATAACATTTTATCTTATCAAGTTAAGCAATTTAATATCATATTCTTAAGTATCATATTGTATCGTAATTTATAATATAGTATGATAAATCAAATTGTACACATGACCCAATACAATAATTATGTATCATACTATACAATATTTTAATTATTCACATATTGTGATAAAGGTGGTCTCATTAAGGTGATGCCTCTTCTTGAGGAGCTTTAATGTTTCAATATCTATGTTTTTGAATTACATGTAATAGATTAAAGAACAATGTTTTGCAATATAGAAAAGTGTGTTTCTTGATTGAGTGTAGAGTTGAGAAAGCCATCAGGGTTAGGTTGGTATATCATTTTAAAAAAAAAGGTAATTGGAGATTCAATTTTCTGTGGTTTTTTTTTTACAATATCGCATAATGAGCTTACAACTCTTATGAGGATCTCCAACGATTGCTGACACAAAAAAATCAGAAAGAAAGGTTTTAGGTTACAAAGCAGTAACATTTTCGTCACTTAATATTCTAAGTGTTTTCTCGTATACATCAATACCAAACTCAAGTGACTCCCAATCGCGTGGACATTCATTTGCTAGTAGATTTTCGCACCTTTGTGTTATGTTATAATGAAGAGGTAGCAGAGTTGGCCGTTGATCACTTTGCTGCTCAGCAGCATAATTAAATCCAATTTCAAAATCTTCTACTTCAACTGATGGTGTAGGCATATTGAAGCGTCCGGCGGTAAATAAGCATGAAGGGGAGGCATTCATTGTTCTTATTTTATGCCTATTCCATGCTTCTCGCCAAATGCCCAAGTTGACATTGATTTTGTCCTTGTACACATAGTGCAGCGCAATGATGTGGGTTTCATTCAAAGGATCCAATACATTTTGTTCCTCCATGAAGTAGAAGAGGTCATAGAAATATGAAAGAACCCCTTCGAATATGTCTCGCCATAACCTTTCTATGCGTTGGTTATGAGTGCTTTTTCCTACTATAAATGATTTATCAGATCCGTGCACTCTTGTCATAAATTCAGCTACTTTAAGATTTTCTAGTCCCTGGTCTGAACGCACGCGAAGGGGTATTCCGTAATTTTGAATACCGGATTCGAAGCAGGTGAATATGGTGTCTGCTCTGTTATTGTCCACACATTTGAGAAAGACCACAAATCGACTAAAGCCATCAATACCTCCAGCAATAACTAAGTTCCATTTGATTAATTTATGATTGGTGTCCATGTGCCAAAGATGGTTGGGAGCAGCAACGCTGTAAACTCTTCTGTGTAGACGTCTCTTCTTTCGTTGTTCAATTCCATCGCTGTCAATTCTTAGTAATGCATATCGTAAACGGGACCTTGTAACCTGTAGATATATTTTAAACAACTTTAATTCCAGTGCCGAAAAATGAGAAGTCGCCTTTGTCCAATTTCTATTTATATAAATTGAATGTGAAGTATACAGTCTTTATTTTTTTTTTCTCACTTCAATGCTTTTTATCAACACGGTTTGATAAATTGGCCATTTATGAAGTAACAATTAATAATAAATCAATAAATTACAAATTAGAATAACAATTCTCTGCCTTTGCATGCACGGTTCCAGATTTTTTTTTCCCGGGGGTGGGGGTGGGGTGGGGTTCCGAAGGATAATTGTGTTTGCCAGTGGTTGGAGGGGGAGGGGGGTCCGAGTCCGAGGCATATTTGCGATAATTTTACTTTGTAAATAGAATAAATTTTCATTTTCCAGGGGGGACCCTTAGATCCGCGCATGCTCTAGCTGTTTACCTTTATTCCTTTCGTAACTAAAAGTTGCCTAATCATCTTTTCACCACAACGAGGAAATTGTACAAGTACATCTCCCAAACATTCGTCCAATGCATCGTCAGAAATATCCGTGTAACATTGGCTTCTCAGACCATACTGCGTCATTCTTCGGAAAATTGTTCTTTCCGAAACCGACAATAGTTTTGACATATCTGATACAGTAAATCCCAATTCAATCAGATTTTCAAGAACTTCTCCAATTTCATAACGAATTTTAAAATCATAGCCTTTCCTGCATACACGGCTTCCATATTTTAGGCATTCTATTCTTAATTTCATAATGTCTGAAGATGAACTTAAGCCTAAACTTATCAGTTCAAACTTGGATAACTTACAGACAATATCGGGCGTTATTTTGTCTTCATTAAACCGCAAAACAAGGCTGTTGAATCCTAGTTTGAGTAGAATTTCCTCCATTTTCCTCATCGCATGGAAAATTCAGAAATCATTTCTAAATGTACATGTAGATCAGTGTGGTCATTGACATAACGTAATCATAATTTAACATAATGCTTAAAAACTGATCACCAGTTAAGGAAAATTCGATCATGCTGAAACATTATGACCTCATATTAGTATAGAATTGTCTTCTAGTGAAGATTATCTCACATCTGACCATAAAGTTTGGACGACCTGTAGATTATTTCTGTGTCACGTAATAAACTTTTAACACGTAGTTAAAGAGTATTGTCTAAACGGCACGACACATTTACAAACTGTAACACAGTTTAGACATAATATAAAGAAAAAATTCTCTCAAATAATATTGTGTTGTCTTAACGTACGGATAAAGTTACATCTCGTCATATAGTAGAGACATAAAGTAAGGAAATCTTTACCTAAAGTAATGCATTGTTTGCACGTGCTGTGCCGTGGTGACATAACGTAAGGTATTGTCTGCCACATGTAATATAGTGTAGACATAATGTCATAATATTTTCTTCTCAAATAAGAATAAATTTACACCCTGTCATTAAATGTTGATACATTGTAAGGATAGTTTTCCATCACGGCGTAAAAAGTTGACATCGTGTAAAGATATGTTGACTTAATCTAGTGGGTCTTTGACATCACATTATAATGATTTGACCAAACGTAAAGATGTATTGCCATCATGTAATGATATATTTGACATCATGTAATAACAATTTGACATGATAAAGCTATAGTTTCATGCTATAAGGCAAACATAGCATTCCATATAATGCAATAATGACATAACGTAAGGTATTGTCGGCCACATATAATATAGTGTAGACATAATGTCATAATATTTTGACCTCAAATATGAAAAAATTTACACCCTGTTATTAAATGTTGATATATTGTAAGGATAATTTTCCATCACGGCGTAAAAAGTTGACATCGTGTAAAGATATGTTGACTTAATCTAATGGGTCTTTGACATCACGTTATAATGATTTGACCAAACGAAAAGATGTATTGACATCATGTAATGCTATTTGACATCATGTAATAACAATTTGACATAATATAGCTATAGTTTTATGCTATAAGGCAGCCATGGCGTTCCATATACATGCATTGTAAATTATACTGTTGACACAACGTACTAATTCTATTACATAAGACTAACGGAGTTATCGTCCTTTCGAGTGACGTCACAATGGATTTCTTACACATTGAACCGACAGAATTTTTCGGCGTCAGTTAATTTCGACCCACAATGCAATTTCAAAAATGGCGTTCTCACCTTCTCGTGTAGTCTCGTTCAACAAGACGCTCGGCTGTCTCCGTAAATTTCCGACGAGCAGAGATACTGCTCGTCGGAGATTTACGGAGACAGCCGAGCGTCTGGTTGAACGAGACTACTTCTCGTGAGAATCAAAGTAAAACTTTTGAGAAACAGATAAAATGTGTAATTTCAAGAACATAATGCTTTTTAAGTAAATGAAACAGTATATTTCGCGTAGTTTTTTTCTTCTGGGTGGTTTTTAAAGAGACAGACGACACTTGGCCGATGTGAACTACATTTACTTTATTTTAAAGTCATTCTATATACAATCAATTGTAAACAAAACAAGAAAGACGTACAAAAGAACTAAAATAGATAAAAACTTTGCTTAAACTCTAATAGGAAAATATATGAAATCTTTATTTCTATAAATACTATACTTTGACATTCGACCTTGATACCTTGTAACAACATCCGGTGAAAACAAAGTCTGGTGGATTTTTGTCATTTGTATTTAAGATCGAATTTGTATGTTCGTTTTATCGTCCAGAATGAAACAGGTTTATATAATTATACTAATTAAAGAGGTTCGCTCCTCAGGTTTTGGGTGACCTCTAGTCTGAAAATTCTGCATCACATTTTAATTCTAGTAGTGTATTTATTATTTACAATGCCAGATATACCTTATTGAATAAAATTGTTAATTTTTTTTTTTTACATATTTACAGAGTTGAGTAAGGGACTATATTTTGTGGCGGAAGGTTTTCGAGAACAAAATGAACAATTTTCATAACTCAATAGTACTGTTACTCTAGCTTCATAAATTTCAGCGCAGACCAAACTTCTAGATAGTTTGTGTATTACGATATATGCATGATCTTCAGAAAAACATATTTTAACAATATTTTAATATTTCTATCTATATTTTGGCATATTTAGCTTATATTTCATAGAAGTAAAGAAAAAATGAAGTCTAATTTTTGTCTAAAATTAGCTTATTTCATGCTATATCTCAAATCCTTTAGATGTGACCCCTATTTGTTTTTCTTTTACATGAGACATTAAATGTATGTCTATTTGTATGCAGAGTTTTGGAAAGATGACATTACTAATATAGTAGGTCCCTACTCATGTTAAACTGGAAGCCGAATTTATCGTTATCGGTTTTGATTTTACACAGATTTTTGCACAATGATAATAGTGCGTTAAAAAACACTCAAGATTTGCATTTTAATTCAAAATTAAGTGAAAAGTCATATTTTGAAAATTCTATTACCATGGAAACACTTTAAAATTATGCATTTCTCAATAATTTTTTTTCTTTCGAAAAATGACAATTTTTAAAAATAATAATAATTTCTACCCCGGACACATCAAATTGTTGCTATTTAGACATATATATCCTCTGTTACCATGGCAACGGGACCACACAGTAACAAATAAATGGTATCAGGCTTTTCCTTTAAAAGTATATCAAACTGGAAAGGATTAAAATAATCCATGACTATGCGTTGCCACCGAATTTTGAATCTTGCATGAAATTGATCTTAAGGTCTTTCGATTGTCGCGTGACGTCATTGTGTGCAATCCGGAATACTTTACCGTTATCGGTTATAATATTAGTGTTATTTGATGCATTCTTTTGCCACTTTTTCTTGATTTATAATTGTGTTTAACACATTTTAAGCATGTAAAGTGAAATGACACTAATGTTTAACAACTTATAGAGAATAGTTTGAGTTTAAATCGCTGAATTCTATGAAAAACTGATAAAGCCGTACATAGACAATCTTGACAGTGACAACAATTCATAATTTTTTACCTGGCAAGGTTAACATTTCTTTGCAGATTTCAATAGGATATATAATGGATTACAATTGTACAAATTTTCAGTGAGTTTGAACCATTAATTTAAAAGTTATAGACGTTTTATGTTGCGTAACTGTACTTATTCATGGTTGAAAAATGGTACAAAAATGCACTAAAAATGTGATAGCTTTCATACTGGCAAGTTTAAATGGCCTTAAAATGTTAAAATACATAAAATAAAGGATTGCGATTAATTTCTTTAAAAAATTGCTTTATTATATAGAAATTAGTAAAATAAAAATGTGATGTTTGATTGAAGAGCAGTCGTCGCTCTAATTGTCCTGATAGTGTACCTGTGTAAGCTCCTACAGCATGAAAAATATATTTGCAACATACCAATATTTAAGTTCAATTTGAATGTTTACATATTAATCTTCAAATTTAAACAAAAATTACATTGATTAAACCATAAAAACATCAAGGGTGGAGAAACCTTAAATAGTCTACCCTAGGAAGTGGCCAAGGTGTAAACATTGCTCACCTGTAGCCCCTTTCACAAAAAATCTTACGATTATTTTTTATCGTAAGTGAAAACTTAAGTATTTGTTCATTTTCTCAACACATCTTATGAGATTCCAATCTAATTAAAATTAGATGTTAGATCCACTCGCTTACTCGCTACACAAACATCTAACAACATCCCATGCAGGGTCACGTCAGTGTGACCTTTCAAATATGAATAAACATTTCTGAATTATCCAATCAGATTCGTGTTTCTAAAATCAACTCGGTTGAAGTTTCATATTGGCGTATGAAGAAGTGCTTCAGTTATTCAACGTTAAAAAGCTTAAAAGAGAACAAGAAGAGATATTGGGGTGCATTTTGGACGACATTTCTGAAGCATTTCCTTCAAACGCCTGCGTTACACCCTTCGAGATCGAGATCCGATCTTTCGGTTACTGTTTGTATACAATCTATCCTTTCTGTGTTCAGTTTTAGTTTATTTTGATAGAACTTGTGAATAATATCAGTCCCATCAGCTGTCTTTTCGTATTGGACAAATGAAAATCCACATATAATACAGGCATCTCCTAAAACACAAGTTTTCCTCGTTGTCATGGGCTGTGCCATTTTTGTTTTTCTTTCGCTTTGAACACCTCGGTCATCTACGTATGTCGATAAAAAAAAGCAGAGGAGTTCTGTGCCCTCAGCCAAAGATTTGGAGTTGTGATTTCATTGGCTAACTGAAAGGTCACACTGACGTGACCCTGCATGGGATGTTGTTAGATGTTTGTGTAGCGAGTAAGCGAGCGGATCAAACATCTAATTTTAATTAGATTGATGAGATTCGTACGTTTAAAATTTTTCGTAACTTTACGATAGCACATACCCTCTCGTAAGTATTTCATAACTGTAAATAATAATCCTTTTATGTAAAATATACAAGGAAAACAGCTAAATTTAATGTTTTTAGTCGCATTTTACCGTTATTTCGCATTATATAGAAGTTATTGTTGAAAAAATACAAAAATAAATTCTCCAAAAAATTTTAAGACAAATTTTTCTCGTAAGTTTTTTCTGCGTCACACTAAACACACACTGTGATTGTGACGTCATATTTTGATTTCTACTATATCACATTGATTTCACTCGATGTCAGTGGTATATAATTCAAGTTTTGCATCTTTTTTATGAGAATGTTGCTTTATTTATATGTTTCTCCTGTTTTATAAGAATTATTAAGTGAATTCAAATCGTTGCTAGGTAAAGGATAACTCGTAAGTAAATTCTTAAGTGAAATCTGTTACTAATGCGTTCGTGAAAAGCACTTAAGATTTCTCGTTAGAGATTCTTAAGTTGAAATCTTACGCAAAACCTTAAGATTTTTTGTGAAAAAGGCTACTGAGCAACAATATCCATTACTCTGACTAGAGCATTTTCATGAAGTCAATTTCAAAATATCTAGATATATAATATAGTAAGTATAACCTGTTTAGAAAATGTTTTAATTTTTTCTCAACATATCTTAGGAGAAGTGAATAGATATGAAACATCCGGATTTGTATTAATAACTAGGGTCATTTTTATTGTAATCATTGACGCATTATCGATGGATTTGTAGACCCAGTAACTGTTACAGTGTATTTCGGTCTACTTTGAGACCCTGTCTTTCAATGAATAAAAATGAATAAAATGGTTAGGCTTTTGTACAATAGAGGATATGTATATGGAGAAATTAAGTAGTTCGGACAAGGCTCGTATAAATATTATGTGACATTGTTTATCGCCAAAATCTCACTAGTTAAGGGAATAATAAGTAATCTTAAAATAAAATCCATTGAAAATAAATTTACAGGAAAAAAATAATTCGCTGAGTGAATGTTTATTGCATATTTAGTTACATTGAACACGCTTACCAAATGATGCGTGGCACACATCGTTCAGACGAGTATATCTATGAGAAGTTAAGCGAGTTCATAGCAAGTTACCAACAAAAGTAGCCAACTTGATTCTTGCGTCTTTTAAAAAAATAAATATGGACGCAGTGAGGTACATTTTTATTCATTCACAAATACAGTAAATCTCGTTTAGTACGAACACGGAATAGCGAAAGCTCGCATATAGCAAAATTTTGTTAGTCCCGGCAAAATTCTTAAAAAATCAAACTTTTATGGTTATAACGAATTCGTTTATAGCAAAATTACAGATTTTACGAACTGATTTTGAGGTGAAAAATAAGAAATTTACATCTTTATAATGAATCGTTTTTAAATTATGAAACTTAGAAATGCTGATATGCATAATTGTTTGAATGGATCTTATTTCACAAAAGTCCCTGTATTTACTTCACAGTCATAAATAAAAGGTATTTTATCTTAAAATAAAAGTATATATTTATATATATATATATCGAATTCGCAAAAGCAATGTAGATAAATTTTAATTAAATACATAGACCAGCTCATGGAAAAAGATACTAAATGGGCTCGTATATTCAAAAGGCTTTGAAATGTGGAACAGAGCTAAACGTATATGGAGAATGAATGTAAACAATGTTCTTATTATAATAAATGATTCAATACTTTCAAAATAATTGTTGGATTGTAGATAAAAAGGGGATTCAAAGAGGTTTTATACAGATAAAAGTAAGGTACATACACAATTAATTTTAAATTTGTTTTGTCAATGTAATAGAGACCTTATTTCCCAGCAGCCTTTTGCATTGCAGATTTAAAAACTGGTTTTTAAACATCTGTGAAAACTCCAAAAGTCATTAGAGGTCATAGTTTGAACAATTTAAAATCGATATAATTTTTATATACCGGTAAAACTTTGAACCCCTTTTAGAGGTCAATTAATTGCCCAAAGGTCTCAAGGTTCGCAACATACTATTAGATCAGTTCAATCAATCATGGTATAGTGATGTACAAAATTCACCAAAAAGTATAAATTACAGACTGTTTAAAAAATCATTGGCTTTTGAGGAATATTTTCTGAATTTGCCATCAAAACTATGGAAGAAATATTGTATTTTTAGAACTGGTAATGCAAAACTACCTATTGAGACAGGAAGATGGTTCAATATTTCAAGAGAGAATAGAACTTGTAAATTATGTATTTGTAATGAAATTGGAGATGAATTCCACTATTTGTTTAACTGTTCTGATATTTGTATAACTGATGCTAGAAACATGTATTTACCAAAATATTATATATCAAACCCAAATGTTTTAAAATTTGAAGCATTGTTTAATATATCAAACAAAAAACAACTTATCAAGATTTGTAAATGTATAAATACAATTATTGAGAGAGTTAGCTCTCTTGGTTAATGTACTTTTCCTTCTTCACAATGTAAACTGTATATATTTTCTCTACACTGTAAACGCAGTTTATTGAGAATAAAGTTCATTGTCATTGTCATTGTCAATCTGAACAATTTAGTACCAATATGTACACTTTATTGTAATGATTGCATAATTATATTACATTTTGAAGCGTTGCGTTTCCCTATTGATTTTGAACAGTTTTTCATTTATGTTTGCTCATCAAACTTTGAACCCCATTTTGGGGTTCCTTTGCTGACCAGTCACACCCACCGTGTGCTCTTTGTCGAAATCGGGTAAATGGGAAAATCCGTAGACTATTCGGTGATTAATTATGGCCTAACAATAAGTATGAAAAACATCAGTCAGCATTCGACCTGGCGGAAGATTGTATTTGCTGACAAGGTGATTGTATCGACCTTAAAACTGACGAAATGATGACTTTCATCGAGACTGTTGATAATAGTGTTTTAATATTGACTTATCAACTTGTTTGTCTGTAGGCTTGTATATCAATAATATAATAAATTATAACTTTTGAGTTCATTGACGGTTTTTTTTTCTGAGCATATATTCTCATTAGATTTTTATCCAATTTTGTCACAAACCATACCTAAGGGATCATGGATTATATGTCCAACTTAAATTGACTCTACCTGATTTAATTTGAACAAACCTGACTGTACATTACATATTGTTTGTGGTTTGCAATAACGTCAAAGAATAGACTACCCTGTTTATCATTAAAATGGGAGAAGAACTATGGATTAAAATCACCTTTTAAACGCTTGCCAATGGATAATATATTGATTCGTTTCATTAATATTTAGGAATACACACACTAACGTTTTGTAGAAACCTCTAATGATACAGTATTCACGTTATATTTAGAGTACGAGTTTCTTATTGTATTAGAGATACACGGGCCACGCCCTGTTTCTCTGATACAATAGGAAACGAGTATTCTAAATGACTTGCGACTCGACCCCAAATTTAAAAAAAAAGGTTTTAACACTTTCCCTAATAAAATGACCATACATAAATTATCATTCCACTGATCACGCAATTACATGACCAATCAGATACTGTGGAATCATTTTTATTCGTAGAGGTCAATGTTCGTGGGTAGCCAAAATTTTTCTGGTTCGTAGGGACGTAATTTTGTTGGTAGTGTAATCGGAAAAATTTTAAAAAATATTAAACAAATGATTGTATATACGTTCGTGGGGATGTATATATGTGGGCAAGGGTTATTGGTCCCCCACGAACAATGACAGTATATTTTACTTAGTTGATCACGCTACCAGACTTCAACTTTGACGTAAAGCGCCGAAATTTCGAAGAGGATGGACAGAGAATTTGATCTACAGTTTGATTTTGATTTGATCGCCGAACTGCCGCCCATTGACGAATTTCTGGTCAATGAAATAGATGACATTACCTTATCGCAAGTACGCGAGACGGTAGAATGTAAAAACGCCGCATTTGAGGGACTGTTGGACCTATTTTTAACCTCCGACTCGGTGTGAAATTCAAACTTTCGAACAATTTTTAATGATTGTGTAAATTAACTTTTTTGGAATTGTGTTAATTGCTACATGTACAAGAACTTTTCCTTTATTTCGACAACTGCTTTTAAAATGTTCTAAGTTCCGCGCAGCCTTAATCCCACCTGAGGCACAGTCAGAGACGGACAGTTAATCTTTTAATTGACTTCTGTTTATGTTTATTGACACTTCATCTTTCATCTTATTAACCTGTTTATGTACATGCTGCTAAAATGTCATGAGTTACTCAATATAGCTGTTTGATAGAACCGTTTTAACAAGAGCTTGGACTTTGGGTAGTACTTGACAAACTCCGATTTGATGAAGGCGGGGTCTACTCGTTGTTTACTGTCCAGTCATTGGCTAATAGATATGAATACATTGAACGCAGTGACACTCGTCCGACCTTATCCAGGGATGTATATTTCGCCGAAACAGCGTCAATTTCACACAGCAGAGCAGATCTTGGCAAACAACTTTCCGGTTTTGACAGTCTATGAATATTAATGAGCTTCTCTTAGCGAATTAGAAGAAAGGAGGTCAATATTTGAAAGCTTGTTTTGATGAGTAAACTAGATAGTAACATCCCACCGAAAGTCCAAGCTCTTGTTAAAACGGTTCTAATTGATTTCCTTACATCTCTTCATAATTATTATGTAAATCCTTCGTTGTGCTATTTCATTGTTCATTATATATAATTTTAAATTGTAAACCATCGTCAGCCGGAATCAGACCATCGGTGCTGATGCATCCTAAACTAACGTAAAAGATTATTCCATGCAAATTCTAGATAAAAGTCTGAAAACTAAAACGCTTGTTGGTTTGTTGAGTTTTCAAGAGGCTGTGTCCAACAACAAGATAATAGGCTCACGGTTGGCCCAGTATTATTCCGTGCGGGAGAAAGCGTCCCGTAATGTTAGCCAACATCCAGCACCACACATCAGGCCCCGTATACGCGTCCTGGAACCCGCACGGCAAGGAAAAAGGAAACATCCAAGACACCCTTGGAGGTCAGACTCGGAGGCTAAATAAATCGCGCAGGACATGACCAGTGGAAGACTTGAAATTCAAGAATAACACCGGTTGTGAAATAAAATATGACATTGTATTAAATGAAAATAATGATGAAAACACAGAGTATGACAAAGACGATATATCCGGCAGACGGACACACTTGGCTCAGACGACTAACGTCCATACACGTTTATCACATGCGGCTCTCCTCAGCAATCCCAAGAACCAGTCAAAACTCACACGTGACCTTTGGTCACACTAAATACAAGATAACACTAAATACACACTTACACTTCCTCCCCCCCTTAAGAAGCGTTTACAATAAATCAATTAAAAAGTTAATAAAAAGCAAATTGTACGTTAACAGTAAATTCAAACGGAATCATCAGACATAATTAAGTCCTTGCTAACGATAACTGTCTGTCTATTGATACGGTCATTCGAATGGATACGCAGGAAATCCCCATACAGTTTGGTCACGCGAAAACCAGTCTGGAGATGGGTTTTCCGGAATTTCGGGCCACTTAAAGTTTTGAGTGCTACTCGGTCACAAACACTAAACTCTCGTAAAGGTCGGGTGTCTGTATCTCGTTGACGCGATTCTTTTGCCTTTAAATGGTTGTCATGACAAAAGTCCCATATTTCGCGCATACTTTCTTCCTCCTCACGCGGAATCACATTCTCCTCTGGATCCAGAAAAAACTCTGACGACCATATAATGCATAAAATGGTGGAATCCGTGTTGTTCTGTTTGGTACGGAAATATGAGCAAGAACAATTCCCGGAAATACGGGATCCCAATTGTCTTCTGTGGTAGCTGCTTTCTGTAGCTAACTTTTCAGTGCTCAACTGTGTTAGCTTGGGGTCGGACTCTAAGTGTAAAACTTTACTTCACACTCCAGCGTTCACAAAACGATGTAAAGTATTTTGCTGTAAAGACGGGTCCGTTACCTGAATGTAACACACGAGGTGGTCCTAGGATAGAGAACATTCTGTCCAAAATGGTGATAGTAGTACATGTATGGACAGTTCGCTGCACGTAACGGCCACGCAATAACAAATCGGGTAAGGTCGTCCATCAGTGTGAAAATGTATTCAAATGCGGACTTTGATCTAGGAAGCGGACCAACAAAATCACAATGAAGAATTTCCCATGTGGTGGCTGCTATGACAGTCACACCTTTGGAACACAATGGGGTCCTTCTACACAGGTTTTGCACTGTGCAATGTAGTCTTGAACTTCTGATATGGTGATCTTATCGTTGACTAGTTTGGTAAGTTCCCAAGTTTTCTGAGCACTAAAATGTCCTACGGCATGACATCTCTCGATAATGACCACTTTAGCTCTCATCTGACGGGGTACTGCCATAACAGGTAACTCATTCTCATCGTCTTCTATAGGGACACCCCTAAACGCAACACTAACAGCTTTATCACCTTTTACATGTTCTATCTCAAACTGATATTCGCTCAATTCGAGTGCCTAACGCGAACATTTTGGTTTTGATGAAGTCATAATAAAAGTCAATGATTTGTGGTCGGTTCGGAGAAGAAACTTCCGGCCATACACATAATCTCGCAACTTTCGAATTGCCCATATGATAGATAAATATGATAGATAAAGCTTCTCGATGAATGGTAGAGTAGTTGCGTTCTGTCTTGGTAAGTTTTTTCGACGCATATATGATTGCATGTTCAAGTCCATGATCATCAGCTTGCAATAAAACACAAGCCAGTCCAGTATCACTAGCATCAGTCTGCACAATGAGTATGTTAGCAGTGTCGCTAAAAACAGGGTGTTTCAGAACAGGTGATGCCATCAAACACTGATGTAATACTTGAAAAGCAGATTCGGTAGACGAATTCCAAATGTATCGCTTCGATTCAACGAGTTTGCTCAATGGTAAGGCAATATCTGAGTAGTTCGGTATAAAACACATACATGTATAATATGTACAAAGTCCTAGAAAGGATCAGACCTCTTTCCATGTCCTTTGTAAGGGGTAATCTCTGATTGCTGTCAAGCCTTTATCTCCGGGCTGAATACCCCTTCCGGGTAACTTGAATCCCAAATAATTTACAATGTCCATAAAGAAAGGACACTTCTCAGTTCGTATTGTAAGTCCTGCACTTTTGAAACAGTCAAACACTTTTTCTAGGGTCTGTAAATGTTCCTCTAATGTGGAGGTGTGAATGAGACAATCATCAAGATAGATAAGTAAATGCTCAAATCCTAAGCTGCCTATAACATGGTGCATTACTCTCTGAAATGCAAGCGGTGTAACGCTCAAACCAAAACACAGTCTCTGGAACTAATACACACCAGAGGAAGTCTAAAATCCAGTGAGACTAGTACTACAACTGTCCTCCGTCAATGAATCCGGTTGAAAGCGAAACACATGCCAATTACACTGAAGAACTTTGAGTTTTTCAGGTGCATCATGGACTCCTGTGGGGTCATCAAAGGGAATGTTTCATCCTGAAGTTCAGTGTTTAAAGAACGAAAATCGAGGCAAAATTGTTTAGTTCCATCGCGTTTCGGTGCGAGAACAATAGGCGACTAAATTTCACTTTTGCTGTGTTCAATCACTCCCGACTGTAACATTGACTGTACTTGATTTTCAATTTCAGGACATTTTAGGGTTGAACCTGTATCTACGAGATTTCACTTTAGACAGATCAACATCTTTTTTCAGTTTCAAGTCATGGGGATATTGACGAGCACATCCTAGTCCGGTAAATACATCCTCTTTGTACATGTATGTATCTAGACAGTAAATTCAATAACTTGGACTTGGACTCTTTATCTAACTGACCAATGTTCCACGAAGGTTTGACAGAATTTCCACATGACACATGATTAACATTACACTATGGAGGGTAATCGTGTTCAAAAATCCAGTCATGTTAACTTGTAAATCCGAATATGCAATCATGTCGTTGTGTAAGCCTGAGTATGAATGTGTGTAATTCTTATCGTGTAATCTATAAAACTCGGACATAAACACTCTAAAGTTGACTCCGCAGACCTTCAATGTAATTCTTCCTACCGATGCACATTTGCGACTTTAAAAATGCTGTTTGTTCTTTACATGTTACCTGTCACTATAATACGCATTTTCTATTGGTAGTCTCTGCGTTTATATCTCCCTTTTCTGAAATAGCACAGTTAACATGTTACAAATCGACAAATGTAAAGTCTACAAGTTTGTCGAAATTTAACATTACCATATTTGGAAACAGTGACGTCACAGATAGCTGCATCGCCGGAATGGGCACATAATTCATTAACAAAAAAATATTACCATCATATTATCTCTAGATAACATTTTTTTCAGGAAGTACGATTTTTCGAACAATAAATAATGAGCTCTGTGTCCATTATATCAAGAGAATACAGAAAAGATGTGAGCGAAGAATTCAATCGGCACCAGATATCTTATATCTGGAAGATTTTACATATCATGCTCTGTTTAAATGTATACATGTACATGCGTTTCTATTATCTTAGAGTACATGTAACAAATCGTTAAATTAAGTATACTTAGAGCTCGGCTGAATAAAGAAAATATCACCAAAAGCATCCTTCTCGCTACCGTAATGTTGGAACAAGAGCCCTCACCCCCACCTCCGAAGAAGAAAAAATTCAAGGGTTCGGCCTACTGATTAATTAAGAGCTGAGTTGTCAATAAGAAAAACTTAATACCTAAAAACAGTAGTTTTAAGATTTTGATTTAGATGAGACATGAGTAGCGGCATCC
>WFKH01011925.1:58120438-58144684 GCA_016163765.1 Magallana hongkongensis
AAAAGGTAAAAATTAATTGGCAAAAATGGTTCGATTTTAAGCAGTTATTACGGGATATAAGTATCACGTTCTAAATGTCGATTAAATCCAGACACACTCGTTGAAGTTGGTTAATCAAAATTTTCCGGAAAGGTTTACAGCCATTTGTTTAGTTTTGTGAAATTACTGCCAATACAGTATATATTTATAAGATTTTATACTCAGCTATGTTAAGGAAGGTATCAGAATTTTAGCACGTGTGATTTAGGGAAATTTGCATATGCCCCGCCCCTTATTCATAAGATTTTACAAGATATTGTATTTCAGTAATTAACAAACCTCTACCAAGATGAATATGATTATTTATTGGGTTTGATTGTATCAAGAAAGGAGTACTGAAAAAAAAAGCTTCAACTGTTCTTTATATCTCGCGAAATTATGAAATTCCTAAGTCGTCTGATGACGTGTCGAGGTTGACTACGTCACATCGGCGCTTGCAGCTGTGATAAGAATAAACATGTGGACTTCAGTGATATATTTGGAATTTAACTTATTTACAACCAGCTTGGACGGAAATCGGTAGAGGATTCAACTGAACAAGGTAAGATTTATATGTTCTTCACCTAGATATTGTTTAATATTATCTAATACTGTAGAATGAAACAGAAACGAAGGGAAAATTCCTCGGCTTCGATTTTGTTTACTTGTTTACATTTGTTTTTTTTGTGTAATATTGTGTTTAAACATCAGTTTGGTGACTCGATCAGGCAAAGCAAATGTTCTGCGATTCTCTAATTTTGATCATAAAGAGTATTGAGGCTAACTGTAGCTTTTTACTGGTCTCTTATATCGCAATAATATTAGCTCGCATTTCCTCCGTGTTCAAAGAAAATGTAAACAATGGAAGTCTAACACTGTTCAAGCACTGTAAAGATCACTGTGATGATCTTGATTGAATATAGACAAGATTATATTGTTGTTTATGTAAATCGAAATGTGTTATTTTATTTAGCCTTCTTTTAGGAAGATTATATGATTGTATGAAAGGAAAAAACTAAAGTGTTGAGCTGAATTTCCTGTCATATTAAAGAATAAACATTTGTTTATGCCTGTTATAATATTGACGAAATAAAAACTGCCATTAGTATGTACAATAATAAAGTAATTTTCCATTTTCATGTTATCTTCAGCTGCACAATAGTTTGCTAATTATAACACATTATTCAATTACAGGGTTATTAAAACAGAAAATGCATGGTTCATTGGAGACACTTTTTTGGGGTGTATATAGAAAAGTAGGTACTTTATAAATATTTATTTTACTCATGTAAATACTATATTTGGCCTGTTTTTTTAAAATAATATTACTATTATATAACCTATCATAATATTTTTATTGATATCTATTGAAATTAAATTAGAAATTGATGAATATTGATCATTTCAGGCATTGGTTTTTTTTTTATCAACTGCACTGCCTCCTTACATCAAAAAGACAGAGGAGAAGTATGTATGCATGTAGTGTGCACGAGGAATGGTCAATTTCCATAAATTCCACATCATGACTGAATAATACTGAAAATCAGAAAGCACTCATAGACACTATATAGTCTTGTTGAACAGTTTGACACAGAAAAGCAATTTGTACAGTACATTGTATTTGTCAAGTTGATTATATTAATAATTATAAATTCTTGATAAATATCGATTTCTCTTGCTTTCTTTAATTATTACAAAAATATTAAATATAATTACAAGTAACCCTGGTCATATATTAAAGCCATTTCTTATTTATTTACCAGCAAAGTAGTAACATAAACCAATATAAATCATAAATGTGTAAATTACAAACTTGCACTTACCTCCCCCCCCCCCCCCCCACCCTTATATCAGCAGTTATTGGTAAGGACAACATGTATTATTTTTTTCAATTTCAACAATTTGGTAATGATGACTGGTGTAAACAGAAACAACATTCTAACATTATTCTAATGAAATTCACAGCGTTAATTTATTTTATGAATGAAAATTAAAATCATGATCTTAGTCAGTGTTGCGTTTGAATTTCACGCAAATGACGCCGAAAGTGAAATGGGTCAGATAAAATGCAGTAGTGCAAGGGCATACACTTGATCAAATATATTGAAATTTTACATGTGTAATCATTATATTCCCATTATATCAAAAAGTGCTGGGAGCTGTATGAAATTGCTGCACATTTCACATAATAAGCGTTAAATGTGGGAACTCCCTCCAAATTTCTGTTCATAGACTGTTTATGTTGAATTTAATAATTGTTCTTACTTGAATATTTCAAGCTCCCAGCACTTTTCGAAATTTTAGATGTTCATTTTACAAGTTAGAAACGGAAATAATTATATTTGTTTATGCTAAGCCCTTGCACTATGCATTTTTTGGTATTATTCCTGATTCATTTATTTTTAGCAGTATCACGTGACAGGGTATTCCTTAGCGACTAAAAATTTGCTTATGCGATAGCAAATTATCTAATTTGTATAATGATAAAATATCACTTTGTGTAACAATATTTTAGAAATAGAATATCAAGATTATTCAAAGGCTAACATTTTATGTGATAAATATCGCTATTATTTCATGGACGCCCTTAACATAGCTGAGTAATTCAAACTCTACCCGTTCATCTAGGATCAAATCTGTTTAACCCACCCCTTCCTTAATGTCAGAAAGTCGATTTTCGAAGAAAAAATATAATTATAAAAACATAAACATACAAGTATCCCTTTTTTATTTCTTCAAAACCTTTCAATTTTTGTCAACATTTTGTCCTTTAATTAATGATTATAAAACTTCTTTTATAACAGTTTCAGATTGTTTTATTATTTATCATGCACTTGCACAACAAAGTCATTTTGATATTTGAAAAAAATATAAAGATACATACATTTTTTTGCGAAAAATTACCATTTTTTTTTTTTGCAAGTCGTTTAATTCTAACTAATATAATTTTAATTGTAACGCGCTTTCTGATTGGCTAAAAATATTATTTTATATCGTATAAAGAATGTTGCCTACGTCATAGTAAGACTAACGTCAAAAAAAGTATAAATCTGCCTGACGTTACGTTTGAATTTTGTACAATTTGATGTCATTTTAAATGTCAAATCACCGTTTTTATCTACAGTTAATAGCAAAAAATTAAATTATAAGCAATGAATTTAAATATTTATTAGTTTTATACCATATAAAATGGTTTGGAACAGTTTACGCTTTTTATAAACCGATTCGCGGTTTATAAAGCGTAAACTGCCCCAAACCATTTTATATGGTATAAAACTAATAAATATTGAATTCATTTCTTAAATAAATGAGCAATATAAAATGCATTCTCAAAATTCTTAGCATTTAGGTAAGCAATGAAGCTATATGGGCCTCACGGCGGTCTCCAAACCCCATGCCGCACAAAATATATTCACCCCTTGGAAATTTCTTGATCCGTCTCATTTCTAGAAAAGAGAACGTACATGTTTTCAACTACTTTATATTTCTCAGTTTAAATTTCATGTTAAATTATTTTACCGATATTAAAATAGATATTAGCCATTTCTTTTTAGTAAAGGTTAACCCTTATCGTATAATACATGTACATGTACCAGTGTCCATGGGAATTATATTAGAGAAACTAGCGCATTCGTCACAACGGCACCGATTTTTACAAACATTCACCTCTTCTTGTTTGGTTCAGTTTCAATCATACCTCAATGTCTTTTTCCAAAGATAATATTTTTGATCCAAATAAAATAGTATCGTTCATTAGAACAGTTTAACTGAATTTTATGTTTATTCCATTCCGGCGATAACGGCATGCCTTTTCCAGCAGCGAGCATTTGCCATATAAGGTCATGTCAAAATTCGACAAACTTGTAGACTTTTTATTTGTCGATTTGTAACATGTCAACTGTGCTATATCCGAAGATGAAGATACAAATGCGGAAATTATGGAATAAAAATGTGCAAAGTTGAAGGTTAAATTAACTAACAAAAACAATTAAGCTGCAAAATGTGCGAAGGAATTGAGTCAAATCTTAAAGTGTTTATGCCCGAGTTTTCATAGGTTACACGATCAGAATCACACACATTCATACTCAGACTGACACACCAACACGATTGCATATTTGAATTTACAAGTTTACAGGTCTGGATTTTTTAATACGATTACCCTCTGTCTGATCAATGTTACTGTCATCTAAGGTACACATGTAATCTTTCACTTCTGTAGCCAATCCAACTGTCTGGGCTTTGTAAACAGACTTACTGTAGGTATCTGGGTTCATCACAATAATCTGTTGATTGTCTGTGGACGACACTGTGCGACCAAGCAGTAATCCAGATTTCTCTTCAAACTCGCTCAAACATTTAATAAGGACAGACGAACTAGACGAACAATCGACTGCCACACGCAACATGGGGGAATGACTGAATTTTCGGTAAGACGGACATTCATAACTGACTCTGAGTTCTGTTCAATCACTGATCCACTCTTCACTGAATTCTGTTGAGGCTAAGTGTGAGGCTAAGTGTGAATTGGTCAAAATTACACATAACGTCCCATCCAATAAGAAAGGTATTATTGTCAACATCAAGCACATGTAAGGCACAAGGTACTACGTTGTCATTAAAACAAATGTAGGTTTTCACAACACCATCATACGGCAATGATGACGGACCAGTTAAAACTGCAGCAGTATCGGTCAAGTCAAAGCCATGCCGAAATGCCTTACAAAACATCTTGTATGAAATACAGGAGACGGATGCTCCTTAATCAATGACTGCATTAGTGACGAGTTGTCCAATCTTCACGGACTTTGTTGGATATGCATCATTCGAAGGGAGTCATTAACGTCATTGACTTTTCCATTTTCTGTGGACCACGGTAATCTTTGTTTGTACAGCTCTTGGCCAAATGTCCCAAACGTGAACAAGAATAACACTTTGCACTTTTCACCCAGTCGTCTGGTTTTCTCTTGTCCTGTTTGTTCTGTTGTCGTTTGTGACACTTCTGAGCATAATGTCCAACTCTGTGACAGTAATTACATCTCATGATCATATGAAACACATTCGAATAGGGTTTAGAACTCTGAGTGTCCGTATCAGCTAGCCGTCTAGCTACATCAATAAGATTGTCAAACTTGGGAATCTTGGGGTCCTGACAAATAACAAGCTGTAGCTGGTCCTTAAACTTTGGGTTGTAAATAGCTTCTACAAATCGATGTGCACAAAGTTCGGACCGGTTTCCCTTAGCGAAATTCGGATAGGCATCTTCACATTTACGGTATATTCTATGTCCATAATCATCAATAGACTCACCGGGTTTCTGTGTTATCTTGTGGAAATCCGATGCAGCTGTCTGTCGTTTCTCGTCTGTGCGATCTATTTCTTTGATCAGCGCTGCCTTCAACAAATCGTATGACTTCCTACTGTCACTATGAATAACACGGAATACTTTCGTGCATCATCCGGTTGGTAAAATAAATGCCAACTGCTTCAGTTTCCAGTTAGCGCCCAATCAAATCCCCAAGACTTGATTTCAAAAACATCGTCAATGTACTGGGCGAAAGTCATATCGGGTCGAACATCGGCATCTTCTGTTCAGTAGACGCCGCCATTGATGTCGGTCGTACTCCAAACGTTAATGTTCACACGCAAGTTCCAAGCTCCACGCTGCCACCAAATGCAAGACTTGAGATTCAAGAATAACTCCGGTTGTAAAATAAAATATGTATTAAATGAAAATAATGAACAAAGCACAGAGTATGACAAAGACGATATATCCGGCAGACGGACACACTTGGCTAAGACACGTTTATCACACGCGGACTCACACGCGGCTCTCCTCAGCAATTCCAAGAACCAGTCAAAACTCACACGTGACCTCTGGTCACACTAAATATCAGATAACACAAAATACACACTTACACCAGGCACAAACAGTAAAAGAAGCAAAAAATCGTGTTTGCTGGAGGACTGTCGTTGACAATTCATGTTCTTAACAGAACGAAAAGCTTAGTAAAGTAAGTTACAATAGTTTAAGAGGCATGGTCACGATTTGTGTCTAATCATATTTTTCTAAATTTATTGCATACCATGGTTAAGTAATGCATTCCTAATGATCGACCAATTCTTGAGTGTCACTCGTAAAGTCGAAATTCTCTCTCTCTCTCTCTCTCTCTCTCTCTCTCTCTCTCTCTCTCTCTCTCTCAATGATTATAAATATAGAATACATGTATCTGGATTGACGACACTCATAATCATCAAGAAGCCTCTTTGGTACGATAGAAAATGGGCGGTGTTGTACGGTTAGACGAAGCCTTACGCAATTTAGAATTTTTTTCGTCTTGAACAGGTGCAAAAACCCCCGGGGCATGTCGTATTCAACCTTGGGTTTGTTAATCACTATACACAGGAAATGATCGCGACTTAGAAAAGAAATGTGTGCATAAATACATGTAGTTTGCATTATTTTGGAAAAGCAATTCGAGATGTATACATTTTTTAGCATGTACAGTTTCCCATGTTGTTTTGTGATGCAAAATATTTAAGTATCGACTTAAAGACATCAGTAATATAATAAGCATATAAGTTCAATATAAGAGAAACAAATTTCAATTTTAATAATAGACAATAATAATTCAACCCAACTCTGATGTCAACCTGAACAACTGTCCTCGGGATCTCAAGTTGCCATAAACCGCTTTGCGAATATTTTAACATGATAAGCGGTTAGAGCTCTATTTTTCAGACTGAATATTACATGTACATCGTTTTTACAGAAAACCATGCCCAAGGACGAGTATAGTAAGAACTGAAAATACATACAAAATACAAATAAAATTAAATTTAATACATGGAAATGTGTACTCTATAATGTTTTCTATAATACGATTGCAAACTGGCTGAAAGTTTGTTGAAACTCGATCGCACGGACATAGATCGGCAAAAGCATTTCATTAATTTGATTTACCCGGTATGCAGTTTGCATTGATTAAATAAATCCGACTGCCAAGCATATTTATTAATTTTTGAATAGGCTACGTCAAGTTTAATGGTTTGTAAAAATACATCTTGAGAAAACTAAATGAAATTATAGCATTGATGAATAATTTAAAACACATGCTGTACAATTTAAAGATACAATGTGTATCGTCTGTTATGTTAAATAGTTCCATAAATAATATGATATATAGTTACGTGTGGCTATCAATTATTTTTTTAGTCGAGAGAGATAACTCGCGTTTCAGTCCGATAAGGTTGCCGCCGTATTCCAGACTGACTCTTGACAATTGTACATAACTATGTATAGGAATCTGAACAATGAGCAAAAATTGACAGGTGATGACATTAAGTAAGCTGAGTGAAAGATTGACAGATATAAAACAATTAAATAAACACAATGAGTCTTTGATGTCCTAGACTTGAGAAACAGATAATTGCACAATGTTGTTTTAACAGATTAGCAGTTCTTGAGACATAATACTCTGTCTCTTTGAAATCACACATATAGTCCGAAAAGTGTCAATCACTAATTGAATAAGTAACTTTGTAAGATTTAAATTGTGAGAAAATATTACAAAACTGATGTTGAATTTAAAATGTAATGTCCAAAATAAAGTAATTAATGAACAGTGCATTTTGCACGGTGATAATAACAATATCATTATAATACATTTACTCATAATTTGGTCCAGATTGTCCGGTCCTGATAATATACAACGCCTTTGCTTCATGGTGTCTTATTTTCAAAGTTCATCTTCAACATCAGTGCTAATGAACAAAATGCAATTGGGTATAATTTTAGAAATTGGATCTCGAGTCGAATTTTAATACAGGAAGAGAGTTACAAAATATAAGGTGATTGTTTCCCCGTATTTTTCGTAGGTTGATGATGCTAATGTTTGCAACGGTGTTTGTTTCTTTTAATTTATTTCAATACATTGAAAACCGTATATGTACAGGGTAAGTCCTTTCAAAACCATTTTTGGAGTGTATTTTGAATATATTTGAAGATATTACCAGTATAAAATTATCTTTGTAGGATTGATGGAAATGATTACTGTTGTGTTGGTTTTTCGTTGAATACAACAACTGGGAAATGCGAAAGTAAGGATTTTAGAATGCCAACCGTTACAATTAATCATTGATAATTTTTAATAATGATCATAACCGCTGTGAAATAAGATATAATCACCTTCTTTAAGAGATGCAACTATTTTATCAGTTACAGTACAAACGTACAATGTATAACGTAGATGCGTGAATTAAAAATATAATGCATTATGTATGCTTTTAATACATCGTAAAGTATTTCACGTTAGAATGCTCCAATGGCTACTTTGGCAGCGACTGCTCAACGAAATGCATGTATCCAAGCTATGGAGAAGACTGCCAATATTTCTGCCAATGTCTCAAGAACAAATGTCACTTTTCTCGTGGATGTATTCAAGAAACGGGAACTTTCCATCAATATCAAATTCAAAGTATGTATATGTATTGATCTAGAATGTTGATTTTAAAAGAAACTATATTTGTGGTTTAGTTTTAACAATCACAAGTGGTCTACAAATCCTAATTTTTTAAAACAATTTTCGACAGGTTCAACAAAAAATCTGTCGGCAACATTCTCACCCACGTCTACAACAGTTTCGTTTTCAAATAAAACGTTCTCATATCCAGTGGCTACAGAATATTCATCAATATGTACCCATAAACCAAGTGATACTACAATGGATAATTTCCCTAATAACAATAATTTGCTTAATAACAACGTTTTTGTTGGCTTGTTTGGAATTTTTGTCTTGTTTTTCGTTGTATTTGTTGTTGTCTTTATCTATCTCATATTTTCCCGAAAGAAACCAAATTCGAGTAGAGTAAATGAGAGTGAGTGGAAGGCTCCATATCAATCGCTGCAACTTGGGACGGTTGGGATTCAAAGTACATCATATCATGAACCACTTGAACGATCAAATGCAGATTCTGCATACTTATCGCCGGTTTTTAATCAAAACGAGAGTGTAAATAGCAATGATGTACAGGAACACGGTATAATCCATGGACTCAACGTGGTTTCAGAAGAACTAGATTTAAGCAGACAAAGACTCATTCACGACGACCATACGTTTGCCGAAAATGAATTAAACGTATTTCAGGCAAATCAAACAGATCATGTCTACATCGATATAGCTGAAGGTAACGAAGAAAACTTATATCTTTCGGTTGATTATGGCCGTGAATATAACATTTTAAGCAACAACGACAGTAGAACTCCTTCGGTCGGACCCGCTTAATAATTGAACCAGTTAAGTGAAAATATTTAACCAATACCACCATGAAGCTAAAAATGACTGGGAAAAGGCATTGCCCTCTGTTTTCCCTACCTCGCCGCTATCCCTACAACCCCCTTATAAGCCGTCGACGTATTTGCTGTACAAGTCTCACTTGTATGAACGTCGCTCTTACAACATCTCGTATATGTTGATTAACGTATTCCGAGTACCATTGTGAGATTGGTGCCGAACAAAGCAAGAGACTAAATCGAATGGCGAGGAAATTGGTTGCAAAAATACTTAGTACATGTACATGTTTCACACGAGAAATTAAATTTGTGTAAATCTATCTGTATTTCTACAGTTTTTGTGGTAGTTACTTTTACTTCAAGATTATTTTGTTTATAATTAAAAAAAACAATTTTCTCTCCAGCTGGCTCTGGTAATGGTGATTGTAAAATTATACCCCGGCAAATTAATTTGTATTTAAAACAGGTGACTGAAGATAGTGATATTTAAATTCAAGGATAATATTATTTTCAAGATTGGGTCATTTTCAAGTAGACATAATACATGTAATATCTTTGGGGACATTTTGGGTAAGCATGTTTCCGAGATGTTGGAGAAAAGGATCGGAAAAAGCTTTTGCACCATAAAATTACAAATATTGAGAAGAGACAGTTCAGGTCTGTTAATAAATTGTCTTTAAGTTTTAAAGGTCGGGTTTTTTTGGTCTGCATTTGAAGTGAAAATTAATCATGTGTTACATGTATATGTTACGTGTTGAACCTTTTATGAGCAGTTTCAAATTTATTTTCTTTTTCAAGGTCCGATTAAACAGTTAGTTATAGCCAATTATGTTATACATGTACATAAGAATATAATTATATTTATACTACTATATTAAAATAATAGACTCGAATTTTTGGGCTTTAATACCGAGAAATCGGAAGAGTACTGTCTTTTGTTTTATATATTTTAAACATCATTGGTACTTGAAGATTACCAATTTGTTTTTATTTTTTCTCAATCAAGTTTCGCTAATTAATAATCAACGAAAATTCCTTTTAAAAATCCGGAAATCATCTGGATTTTTTGGATTTTACAATCTTGCGCATGCGCATTACATTCACGCTAAATCACGGGAGGCTCTTTATTTAGTTTATGTTTCCACAATATCACATTTGCATGGATAAACTCAGAAACGATAATACAAATACGTGTAAATTTTCATGGAAAGTTTGCTACATGTATATATTCTGTTCATCAAAGAAAATACGGGAGATGCTAACGCAGCGCATTTGATATGAAAAATCCCGAGAGTTCCGAATGTCTACATGGTGTGCAAATTTGAAGCGAGTAACAACCTTGGTGAAAAAGTGTTGAATTCTTCATTAATATGAATTAAAGTTTTAGATGAAACGTATTTACAGCCTCAAAATGGTTTGTTATGAATAATTTGACTGTTATTTTCAATAAAGCTTCATTAATTTTCTCAAAATCGGAGCGATTCTGCAGTTTTTTGCTACATTACGGGTATATGGGAGGAATTTTAACTGTGTTGAAGGCCTGTCCCGAGACACAGATTATTCTATTAGAATAATATTAGATTATTTCGATATCATATGCAATGTCACCCCGTGCACGCACGGGTCAAAGTCTAGTCATATCTTAAAATGTATTAATATTTTATTTAAAAACATCAATTCCATTCTTACCTTATTTGTTAGCTTATTGTACATCTAATTCATTCCCTTAAATAGCTTTTATTCGTCAAATATGCAGCAGTTAGGTGTTATTCTTTCAACCCAACTCTTGTTCAGTTACCAATCATGACAAAGTGATTATTGTTACAATAGCATGACTACTGAGCCGTGGGGCTTGGACTTGGTGTTATTTTGTATAAGCAAAAACTCATTGTTCGCAGTTTCAAACATATATTAAAGTTATTAAAACACGATGAAATCATCACATTTGACACATAGTTTCAAACGAGAAGAAAATTAACACCAAATTCACAGGTCAATGCTTTTCAAACAGTTGGTAGATGCACATAAAACAAGGAAATTAAATCGTTTAATACGTTGAATACTTCCAGTCGGCTATGCTTTCCAAGAGTGCAATCAGATGAAATCATTAAACCGAAGGGTTTAAACATCTGTGTGACAGGAAAACTATACATGTAATGGCAAGTGCCTTTTTCATAAGGCTTGTTAAGCTTGAGAGTAACATGTCATTTACATATGTATATCATATTTATTTAGTTAATTAGATACAATCTGGTGATGAGTGACACTCAACCTCTTTTGGAAGATTTCATTTTATTGTTGACTCCAGTATTTATTTGATTTTCCATTATTTTTTTATATTTGATATGTATACATTTTCTGCTGCTTATTTTATCAATGTAAAATCAGAAGCTTGTAAAATGAAGATTTGTATGCCAGTTTAATTGATTACTGTTTAAAGTTTAAATGTTGAACTACGATGGAGTCTGTGTACATGGTTTTTGAACCACAAATCAACAAAAACAGGAAATTATAAAAGATTCAATTATATCATTTTAGGTTGATTTGTTTTAAGTGATTATTAAAAAATGCTCAAAATCGCAATCACATTTTAACATTTTATAACTAATAATTGAAACTTTATTCATACTCTGTCGCATGTTTTTTTTTTTAAATAACATATAAATTTTCTATACTCAGTGCAAAAGGTATTCATTTCAGTATATGTAAATGTATAGTCATGTGACTCTAAACCAGAAGCATTTTCCTTATAATTGTAGATCAAGAAACGATAAATAAAACGCCTGACGGTATCATTTTACCGTTAACAACAACCCAATAGAGAAGAAATGATATGTCGTTTCATATTTCATCTTTTTTCTCCCTTTTTCATAAATAAATAAATTACAATAATGAAAATGAATAAATGTTTTTGGAAATTAAATCATAGTAATTTTGCTCCAAAATAGGAAGATGAATGAATAATAGGATACTAATTAACAATATATAATGGTGTAGACTGAGGTTATTTGCAAGAAATAAGACAGATCTTGTTCCTCAAAACGACAACACTTAATTTAAAGCATATTTGATAAATCCTATCAGAAACTTTATAAATCAAGAACTGGAATGTCTCTCCTGAATCCATATATTTACAAAAACTTGTTCCAGCTTGTTTCCATCTTTTCCTAATGCCATTCTTCCTGGACAAATTTTTCAGTAGGTGTTCCTTTTAATTTAAGTACATGTATCTGACATAAAACAGGTGTCAACTTGAATATGACCAAATTTTAAGTTGATCTTCAAATCGCGAATTGAGCCTACTCACGTCAGTCCACTTTTTGGATACAGACAAATTTACCTTAAAACGTAGAAAATAATTTTACAACTACCATTACAAGAAAAAGCTTGGAAGAAAATTACCTTTCTTTTTAATTTGATACGGTTATCGTGATAATAATTATATTCACCCAGATTTGAAAAACATATTTATAAGCCTATGAAATTACTTAAAATCTAAAATCTTTTGGCTCTATTTAACCGTGAACATTATCCTCCTGTAAATATATAATTTGTCATACAACTTTTTATATACTGCGATATATTTTTATATACTGCACAATTCTATTCAAGCCTCATATTTAATGCATTTTAGATACAACATGATGTGACACTCTTATCCTTTCCCAAAATGTATTAATTTATTTATCTTATATATATATATATATATATATATATATATATATATATATATATATTACTTCAAAAAGTAAGTCATTGACCTACTTTTATTGGGAGTGAACAAAAACCCACTACAATCAAAGGTCAACAGTATTCAATAGATTTTTGTTTTTTTTTTATCAGTGGGATTTTTGTAAATTCTGAGTAAATGTCATCCTTAACGCAAGTCATCGGTAAGTCATCGGACAAGACTTAAGTAAGCCGGATGCTCATGACTTTTTTTTTAATGGATCAATATTATGTAATGATTATAAAAATATGTTATACAGACGCATGTACAGATGGTACCTGGTAATTTTAATTTTCCAAAAGAAAAATTATGTGGAATTTTTACAACAAATGTTGGCCTAATAAAAGCCATATGATGTAAATAATTCGTATAACATAACACTATTCCGGATAATAATGCCACTGAAAATATATTTCAAAAAATTTCGCAATTTAATATCATTTCTTTTTTATGATTGTAGAACATCTCATCTCTATACTGCACATCTCTTTAAAAAACTTTTTATCTATAATTTTAAATAGAATGAACAAAAATGCTTCACTAATTATTTTTACAAAAAAAAATAAAACATGTTATTGACATATCTGGACATGAATGTTTAGATAATCATTAATTTCGTGCATTTATTTACAACAATTTTTTTATAAGAACCGTTATATACTTTTTGCAAATAATACGAAAGGCGGAGTCAAAAATAGGTCTGATAGTTTGATAAAGCATCATCCATGTGGTTAAACAAGGGCTCATCACACAAGCAATATTCAACACACATTGCTACCAACGTATGATCAGTAAATTAAAGGTAAAACTAATATGCTAATTTACCAGAATTTTGTTGCAAAACATCAGGATCGTCACTTCTAGCGTTGGAAGCATCTTCATCTGTAAAAGTTATGTACATCATACAAGTTACATTAGGGCATTAGTTATAATAGAATATTAATTCTCTCTCTCTGTCTCTCTGTCTCTCTCTCTCTCTTTTGATACGATAATAACCAACCAGTTTCTGGTTGCAGAACATTCTGGTTTGAAGAATGGGTGTCATCTGAATCTTCTCTACGATCTGTATGATACATTACGTACGTTAACACGGTACACTTGATAGAAAAATTAGCTAAATATATGCAAAATCATATATTAAGCAGAGTAAACTCAAAAGAATCGCAATTGATAATGCTGGTCGTTTCTTAATGTGGGAACTGGTTTAACGATAGAATGCGTTCCGTGTATTGTCTCTGTAGCAAAGAAAATACGGGCGATAACTCTAACTCAGTGCATTTACTATGAAAAATCCCGAGAGTTCCTAATGTTAACACGGTGTGCAAATTTGAAGTGAGGAAAGAACGTTGGTGAAAAAGTGTTAAATTCTTCCCTTTTATGGATTAAATTTTTAGATGAAAGGTATTTACGTTATGTAATATTATGATTAATTTGATTGTTAATTTCAATACAACTTCATTAATTTTCTGCTACATTATGGGTATATGGGAGGCATTTTAACTGTGGCAAGGGCCTGTCCCGAGACACAGTTAGATTATTCTAACTAAGGAGAGTGTAGTGAAATAATAGCATTGTTGTAGGCTGATAGCTTTGTTATGTAAATACATGTAATGACGTCTAACCCTGGTCTGTCAACAATACGTTGAACACCCCCTGTGTTACGCAACAATTTTTCAAATAAAATACTCAAAACAAAACAAAAATACCAGAATTATATTCGCATTCATTGTTTATTTCAAAAGTACCTTACAATATGAATGTGTCGATGTTTCTATTTCGTAAATGTCCGATATGCAATGTCAACCCGTGCACGCACGGGTCAAAGTCTAGTTTTTTTTAAGTAATGTAAACATTTATATATATTTTCATTAAATCTAAATGATTTGGTCAACCAAAGAGATAACTTTGATTTTGGGTTAAAATAGCTCATTTCATAATAGAAACGGATTTTTTTAAATAAAACATCTTCCCCCCTCCCCCGTGAAACAAAAAATCCTTTTGAGGGGTTTATATATTGTTATTTAGCATATTCATACCAAAGGGTTTGTTGTTTCACGGGGGAGGGGGGGGGGGAGGGGCATATGTCTATAGACCAACATACATTCCAAAAAAAGATTTTTCTTTGTAACGTTTCAATAAATACTTAACAAATGAAAAAAATGACAATAACAAACCGTCAACCATCTCAAAAATCCATATAACGAAATACAAATTCAAAGCAGAGCAACACGGACCTCCAAGATAGAGGTAGGATCAGGTGCCTAGGAGGAGTGAGCATCCTCTGCTGACCGGTCACACCCGCCGTGTGCTCTTTGTCGTAATCGGGAAAATAAAAACCGCAAAAGTCCGTAGACAATTAGGTAATTAATTATGGTCTAACAATTAGTATGAAAAAAGGTCAGTCAGCATGCGACTCAGTGGAAGATTGTATTTGCTGACAAGGTCGTCGTATCGACCATAGAACTTACGAAAAGATGACTTTAAACGAGACTGTTGATAGTCCTGTTTTATCAACTTGTTTGTCAGTAGCTTGCCTCGTCTTAGAAACTGTTCGTACGAAGAGCATGCCCTTGCGTATCGAATTAACTGAGAGACAAAAACACCATATGCAGGTGATGAAGGTATATTGCTACATAAGTAAGGAAAGTTGACTATAGAAAAATTGAAGTCATCGCGTTTATCATAGAGTTTTGTTGTTAGGTTACCATCAATGTCCATTTCCAGTAAAATATCCAAATATGAAACAGATGACGCTGACTCTGTGGTATCTTTTATTTCAAGTTCACTGGGATATATCGAGTCGACGTAAGTATGGAAATAACAATTGTTAAGTGATAATACGTCGTCGATATACCTAAATGTTGATCAATTTTAGTAGATAACTTTGTTTTTTAATATCTGACAGAAATTCCGAAATATTTGGATGTAAAATGTAGGCGGGAAACGGACGTTAGCATTCGCAGTTCTTTATCCAACAATACGTTGGTGTTTTACCATTACTTCATTACTTGTACCTATACTGTGTTTGTACACGTTCAGGATGAATCTGAATCATGAAAGTAAACAAAGATAGATAGATAGATAGATAGATAGATAGATAGATAGATAGATAGATAGATACCTTTGATCGATTTAAGCGATCAAAATTAATACGAGATAGTTCAGTGAGCACTTGGCTGTACCATAAAGCAAATTTTATTTGAGACGACTTTATATCACGGTTTATCGGGCTTAAATTGTGTGATTAACTGAACAATAATTTATCAAAGATATTGAATGACTGGTTTTGGGTGAACAAATTTGTAGACGATCAGGCTCTTGCGAAACACATTAATTTCCACGCAAGCGAATAAAAGTTCGTTTACAGTAATAAAGAAAACTTGAATTTTGCGTCCTTCATTTTATTGTATAATAACAATGGAATTGGTCAAAAGTTCAAAAACGTATAAGCCCTCTCCATACAAAAAATTGACAAACATAATATTAAGGTTACCTATTTTGGACAGATACAATTCAATATATATATATATATATATATATAATCAAAAAAAAGAAAAAGAAAATTCACAGTTCCAAAGTTTCTATTCACAAGTGCATTCTGGATTTAAACATCCGTCTTCAGGTGAACATACATAAGATATGAAATTGTTTTCTTTAGAAACAATTCCATAGAAGCAATTGTGTGTATGGACAAATTTTTTTTATAAAACCCTTGTTCAACAACATCTAAGTGACGATAACTTTTATGTAAAATTACAAGAAAATTCCGACAAAAAAAAACATGAGAGATTTGAAACGCCTATGCAAACAAGAGGCCAATAGGCCTTAACGGTCACCTGAGTAGCATAACCCATACACAAACTTGTCAAGGAGTCTCATATATGCATTTAATTAAGTTTTATTCTGGAAAAGAAACTTTTTTAATTTGTAATGATGATCACCTCCTTGCCTGAAATCTTTCAAAAAGGACTATTAAACATATAAGTTTAGCGAAAAACTTAAAAGATCATAAAAGAGTGCATGACCTGATATTGAAAAGGTGCAAGACTCTGATAGAAAATAATTTTCCCATATTTATTATTTTTCAGGATAGGTTTTAAGTGTATATGTTTTCATAGAAAAGCTACATATGTATAAAAAGGTGGCTATTATTCATGTTTTATCTAAAACAACCTCCCAGTCCCCATACCCCCCGGGGCTGACAGACACTCTCCATGTGGGCATTTAAACAAACGAAAAAAAAAAACAGCTTTAAAAGCCATCATGAGTTACTCACTTCTCCTGTTCCAGTTTTTGAATATTCAACCTTCGTTGAGAATCACCATCCGGCATTTATACCAAAACCATTTTACCTTTATATCATGATTTTAGTTCGCCAATTATTACTTTACTATTAACAAGTCTATTTGTTTATATTGAAAGTTTAAAAACTGTTTTTGTTTCAAATGATAAAAAGCCTTGCATAACTCTTTCGATCATACAACTTCTTTATAATTACAATATATTCAATGATTAATTACTAAATATGAACAAGCAAAGGAAGATAACTCCATTAGGAAGAAGCAAGGGAAAATAACTCAATTAACTGTTTACCCCCCCCCCCCCCCTTCAAATCTTTCCAAATGCTAGGTCCTGAACCCTGACTTAGGGGTCATGAATTTCACAATTTAGGTAGAGGAGTTCATAACCATGCATTCAGTTTTTTGCCCACATGTGTGGGAGTAAAGATTTTTAAGATTTAATACATTTTTACTATATGGCCATATTGGCCCCACCCTAGGGCCTAAACACCTGTCCCAGGGGTCATAAGTTTCACAATTTAGGTAGAAGACATCATGTACATCATATCCATGCATTTAGTTTTTCACAAATATATATGGGAGTATAGAAGAAGATTTTCTAAAATTTAATACATTTTTACTATATGGCCATTTTGGCCCCACCCTTGAGCCTGAACCCCTGACCCAGGGACCAAAAATATCACAATTTTGGTAGAGGGCTTCATGGACATCATAACCATGTATTTAGTTTTTAACAAATATCTATAGGAGTAGAGAAGAAGATTTTCTAAGATTTAATACATTTTTACTATATGGCCATATTGACCCCACTCTAGATTCTGAACCCCTCACCAAGGGGCCATGAATTTCACAATTTTGGTAGAGGGCTTCATGGATATCATAACCATGCAATCAGTTTTTTCCTCACATTTCTGGTAGTAGAGAAGAAGATTTGTTAAAATTGGCTGTTTTTTGCATATTTGGCTCCACCTGTGTCACCCTGGGGGTGGTAGAGCCACCAATTCACAATTACATTCCTCTTACCATAGAGATACTTCACACCAAAAATGGAAACAATTGGCCTTGTAGTTTTTAAGAAGAAGTTAAAAATGTTAATTGTTAACGCACGACGTACGACGCACGACGACGGACGAAAACAGATAGCAATAGTAAACTCAGGTGACCTAAAAATATGAACATTTATTGAAACATAAGGAACTGGACTATCTTAAAAATTTTGAAATGAAAACAAGCAATTTCTATGGACTTCCTAAAATACATAAAAGTAATCATATCAAAACCGCTATTAAAGATCAGAATCAAGCATATATTACTACTACTGAAGCCTTGGATCTGAAACTTCGACCAATTGTCGCAGGCCCAGCATGTCCAACACATAGACTGAGCAACTTTGTAGACATTTTACTTGAGAATATATGTGAAAAAGTTCATAGTTACATTCGAGATAGCATGGATTTCCTCAACAAAATTCCTGAAACTACAGACCCTTATAGTCCTATAGTAACATTTGATGTTACTAGTTTATATACAAATATTCCAAATGATTTTGGAATACAAGCTATAAAATTTTGGATAGAAAAACACCCAGATCTTATTCCGAAAAAATTTTCAACAGTTTTACATTCAAAACAGTTAATTTTAGAAAACAACACATTTCATTTTGATTGAGATTTTTACAAACAAATCAAGGGAACTGCAATGGGGACGAAAATGGCGACTACCTACAGTATTTTAGTACTGTGATATTTCGAAGAAATTTTGTATCAAAAAGTTGAGAAGGAACTAGACCAAAAAATTGGTGAACACCTTAAACATTCCTGGTAACGATATTTAGATGACTGCTTTATTTTCTGGAAAAAATCCGAAGAGGATCTTCATGAATTTCATAGTTTTTTTAACACTTTAAATCCAAATATTCAATTCACCATGGAATTCAGTGATTGTTCTATTTCATTTCTGGACATTATGATTTTAAAAAACCAATCAAAAATTTCAACAGATGTTTATTACAAAACCACGGACACTCATCAGTATCTAAATTGTAAATCATGTCACCCTGCGCACACCTTACAATTTATCAAGAAGAATTTGCACTATTATTAGTGAAGAAAAAACCAAAGATCAAAGATTGATGGAATTGAAAATATATCTAAGTGCTCAAAATTATCCAGAAAAACTTATAGATTCGGCCATATAAGAAGCAAAGAAAATACCACAAAATATACTTAGAACAACCAGAAAAAAAGAAAAAGACAATTTTTAATTCCTTTTGTTAAAACCTACAATCTCAAACATTTTAATATATTTCAAGAAGCGAAAAAGAATTTTTATATCATTGAGCGGGATCAAGAACTTAGACAACTAATTAAAAAAATCTGACCTACTTCATAACCAAAGACAACCACCAAACCTTAAGAAAATATTAACAATAGCTAAATTTAATTCAACACCAGCAAAATATGTTGTTTCCAAATGCGGAGATTCAAGGTGCGGCACATGTCCCTTTCTAAAGACAGAAGCTTCTATTTCTTTTAAATGTGGCAAGACTTTTTATGTTAATGAAAATATGTCGGGTAAATCCAAAAATCTTCTGTACTGTATTACTTGTAACAACTGTGGTGAAGATTACATCGGCCAAACCGGAACACAACTTACCGCCCGCATGCGCGTCCATCGCTAACAGATAAATGATCTCAGCACTAGAAACACCCCTTGCAGTGAACATTTTGACAGATGTCAGGTTTTTTTAGGGGTCGTGGGGGGCCTGTATTCGGCCCCATTCCCAACGGTAAAAAGTACGTGTTTTTCCCAATTTCATCACAGAAAATTCCCAAAAGTTAAAAACAAATATCGTTTAAGAAAAAAAAAATGTGTCCCGAAGTTCGTGAAAAGTAAATCGGGATCGGGATTTTAAAAATCTAAACCGCATGCTCCAAAATAAGGGCAGTCATATTGTGACTGTCAAACATGTCGCACAATGCAAAGTATTACAGGAAAAAAATTAAACTGGATGATGCAAAACTGGTTAAACCTATTTACACATACTTTTCTAACAATACGGTTACCGAAAGTGAAACTCAACCCAGTACTTGCACTTCTGATGCCGAATGTCAGAATACTTGTAGCCGAAGTGAAAGTCAACCCACCACCACTTCCGACGCCGAGTGTTCGTTTAATTTGCACCGGAAAAAAACATTAGTACTTGTAGTTAGTCTAAGAATAAAGCACCAGAGGAATCAGCGTTCTTGTGTGTAAG
Source organism: Magallana hongkongensis (assembly GCA_016163765.1). Taxonomy (NCBI): domain Eukaryota; kingdom Metazoa; phylum Mollusca; class Bivalvia; order Ostreida; family Ostreidae; genus Magallana; species Magallana hongkongensis. The sequence goes on from WFKH01011925.1 coordinate 58,141,033, forward strand.
TAGGTCTAAAATAACATCTGATTAGGATTCATCAGACTCGGATAGTGAAGATGATGAATGTCCGTCAGTGGTTTCGTGTAACAAACGATTATTTAACTACAAAAAATATGAGACAGATTAATTTTTCTTGGCTGTATTGGAGTATGACAAAAAACGGTTACATATGCAAGATCTGTGAACTTGCTGCAGAGCCAGGCCCATCCCGTAAATTTATTGACAAGGGAGTATTGCTTGGTACTCATCCCTCTAGAAAATTGGAAAAACATAAACAATCCAAAAGACATATCACATCTGTTTTCAAGTACACAAACTACAGATCAAAATCAGTTCAATCTATGTGGTCCAAGTTTTCTGCAGCTGTTTGCGATGAAATAAAAAAGGTATCTACCAGAAAATATTTTGAGAAATTGGTACGATGTGCTTACTTTATGATAAGGAAAAGATGGGCACTTAGTATAAACTTTGAAGAACTCGTTAGATTTATTGCAGACCTGGGTGTTGAAGAACTGTCCTCTTATCTTGATAAAAGTCCCTCAGTAACTTATCTGTCGTCTACTTCAGTTACCGATATTATAGAAGCCATAAGCAGACCTAAATAGGAAGAACTTTTATCCTCTCTGAGAAATGCGAAGTACTTTGCCTTATTGGCAGACGAGAGTACAAATGAGGCCAACAGGGAACAATTTTCAATCATGTGCAAGTGGTTACACAATAACGAGGTGAAAGAGCACTACATGGGACTGATACATGTGAGAAAAACAGATGCTTTAAGCTTGCTGACAGCCATTGAGCAGTTCTTCATGGCCAAAAATGTTGATCTCACAAAAGTTAGGTTTCTTGGTTTTGACGGAACAAATACAATGAGTGGGGAAGTGACAGGTAATTATAGTCCATGAAAATATATTGGTAACATTTTATTAATTTGTTTTAGAAAATTCATATGATGACCGAATAATATTAGAGTAAATAAATTAAATTATCATTTGTTTATAACTTTAATATTATAAATTTTACTGGTTCTTGGTAACAGTAACTATTTCCATTTGAATAAGAATAGGAATCAATAGACAAAGATTATTTTTCTTGTAGATGATCATAAAATAAAAGTCCAACCCAAATTACTTTTGATTTTCAATGTTACATTTTCTTAGGTTTACAGAGAAGAATCAGACACCTGTCACCCCATTGTATCTACATAAACTGCAGGAACCATAGACTCGCCTTGTGTTTGAAACACCTAATGAAAGAATATCCCTTGTTGGTTGAAGTTGACAGTATTCTATTGTCAGTATGGAAACTCTTTGAATATTCACCACAAAAGTTTTCTATGTTCAATGACATTCAACAAACCTATGGATTAAAACCGCTTATTTTAATCAGGGCAGTAACTACCAGATGGCTGTCACATTTAACAGCATGCACAAGGTTGAGTGATAGGTTTGTTCAAGTATTGGATGTACTTGATGACATTTACAATGAAAAGAAGGACCCTGAAATGTATGGCATTAGAGCAGGACTTCTTCAGAAACCATTAGTTGCAATGATCTTGTTGCTGTGTGATGTTCTGAGGCCACTGCACATACTTAGTCAATATTTACAAGGATCTGATGTTAACTTTACATATTTGCCATTTCATGTGAAACAGACTACTGAACAACTGCACTCACTCATTGATTCCCTTAAGAACAATGATGAATCAACAAAGTCTTCAAAAGCAGACACATTTTTCAATGAAATATTGGACAGAACAAATCTAGCCATGAGGAGAAGGGGTTTTGTGGACATAACTCCACGGCATTTCCTTGAACGTACATGAATTCCTTTCATCTACAAACTCATTGCAGAAGTTGAGGATGCCTTTGTTTGTTCACCGGTGCTCAAAGCTTTTGGGTCATTAGACATTAGAAATCTTCCAGACTCCATTCAAAAAGCTATTACCACTGACTATGGCATAGTAATTAACCTCCTGTATTTTATTTTAAATTACTGTCATAAATGGATAAACAGTTAAACAATCTTATGAAATTTTATATTATGATACTAAAAGATTATTTCAGTTTTAAAATATGGTACAATTTAAACTTTCTATGGGGATATTCATAGTTTGGCAGAATTCTATGGAAATCCTAAAACTGATGAGTTCCAAGGTCATCTTCAACACTGTGAAAGTGACATTCCAGCTGATATCACCAGAGCTGAATATTTAAGCTTTAGAACCCAGCTATACATATTCAAGTAATTTTTTATCATATGCATGCTTTATAATAAATTTCAGGTTTGGGTATTTGAAATTACATTTCCAATAACTGTTATAATACTAACACCAAGTTTTTAAAACCTTTCTATTTTATTCTTGGACTTCAGAGATAATTTCAGTGATTTGCAGTATTTTATTTTGTTTAATAACAGTTAGTTTTTGAGGTGCATGAAATAATTCTGATTGCAATGGACCTTTGAAGTATCTTCTTTTTACTATGAACAATTTACAGACACAAGGTAAATATTAATCTGATTCTTTATTTTATGTATCAAGATGAAGTAAAATAAATGTATTAAATGGACATTTTTTATAGTAAAACCTTCTTGAATGTTATTTGAATGTTCATGACACAAATTGTATATCAAGGGAACTTTAATTTGTTTAAGTTAACAATTTTTATTTGATTTCATTTTACAAATTATTTGTCCTGATAATGTTTTAGAGAAACAAATATTCTTAAAGTTTCTTGTTTATTTTATATTAACAGACAGAGAGGCCACACAACTTCAGAGGCTGTCTTCAGGGAGATGGTTAATGATCCTGTACTACAGAGGACTTTCCCAAATATGTTTCATTTACTTTTACTCTCTCTGCTAATTCCATCTTCTACTGCAGCTGTAGAGAGATCTTTTAGCCTTATGAATGGACTGTGTACCCCATTAAGAAACAGACTTAAAACTGCATCATTAGATGCAATTATGAGAATTTGTCATGAAGGTCCAGCAGAAATGAGTGAAAATCTACTTCAAAATATTGTGGACACATTTATATCTGCAAAAGATAGAAAAATAAAGATTGACTGAAAGTATCTGTAAAAACAGTTAATAAATGTCTTGCACATTGATATGAAATTATGTATTATTTGAAATTATTTAGAGAAATGTAAGGTATGACATTTTTCCCATTTTTATCCAAATGTCGCTATTTTTCCCAAATGGAAAGGCACAGGCCCTTGTTTTTGGGACCTAAAAAAACCCCAGGATGTGCTAAGGGAGATTATTACGTATTCCCCTTTTAAAAACTTAAAACCGATTCAACCGCCATGAGACTTGTGAAAGAGAACTATTTTATTATTTCCCCCAAAACTCAACAAGCATTGATATCTGTATATAAAATCATTTTATTGAGCCAGTCTTTGTATTTGTACATTTATTGATGTCGTTATTATCATATGTTGTCTAACTCAGTTTTTCCGAACTTTAACGTTTTATAATGTATTATGACGTCATGGATTTATTCCTTCCCTTAAAATACTCTCATTACATCATGACGTCATAATTAACGTTTCTAAGGGAAACAATTTCATATCTTATGTATGTTTAAATCCAGATAGCGCTTGTGAATAGAAACTTTGGAACTGAATTTTCTTTTTCTTTTTTTTAATATATATAT
>WFKH01011925.1:58144694-58157778 GCA_016163765.1 Magallana hongkongensis
TTAAATGTGCGATGCACCTAAAATTTCGATACAACTTTTTTCCATTAAAATTCGATTCGGTGAATCGATCTCATAAACCCTTTCTTGGTTTCTGTTTGAATCGAAATTTTATATTAGAGTATAAACCCACAAAACACAACAATTTGAGAAATTTAATAATTTTTGGAAAGGTCTTAAGAATAAAACAAATACGATAGCTGTGTGTAAATTGTATGACTTAGCATGAAATGAAATTTCATAAAGGTATTTTGTCGGCACATAATTTTCAATCGCTCATCAACTGCTAATTGGGTTGATTATACCTCTAAACATAGTTTCTATGTTAAATTACAACGAATAAATATGCTATTCTATCTAACCGTGAAATAGTGTTTGTACTATCTGCCAATGGTGAATGAAAAATGACAATAACAAACTGTCAACCGTCTGAAAAATCCATAAAACGAAATACAAATTTAAAGCAGAGCAACACGGACCTCTAAAAAGATAGAGGTAGGATCAGGTGCCTAGGAGGAGTGAGCATCCTCTGCTGACCGGTCACACCCACCGTGTGCTCTTTGTCGTAATCGGGAAAAAAAATCCGGAATAGTCCGTAGACAATTAGGTGATTAATTATGGTCTAACAATTAGTATGAAAAACGTGAGTCAGCATGCGACCCAGTGGAAGATTGTATTTGCTGACAAAGTCGTTGTATCGACCATAGAACTTACGAAACGAGACTTTTGATAATCCTGTTTTATCAACTTGTTTGTCAGTAGCTTGCCTCGCCTTAGAAACTGTTCATACGAAGAGCATGCCCTTGCGTATCGAATTAACTGAGAGACAAAAACACCATATGCAGGTGATGAAGGTATATTGCTACATAAGTAGGGAAAGTTGACTATAGAAAAATTGATATATTACAAATGTATTTCAATCAAATTAAAATCAGAACTTCCATCCGTTCTCCCGTTTTTGATACGTCGCGTGAAACGTGTATACTCACTGAAAACCGGGAAGAGGAGGGTAGTTTTAATATTTTGATTAGTATGTTATTATTCGAATTTAATTTTTATTGCAATTATTACAATAGATTAAAAGAACTGTTTGACTTTAATCCGGTATATGTTTGTTAATTCAGCGATCTGGCGATAATTTTAACAAGCATGTTAATATTATTATTTCTAAACATGTACTTGTATTATCGTCATTAAATATTTCAAATCCATTTAAAATTGCTATAAAAAATTGCCCCGACTTTTTTCCGATATTGCTTTAGTTTCCTTTCTCGTGTCTTGATTTTCGGCTAGATATATTTACAAGCATCTTTCTACTTTTGTTTTCATAATTCATATATTAATTATTTTTTATTGCGTACTGTTGCCGATCAAATTCCCCTGGTGAATAGACCATGTAAAAATACAAGCATTTAATGATAATATAAACAATGAATTTCAGTTTTAAAATCTTGAAATTAACTGTTTTAAAGTTTTTCGACGCATCTAAATATTGATTCTATGATTTTCTGCACTTGTTCGTATACACAGATCACACCTTCATGTAACCCGCCATCCTTCTCTTACCTGAAATAATATTGCGTGTATAGTCAAAATATGACTATTAGTTTTTGTTATTCAGTTAAACTACACACGTGCACGTGCCATATTTCTTACGATAAATGATTATTTACACAACTGGATACACACATAAGTCAATAGCTTTTAATGGTGATATTTATCATTTTGTTGGACAAGTGTCCGTTCTTCACATGCGATTTAGCTGACGTTTAACAAATGCTGGCTAACCTGTTTATATTTCATTTACATTTTTACTCACATACTTTCTTTTGTCTTGAACAGGTGTGAAAACCCCCGAGGGCATGTCGTTTTATACCCTGGGTTTGTTAATCACTATACACAGGAAATGATCGCGACTTAAACTTTATATACACAAGAAAGTCAAGAAAGCATTACACGTTATGATTCAATGTGCGTAAAAGCAATTAACAACTTTATATATATATATATGATAAGTTTATTATTTGAAGGAAGAACTGATCTGATAAGTTGATTCCCGACACCTGTTCATTTCACAATTTGATGTTATTGATTTTAGTAAGATTTTGTGACCTCAAATTTTCTAATAATTCTTTAGAGTTTTTTAGTATCCACATCTGATTCTCACCGCTTCTGGAGTATATTGTTGTACAGTACTCTTAAAGTTTCTTCTTCACTACTGTAAGAATTTTAGTAAGAAGTAAAGAGAGAGGTTTGGTAGAACATTTACTAGAACATACTATAATATATCTCTGTTTATGAGGACTTTTGTGAAGCTTTGGAATCCAGTACAAATAAGGTTAATCAAATTCATTTTGTTTATTGGGGTTATTAAAGATATCCAAAACCGATTTATGATTTTGAAATAGGCTTTTTTTCTAAAAGAGGATTTTGTTTCCCTGATTATTACTGACAGACAAATAGAAAAAATAGTTTATAGTCAAATTCAATGCGCACCTTCTACGAGTGAGTGGTCATCGACCAGGGTGGACGTGTTTTCTATGCGCTCCGTGCTAACCGGTTTGAGTACTGTTGAGTCGGTAGATTATTGAATACCTGTAACTTTATATCGTATGTAAGGTGTTATGGTTACCGCGATTCATTAAAATGGTGAAAAGCAAAGCATGGAATTGGAAACCGACAAAAAAGAGGAAAAAAGACACAGTGAGCACGGATCAGAGCACGGACCTGAGCAGTTCCCAGGAACCGCCCTCAGTAAGTGAATTACTTAAGGAAGCAAATAAGGTCCTTTATGAGAATACCCCTGTTTTTAACGACGACAACCTTAACAGTCCGAACCACCCACCAATAACTTCAACCCCCCTCAATTAATCTGGGGGCCTTAGCATAGACAACAAACTTGACCTTATTATGAAAAAGTTAGAATCGCTAGATAGCATTGTAGAAGCTATTAAAAGACTCGACGGACGGGTTTCCCAAATGGAGAGTAGAGTCAACCTTGCAGAAGTTAAATCAGCAGATTTCGAAAAATCGGTAAATTTTGTATCTAACAAGGTCGACGTGTTTGATAAAAAATGTAGTGAGGTCTCTAAAGTAGTGGCAGAACAAATCAATAAACAGCAACAGTTGGAAAACTCCATAGATAAGTTGGAAAAACGATTCAATGTGACCACCGATACCGAGGAAGTGAAAGAGTTACGAGACACAGTGCTAGATTTAAAGTGTCGGTCAATGAAGAATAACCTTGTCTTTACTGGCCTTGGGGTGAGACGAACAACGAGGACACAGAAAGGAAACTCCGTGACTTCATATATTACGAGCTTGAAATCGAGAACAACGTTGAATTTAAAAATGTGCACCGTTTTGGTCGTTTCTACCGCGGAAAAGATCGTCCTATTGTCGCCCGTTTCTTGTACCACGAAAATTTAGTACATGTTTTGAAAAATGCCCACAAACTTCAAGGAAAGCCTTATGGAATCAAAGAGCAGTTTCCAAAAGAAATCGAGGACAGAGGTCGACTTCTGTATCCAATACAAAAACGATGTAGAAAAGCCGGTCAGAAGACAAAACTAGTGAGGGACAAACTCTTCATAGATGGCAAATTGTACGAACCCCAGGGCCCTGCTGTAACCACCGAATCCGCCCGCGGCACCTCCTCGGCATAGGGATGTCGTCAGGATAGTAAATTTTTCGGTTGTGAAAAAATATCAAGCCCCGAGTCTGTCTCGTTTAACACTATTAAAGTATGCTCCTGGAACATAAACCGTCAGATATACCATAAAATTAAAGACCCAGCATTTATCTCAATTACTGACTCGTATGATATCATTTTTCTGTCTGAGTGTTGGCTTGATGTAAATATTAATATTGATAATAGTCTAATCAAAGACAAATACTCATATAAGTGTTTTCCTAGAACGACATGTAAAGGTTGAGGTTTTATACTTATATACAGAAAAGAGATGCACAACTTTTTGTGTGTAGAGAATATTGTACATGAATCTAATTTGTGGATCAAGCTACAAAACGGTATTAATGATGACAACACTGACCTGTATATTGGATTTGTGTATATACCACATGAAAATAATGTTTTTTACAAGAAAAATGAAATTGATTTATTTAGTATACTTAGCGAAGATATATAAATGTACAAAGAAAAAGGCTGTGTTATTGTAAGTGGTGAATTCAACTCACGAATCGGCACTTTGCCAGATTATATAGAACATGATGTCATGGGCACAGAGATGAATACTTTTTTATCCCCCGTTATAGATTATAAATGTGATGTTAAAAAGTCACATGATACAGTTGTAAATAGTCTTGGAAGAAAGCTTTTACAGCTTTGCCGTTCAACTTGTACACGAGTATGTAATGGCCGTACAGTTGGCGACAAAGAAGGTAGATATACATTTTTTAATCATATTGGTGCAAGCGTAAATGATTTTGCGTTAGTTACAGAGAATTACTTTCATATAATTGATTATCTCCAGGTTGACGATTTTAATATTTTAATGAATGGTCTGACCATGCTCCTTTATATTTTCATATATGTGTTAATAGACATGTTATACCTAATGTTGAGATATGTAATGCGAATACGCATTTTATTAGAACACGATGGGATGATTCGTTGTATGATGATATAAGAATTCAACTGTATGATCATTTACCCCAACTGGATGAAGTTTTAGTTAATGTAGAATTAACAAAAAACGGTGTGAATAATTGTATATATTCATTTACGCAAGTACTTAATAATGTATTTTTACCGCATTGTAGCAAAGAGTTTGTTGTAAATAAAACTAGTAATTATACTCATTGTAAAAATTATAAAACCGTAGACAACAAACCTTGGTTTGACGAAAAATAAGTAAATCTTCGGAGAATCTATTTACGGAATTTGAAACTGTTTAATAGTGCAAAAACTCACTACAATAGAACTCTTCTGGTTACAGCAAAAAGAACTTATAAAAGATATGAAGTAAAACTTAAGCGTGATTAACTCCGATACCAAGGAGATCATATGGCATATTTAAAAAAGAAGAACCCCAAAAAATTCTACCATTTCTTTCGTCAACGTAAGAAGAACCCTATACAAGGACCTACTATTATAAATTTCCATGACCATTTTAAAGAACTGTCCTCCTCGGATAGCAACACCTACCCCAATCAAGAATTTACACTCGCTAAAACGGACAATTCTGCATACCCAGAACTTAACGGTCCAATAACAACAGAGGAGGTAACTCGCGTCATAAAACGTTTGAAAAAGGACAAGTCTCCAGGAATGGACAATCTTTTAAACAAATATTTTATTGCGTTTGGTGACTATCTTACTACATACTTAGTTGACTTATTCAATATTGTCTTTTCCTCGGGATTCTTTCCCCCAAAATGGTCAGAAGGTATTATAACTCCTGTTTTTAAAAAAGGAGATTCTATGGACTGTAATAATTACAGAGGTATCACACTTGTAAGCTGTCTATCTAAAATATTTACATCTCTATTGAATGACAGATTAGGTAATTGGTCCAAAGCATATAATGTAATCTCTGACGCTCAATTTGGCTTTAAAGCTGGATGTTGAGTCACGTTATGTCCGCCGTCACGATATGTCCGCTACCTTTTTGAAAATATCGTCACGTTATATCCGCCATCACGAAATGTCTGCCACTTTTTTGAAAAAATCGTCACGTTATGTCCGCCATCTCTAAATGTCCGCCACTTTTTCGGAAAAATCATCACGTTATGTCCCCCTTTACAAAAGTTCCGTATATTCCCCCAAAAGTCATTACCATATGTCCGCCGGGGAAATTGTATTTCATGCATGTACGTCGCTAAAAATGTCAGCTTGGTTGTTTAGGAAAATGTATGGTCTAATCACAGGCACCTGACGTTATATATTTTTCTTATAATAAAAATAAATACCCTATATCTAATAATACACAAGGTATCCATCCCCGTCATCTTGGATTTATTTCAAACTGTCACATCAGCTGTAACTTTTGCTTGAAACTCATCGGTATAATTATTTTGCGATCCTCTCCGTCTCCCGATCGGTCATTCAACATCTAAGCTTACAACCAATTCAACCAAAACGGTGCATTATACCTGTCATTAACAAAAATCACCCCTCGATCTGCATCTACTGCCTTGGATTTGCGATAAATGTCTAAAGGGTGGACGGAAGTTGTCACCTATATTTAAATGAGATTTCCCTGCACCGTGTGTTTGTTTCAATATTTCAAAATATATGCATTTATAAACATGTTTATATAAACTTTGTGTAACAAAAGTTATAATTGACTGTTTATAGTATCCCTTTTCTTAGTTTAACTTGTATGTTGATCGAATTCAAAATTGACGCCTTTTGAATATTTGTATCAGTGCTATATTTGGAAGGGATTACCCAAAGTATGACGGAATTTATGTCAACTTCCGTCCACCCTTTAGCCTTTTGTCGCATATCTAAGGCAGTAGATGCAGATTGAGGGGTGATTTTTATTAATGACAAGTGTAATGCACCGTTTTGGTTGAATTGGTTGTAAGCTTAGATGTTGAATGACCGATCGGGAGACGGAGAGGATCGCAAAATAATTTTACCGATGAGTTTCAAGCAAAACTTCCAGCTGATGTGACAGTTTGAAATAAATCCAAGATGGCGGGGATGGGTACCTTGTGTATTATTAGATATAGGGTATTTATTTTTATTTTGAGAAAAATATATAACGTAAGGTGCCTGTGGGTCCAATGTCCGCCACCAATGTTAAACACACTACTCAATCGTTTTATTTCTAAATATCATATTTGCTATCCCCTTGTGTAATATTATGTCTGCCTTCATTTATCTGCAATTATTTTAAGAATGAGAATTACATGTATATATACACTTTTTTTTGCAAATTACATTGATCGTATTAAAAAATATACATGTATATACACAATCTCGAAACGTTGAAACGTATGTCCTTTAAAAATTTGGAAAGACCGTATCATGTCCGACGCGACAATTTATAGCATATTGATTGCAAATAGAAATGCACGTTCAAATCGTTAGTCGGAACATTAATATGTCCGCCGCCTTATATTATGAAGAGTTCATTTAACGCATACGATGCACACGCTAACAATTTTGAAAAACCGTGACAAAATGTCCGCAAATAGAAATGGATGTTTAAATCGCAAGTCGTAACATTATGCCCAACATTATAAAATGTTCTCCTATTTTCTAAAAGTCGTAACATTATGTCCGCCGCCTGAACTTTTGGAGAAATCGTATTAAGTTCACGCTAAAAATTGGAAAAAAATTATGGCATAATGTCTGCAAACAGGAAATATTTCACAACATTATGTCCGCCATTAAATGTGTATGTATATCATGGATATATGTTTAAATCGTAAGTCTTTATGTCTGACATTTAAAAGTGTTCTCCTATTTCTAAAGTTACGCCGCATTAACTTTTGGAAAGATCGTAAATAATTAAGACCACGCTAAAATCGTGGCATGATGTCCGCCGACTGTAATGTATTTCATAACATTATGTTCGACATTTAAAAATATTCCCCATATTTTCTCAAAGTCGTAATATTATGTCCGCCTTTAAATTTTAAAGAGATTTTATAATGACCACGCTAAAATTGAAAAATAAAATGGCATAATATCCGCTAACACGAATGGATGTTTCAATCGTAAGTCGTAATATTATGTCCGCCATTATTTTTTTTTTCATTTTTTAAAAGTCGTGACATTATGTCCGCCACTATGAAATCGTATTATGACCACGCAAAACATTGTGGCATAATGTCCGCCGACTTGATTGTATGAAAATGAAATGAAAATATTGTGCGGGGAAATGCTTATTAGTGATAAACATGTTATTGAAGAGACCAAATATTTTACTTGTTAAAAATCACTTTGGATTAAAATATTCGTTTATTCCTATCCCCGTGCACGCTCTGCATGGGGTGTATTCATGGGGGTGGATGCATATACGTGGTTGTACAAATCCTCTCATTAATAGCGAAAACACACTACAAACGTGTTAAACTTTAGTAATGTAGTTTTATAAATTCTCTTTATTCAGTGACATAGTGACATACATTACGCATTTATACAGTTAGTGTAGGCAAAAAAAGATTCATGTAGAAAATGAAACGTAGCTAAGATCTCAGACTGGCGATTTATAGTCTGCCCTATGGGAAAATTCGAGTTAACATATCGTAATTTTAACCACAATATTTTTAAAAAGAGTAACGTATCTACATTTTTACATTTACCGATTTACATGAAATGAATTCCCAGGTAATCATGTTGACATTAAAAATGAAACATACCAAAAATCTCAAACTGTCGATTTATTAGTCTGCCTTATGGGGAAATTCGAGTTAACATGTCGTAATTTTAACCCCAATATTTTAAAAAGAGTAACGTATCTACATTTATACATTGAACGATTAACATGAAATGAATTCCCAATTAATCATGTTGACGTTATTCGTCAAAGTCTCTTATCATATGGAGAAATATGTCCGATTTTTTCTCATTAATATTCATTAACCACACTACGTAGAACCTGACGTCACAATGCATATAGTTCAAAGTGCGCCAAAGTCGTAGTATTGACTTTAGAAAGTTGTCGGAGGGAAATTTTCAAACGGAAGAGGATAATAAAAGTAAAACATCCATGTGTTCTGTCTATGAAAACAAAAGCTACTTGTAGTTAAAACACCCTTTGTTTGCCCCTGAAATGTCGTTTAAATCAAATATATATTATAGAGGTTTGCAGGTTTGTGCCCCTTTACCTACAAGCAACAACCCCCAAAAAGACATTTTTTGAAACTAATTGGCACATTCATTTTAATTAGAAAGAAATAAAAATGTACATTAATTTAAAGTATGAAATATTAAATACTAGGGAGCACCATGGCAACTCGCTTATAACACTGTGCCGGATAATTATGCCAGTGCCAAGGTGGCATTTTTGCACCCGCTTAAGATGCAGTTTCGGAAAAATCCATATATACCAAATGATAGACCATTGTCTAGAGAGTATATAACCACTTTTGTTTTCAGTGTGTTGCACCTGACAGGTGAGATATTTACCTTTAAAAATTAATATCCCATAGGAAAATGATAATTCCCAAAGGAGAAACGATTCTTCTACAGGAAATATTGACAATCCTATAGGATTTTCTAAAAATTCTACAGGAATTATATTTCCTATAGGAGAGAGCAATTTCCTGTAGGAATTTCTAATTTCCTATAGGAATACTGTTTTTCCTATGGGAAAAATTATTTTCCTGTAGGAATTTAGTTTTGAAGGATAATTATCTCACCTGACAGGTGAGATACAATGAAAACAAAGGTGGTTGTAAACTCTTTAAGCAATGGTCTATCATATGGCATATTTGAATTTTTCGATATATGCAACTTAGACGGGTGCAAAAATGCCACCTTGGCACATGCATAATTATCCGGCACAGTGTTTTATATCAATTTAAAACATTCGAACTTCTGTGTCGAAATTGGCAATTATCAAGTTAATTCACTATTTTACTATGTAAATGGTTCATTTCTCGCTTCAAATTTTCATATTCAAACGGCACAAAAAAAAAAAAATCAATTTTTAATCGAATAGCGTCATTTTGTTTCTACCGATGTGTAGGTGAAATTCATACCATGGCAAAAAGTTCCGACGTAACTAGCGTTTCCGAGTTATTTGAGAAATTTTAAATGTTCATTATACATTACTTTGAAATAGTTACAATGTACAGCCTCAATTTCAAGATGGCGGCCGTATGCAAATTAGACAAATCGGACTTATTTCTCCATATGTGAATTATGAACATGTTCTTCGTTAAATATAGCCCGACATTCGGCTCAGACAGCTGCTTGTTTGATTAAATTAGAGTGAACTTAATCTCCTGCTTGCTTCAATTTTCACTTTGGACATCCTTCTAACTCCCCATTTCTCAAAAACGTTTGCTTCTTACATTTACAAGGTATACATCCAAAAAAAATCAAGTTGTTAATTTGATATGTTTACTTTCACGAACCGGAAGTCGAACATAAAATTTCTAAGTGTTCTAATTTTAACGATATTTTAAAAAATATTTAACAGAATTCCTTGAAAATTAATAGGGTTTGTCCTTTAACCATGCTTATGAAGTGTACGAAGTTTGATGAAAATGCATGCATAGGTTTTCTTTGAATTTTGCTAAAAAGGTTGAAATGGACATACATACATACACACATACATACACACATACACACACACGCACAGCAGCGATGCTATATCCCCTTCGCAACAAGTTGCGCGGGGGGGGGGGGGGGTAATAAAAATACTGAGTGTAAAGACAGTAGAAAAATATTTGATTTAATTAATTTACTATTTGATGATTATTAGGAACTTTATCATCTTTTTAACGATTTTAATACAAATGCTACTATGTTGATCTGCGTAACACCAGAGACATAAATAACATAAAATTTAATATTGTTATTTATGTCTCTAGTAACACTAGCTAAAATATCAACAATGACAAAATGTTTTAAGATTTTCTTAACATGCAGATAATGCCTGTTTGTGTAAACCAAATTTAATGATATGATGAAAATAAGATCGAAACAAGTTTTGACAACGTACAAATTATAAAATACAGTTACATATCGGTATCTCGAACTTGGAGGAACTTCAAAAAAAACTTCGAGACATCCGGGGGTTCGAGATATCCGAAGTGTTGGGACTCGCAAAGACCGATCCTTTCATTTTGGAGTTCCGAATGAAAATGAATGAAAAAGGAGAGAACGATAAGTGAACGCTGGACGCACAGTGAACGCTTTGTGAACGGTGAGCGCGAACGGAGCGGAGCTGAGAGTGCAATTAAAAGCACGGTGAGTGCATGGTGCGTTATAACGACAAAGTATCTCGTTATTACGACATGTTATCTCGTTCGTACGACAAATTACTTCCTTATTCAGTGTACGACTTATTGTACGTATGACATATATTTCGTTATTTCGACTGAGTATCTCGAACGTACGACATAATATTTCCTTATAACGACTTTATATCTCCTTATGACTATATGTTATCTCGTACATACGAATTATTATTTCGTTTTTTACACTGCACGACCCATTATTTCATGACGACTTATCATTTTGTACCTATGACATATTTTTCGTTATTCCGATTTAGTATCTCGTTTATCGGACTGAGTATCTCGAACGTACGACATATTAACTCGTTTTAACGACAAGGTATCTCGTTATTACGACATATTACTATTACTGGATATAGTACAACTGATGTAATTTTTATTTTACATTGGTTAATCAGTCGAAGTATTGCAAAGAGGAAAAAATTATTTTGCTGTTTTGTAGATTTTTTTTTTATTAATATAATGAATTTCATTTGCACATACAATATATACATGTAAGCATTTCTAATACAATTGACAGATCTGTTGACAAAATCAATTTCAACAAATTTAAGACAGAGAAAAGAGGGAAAGTAGGAAATGGAGAATGGGGGAGAGAATGGGGAATTACAGTGTATGAGAATGCATGTATCATGTCAGAAATATTTTACAGATAAATAGGCATTATCAAAATATTTACTGCCGAGTTGTCGTCTTCGGACAAGGTATATATAATTCGTACAAATATGTTGATATGTCGATGGACATGATCTACATGTTCATGAGAAAAACCCAGTCAGTCCATTGGTTTAAAAAATGATTATATTTGCCATGTTTCGTAGCAGTGTATTTAAGGTAACTCCGGTGTCTTTCGGATCCGGTTTTTTTTTTACACGGCGTGCTAAATTTCCGGTTATAATTTTGGCACACAACAAGTGTTTTAAAATAATTATGGTTTGGTCAAAAATTGGAAAATTTGTTAAAATATAGCATCTCCGTCGTTAAGAGGGATCGGAGAAAGCAAGGAAAGCAGCGAAATGTAAAAAGGTAAATGAGTGTGTAATATAATTGTACGTATTGTATGCATTCTCCTCCAACAATTACACTGCGTTTATGTAGCTTGACGACCTCATGTGTCCTCCAGGACAAGGAGAGGATAAGTAAGTATAAGTAAGTACTTGTGTTATTAAAACTACATAACACTGATTGGTGTTTAATCTACATATAAATATGTTAAAAAACTGGGATAGAAAGTATTTGACAGAAAGGGGAAGGGGGTACTACTGCACTCAACTATATGAGTTTTTTGGCAGTCTCGACCTTAATTTTATATGTATAATACAGTTTCATTGAGTATATCAATTTAAGTGACTGTTAGATTGTGTCTTTTTGGTACATTTCATTTTTTTCTAAACTTTGCAAAAAAAAAAAAAGAACAACTTGTAAAATTTACATTTTCAATATGGGGGTACACATGTTCAAGAGACTATCAAACAAAACCTAGATGGTCAATTTTGATAAACTATGTTTTTTTGTTAACACAATATGTAACTCTTAATAAATATTCTTTAAAAGATGTATGTAAACTGAATAATTTTTTAGAATTTTTCAAAAATATGCAATTTTGTGATTTTTGTGGGAAGGTCGTGGCAAGAAAAATGTAATATTTTTTATATTTTCTGTAGAAAATCAATAAAATTTTTATGATTTAATGATAATCAATTGATTTGCTTAAATTATAACCTAACATGATGTATTTTGGTGCATAATTTAATAAATTATGAGATCATGCATCATGGTTTTAAATTTTGGCTGTTAAGTTTTTGAACCTTGTGAGCTGAAGCTCACTGTAGGAAAACAAACGTGCAAAGGTATAAATATTTTGGTCTCTATAGTAAGTTTATAAGTTGTTTTAACTATTAAAATTAAAAATTGTTTGGTTTGACATGGATTTCTAAAACACTGGAGTTACCTTAAGGTTAAAATATCCAACAACGATTTATTCTAAATTGTACATGCGGATAGCCAAGAGACACAGATAACAGGAAATTATACAAGTTTATTCTATTTTTTTTAATTGATCTGTTTGGAGTGGCCGTTTAAAAATGAGATAGATTTTGCATTGATTTTCACATTCAATTATAACAAGCAAACTGCTCAA
>WFKH01011925.1:58225090-58242247 GCA_016163765.1 Magallana hongkongensis
CATATTTTTGTCAATTTTATAAATTAAATGAAATTTAAATAAATTTGAATTTTGAAGGGGGGATCTGGACCCCTGACACCTCTCTAGATGCGCGCATGTGATAAATGTTAATTTCATGCTATTATTTGTCTACCAGGATTAAATTAAATTTTTCAAAATCTTATTGCACATCTATTGGACAGCCCCTTTCATATCCCAAGATATGATGTGTCTATTCATTAAATCATAAGAGGAGTTCTGGGATATAGGTTATGTTTAGGAGTGATAAACGTCAATTTTCTGCTATTATTTGACTCCCTGGATGAAATCTAAATTTTTAAAACCTTACTGCACATCTTTAGGACAGCCCCTATCATATCCAAAGGTATGATGTGTGTATTCATTTAATCATAAAAGGAGTTTTGGGATATAGGTTATGTCTAGGAGTGATAAACGTTAATTTTCTGCTATTATTTGACTCCCTGGATGAAATCTAAAATTTTAAAACCTTATTGCACATCTATAGCACAGCCCCTATCATATCCCAAGATATGACGTGTCTATTCATTAAATCATAAGAGGAGTTCTGGGATCTAGGTTTTTTTAGGAGTGATAAACGTCAATTTTCTGCTACTATTTGACTCCCTGGATGAAATTTAAAGGTTTAAAACCTTATTGCACATCTATAAGACGGCCCCAAATATATCATAAGAGATGACATAGCTACTCCAAAAGTTGCAAGAGGAATTCTGGGAACCATACTTTTTCTGCAAAAAAACGTAATTTTTTGTTGCCCACCGATCCCTGTGATGAAAAAAAAAATTCTGAAACCTGATCACACTGCAAAATGACACCCCCAAGCATATTCTAGAAGATCATTTGGCTACTGCAAATAAAAGTTGACTTTTTTAAACCAGATTTTTTGTCAAAAAACGTCCTTTTTCTGCCACCAAATGACCCCCAGGACAAAATTGAAATTTCCGAAACCTTATTGCGCATCAATTGGACACCCCAAAACATATTCCAAGAGATGATTTGTCTATTGTTGAAAATGTAGGAGGAGTTCGAGGAAGAAAGTTTTTTGTGAAAAAACGTCCTTTTTTACCAATTATTTGACCCCCAGGACTACCAGAGAATTTTTGAAACCTTTTTACAAAACAACATGACACCCCCAATCAAACTCCAAGAGTTCAGATTGCTAGTTTATACGATGTAAGAGCAGTTTGAGAAAGTAAAACGTGACAGACGGACGGACGGAACAGGATAACAACAATATACCCGAACTTTCTTTAGAAAGTGCGGGTATAACAAGTAAGGAAAAGTATAATCAATATGTTCAAACAGTTATCTTTATATAAAAAGAAAATAAGAAACATGTGAGTTTTGCATCAACTTTGGTTGACTTTGATCAGATGGCTTGACTTTGATCAGATGGCTATAATTAAGGTCAAGATCTAGTAAATGATTCCAGGGTGTACTTTTGGTGCTAGAACCATTATGACGTCATAACTGATTTGATTAAAATGTCCCCGTACTTCGCGGCTTTAAAGGAAATATGTAGAAAATATGACAGTTTCTTCACACTGTTTATCAAACCACGGAAAAATATAAACCCGATAACTATATTGAATTTGACATTACCTTAAAGAGGAAGTCAAGAGCCTCTTTATTGCCGTTTTGGAGAGACTGTAAGCATTCAAGATATAATTTATTTGTCAAAAATAGACAAAACTCCTTATTTTGTGACCTATTTCCTTCATATTAAATATAAATTTTCTGTTAAAAACATGATTTTTCATTGTGTTTACCAGAAATTTAAGCCCCGGTACATCCATTCAAACAAAGCTATTTTTGTGAAGCATCATTGAAAAAAAATATATCCTGAATTTCATAAACCTGTAGGCATCTATCACTAATTAGATTTTGAACTTAAATGAAAAAAAAAACCAGTCAGACACAAACACTGTTAAGAAGATAATTTTTCTTTGAACTCATTTGTTTTGAGGAAGGAGTCTTCTCGTTATCAGATATCCTTCTTATATTAAGAAATTCATAAAATTTTAACACAGTCAGACAAATCATATAACCAAATGATTCTATCAGTTTAATCAAATTTGATTTACTTGTTTTTGCATCAAGGTAAGGTCAAGGTCACTACATTTTTCTTCAACTTAGAGAATGAAAAAAATAAATGTTACAGTAGTTATCTGCAGTTGTGTAGACTTCTGGTTAAGATATGAAGTCTCTATTCTTCAATGAAATGATAAAATATTCGAATGTCTATCAGCTTATATTACTAAATTGGAATTAATATTTAAACTAAAATTGATATTGCTTAGCCCGCATTTCCTCTGATTTTCTTAAATTATGAAGATATTTTGATAATCTTTTTACGCTTCCAATATTAAAATATTTCCGATTTTTTACATATTGTGAAGACCTTATATAAAGATATAAATTGGCAGAAAAGCTTAAATATTGACCATTTGTTAAGAGAGAAAATCAGATTTGAGTGATTTTTTCACACAGATCTATTTATAAAATGAGCACTTAAAAAGCTAATAAATGTAAATTGATAGGCGAATCATGTTTTAAAAACATATTCTGAAATCCAAGTACCTTATCATTAGTTCATATTAGTTGAAAAAATCCGACATTAATGTTATTGTTTTCAAAATGCTAAAAAAACACACGAACTCCAGCAATTTTAAATTGCAAAAAACATGTGATATTTTCCTACGCCAATGTTCCGCCAAAAATATATATAGTCCTTATTAGATTCTAAACTTTGATTACTATTTCTATGCCAAGTTGTATAATCCTAAAAAGAAAGAAAACTATGATATTTTATTTTCCTTTTATCTTGATTTAATGACCATTTAATCAAATTTACTTTTGACAATTTGAAAACAAGAAAAAACAGTGACTTTCTCTCGGAGACGGTTTACGGTAAATGTTTAGCTTTTTTTATTTACAAAGTGTAAGAGTAGGATAAATAACCATTCCTTTTATTCTTCTTTTAACGGAAAATTGATATCGCTACAATCAAATGCCACGTTAAAGTTACGTAGTTATAGTCATTTATCAAATATTCACTGTAAAAGATCGAAGTGGTCAAAGTTCCGTATACGATATTATAACTACATGTATATAAATCCAAATTTTTAGTTAAATTTTTTGCTAGGATTAATATGATTGATAATTTAATTTGAAACTTCTAATTTGACACTTTACTTTTGCCTTGTTTTTTTATGACACCTTCAAAAAAAACTAACATGCGATTGATCACCAAGAAAACTTGTGTTGCATATTATTAACACAGCATGATTGTACATCTGCTTGACGTAAACAAACTTTAAGTATCCTGCTATTGCCTAATACTGTAAACAGATAGCCATGGTATGACCTTGAATTAATATTATTACAAATTGGTCACAATGATACTTATGTATACTTAGATACTGCGCAATGAATTGTAGTAATAATAACTAACAAAATGAACTCAGTGACTCTTGTAGCACTGCGTAGTATTCCTAAATGATGTTATGAAACCAGGTGCATTATACGGGCATAATAATATCCAAATTGAGAGTTTATAAATAAGTGTCATATATGGCGATTATGTGTCTGCATCGATAGCTCTGGTACGCTATATTGAGTCATGTATTGTATATTCTATGTAACTGTTGTAACCTTTTAGCCATGTATGAATGAAAGTATTATGAGTAAGTGATGCATCATACCAAGGTGGGGGACTCAGAGACTCAGGACTCGGAGACTCAAATCCTGCATCTATACTCTTTGATAGGCAGTTTTGACAGTTTTGTTACTTTATTTAGAAATAAAATATAACTCTGGAATTTGAACACTAAATGTTCACTCAATATCATCGTAGATGGGCCGAGCTAGTCAGAACTGTCCATCATAAGTAAAATGTTATATATACTCATGTAAAATTATGTTAAGCAGATCTTTGATTTGGGCTTCTTTTAATTGATGTAATTTTGACTATACGATCACGCTTGTTAATAAACTGCTGGTGAAAGAAGTACTGGACTTGGTGATTTCTATGTTTGAGCTGACCCTTGAGTGGATTTTTAAGATGAAGGGGTTACAATACACTTTGCTTGACACTTGTTAGTTGTCTTATATAAACATCTGGCAGAAACACCCACTGATATTTTTTACAACACCAGCTCCCAATATTACATAACAAACTACTTGACATAAGCATGATTACAGATCAAAAGATTGTTTTATTTCAATGTTTATTGAAGGTATTTCAACTAATAGAAAGATTAAACCTTTTTAGGAACCGCACTATTAAGCAGACGCCTAAAAAAGACAGCAGCAATCCTTATCATTTTTTTAATGAATAGATCCTGCCAGTCCCGCAAATATTGCTAGAGCTAGCCGAGCTAGGACAAGAGGTGTGAAGAGAAAATTAATCGAAAATAATACCGAGAGTCAAAGTCAAAGAACAATGTATTTTCAAGACAATATTGATGTTGCAGAAAAAATTGTCATTGAAAGCAGTTCAACCAAGCATGACACCGGCGATGATTCCAGAGAAGAACAGAAATTTTATTTAAATGTTGAAACCCAGACTTCTACATTACCACCAATGTGTATTGATAATTTTGAGAAAGACGATGCTGGCATTCACTTTTATACAGGGCTTGAAACGTGTGTTAAATTTTATATGGTTTTAAGAACTTTAGGTCCAGCTGCATATTGTTTGAACTGTATCTATCACAAGGTTACAAATATCAGCGTTCCAGATCAGTTTTCCTTGTTTTTATCAAACTGCGTATACATAGAACTACAGTACCGATCAGATCCAACCTAACAGAAAGTAAACCCCAACTTAACCATGGGTTTACTTTCTGAATTTACTCCGGGTTTACTAGAGTGGACCCATAGTAAACCCAGAGTAAACCCGAAGTAAACCTAGAGTGGACACAGATAGTAAACCCGGTCAGAATTATACCCCTGAAAGCAGACGCTAGCTGTGTATTCGGAATATACAAGGGGTAGGAATTACAGGCAGTAGGATGGTAAAATAAAAGACGGGTCTCCTTCACACTTCAGTGCGTACTGTTGACCTCAAAAGCAATTTTCAAGTAAACCCAAAGTAAACCCCGAGTGGATCCAAATTTTTCAACAAGTAAACCGAGAGTAAACCCGGGGTTTAGTTAGGGTTTACTCTGGTGTTAGGTTGGGTCTGATCGCTACTGAACATGTAATTTTAAGTGTAAATGTATTCTATACATAGATTCTTTTTATGTCAAAGCAGTGGAGAGAAGTAGACATATGACCACCCAAATCCTTTGTTAATTATTTCTGTCCATCAGATTTTAAACTGAAATTTCCTAATACTAGAGTTATGGTGATGCTACTGAATGACCTATAAAAAACCAAAACTTCTAAAAACTCAGCAAGCCACTTTTTCGACTTATAGAAATAAAAACACAGTCAAAATATTGGTTGGTGCGACCCCTGGTGGCCTTGTGTCATATGTATCTCCAGCTTATGGTGGGTCAACAAGTGATAAACAAATTTTAGAGCGAAGTAGTTTGTTAAGTTTGTGTGGTCCTGGAGAATTATGACCGATAAAGGTTTAAATCTTCAGGATATGTTTGTACATAGAAATATTCAGATAAACATGCCCACATTTTTTTTTTTAAAGAAAAACAGAATGTCTTGTTCAACTGTTATTCAAGATCGAAATACATATCCAGTAAAAGAGTTCACATTGAGCGTATCATTGGACTTGCCAAAACTTTCAAAATTTTAGTTGAACCTATGAATAGTTCAGAAACTAAATTGTCTTTGCATAAAACATTTGTATGCTTTATGCTCTGCTATTTCAAAACTTGCATTGTTCCCTTTTATGCCTAGATAAATTTATCTTATGCAATCATGTTGTTGTTTTACCTCAATGTAAAATACATGTATAATAAATGAAAGTGAAATCAAAGTTATGGCAAATTTATTTTTGACAATGACAATCCTGATATGACTTGAAATAACGTGTTTCTAAAAGTGCGGGCATAAAACAATTATCATAAAAGGAATCTTGTTTCTTTATCATCTCTGATATAAAATTGTCATTTCTGTCAACTGTGAAAAACAAAATATCAATAAAGTATACACAATGAACACACACTTTTCTTTTTTCTGCGCAGCACAACTGTCCTTGAATTTGGTAATAGTAATCCTGATTGGTGTCCAGCGAAAACGCTGTACCATTTTGACGGATGTATGGATCTATCTTCCTCGTAGTCATGCTATTTCTAGCAACATACGGACATTTAACTTCGACAACAGAGTCCTCGTCTATGATCCCATCAGGAGATGACGCCAAGTAAGGTTGTGCAAGGCTCACACAAATACCGATACCGGTGGGATGTACTGGTTGTCTAGTAGTCTCCTCAATTTTTTTTACTGCCACTTGTTCAAATCTCTGTCCATGCAGGATTGGTGCTGTACGAAGCCGTAGAGCCTTAGTGACTTGAATTTCTGCCAACTTTTCTGAGATTGTTCGTTCTGTCATCTTGCATATTCTCCCGATAACTGATGAATGGATGCGCTTGGACCTTTCCACATGCCACAAATTACTCAAAGCTTGATCGGCTGTTTTTACATTCAGAATCCTGGATTTTTCCTCTGAAATCTTTGTAACATTCAATTGGTGCAGACATTCAATTCTTTGATATTGCGAATAATCATAGTCTAGATAAAATCCTGTCATATAGGCTGGAGGAAAGGTTTGATAAATTGTGGTTTTACTTATGCCTTTATATGACAATCATACATTTTGAAGCAAATATTTGTATCCTTGATGGTTTCTGAATTCCTCTGGTCTTGGATCAAACCCCTCTGGTAAAATACAGACTTCATCACATCCTGGTATATCTAAATTTACATTTTTTATTGGAGGGTCTATGAAATGTCTGTAATATTTGAATGCATGTTTGTTCTGTCTTTATACTTCCGTGCTGCTTAAAACATGCACAAGCATATAAAGCTTGAAACACATGTTTACAAAGTGCAAATGGCCCCTTACCAGCTGCACACTTTCAATTATTTACAGTTTACGTTCATTTTCTTTGAAGAGGTTGTACTTACTGAAATGTAATTCAGTATACATATTATTCTTAATAATATCTAGGTCGAGTTTAATTTTGGGTACGATCAAGCATTTTTTTTTTGACAGAGTTATGTGCATTGGACATAGAAAAAAATCAATTATTTGCAGTTTCAGTTCATTTTCTTTGCAGAGGTTTCAATTATTTGCAGTTTCAGTTTTTTTTCTTTGCATATGTTTTCAAGGGAAGGGTGCATAAGTGTTATACAAACATTTCTTGTTTCACCTTGGATTCAATGTTCTTGCTGAATTGGGACAAATAGGTGGTGATTTCGTTCAAAGAGGATCCAAGGAAACTGGTATCACTATTAAGGTCTTGGTAGGATACTGGATAAGACAAGGCCTTGGTTTAATCCTGAGCAGTAGGTGCTGTTCTAGAACAGTGTGTGTTGCGCGCATATGCCTCGAGTCTGCGAAAATATAATGTTGGAAATATTAAGCGAGTGAAAATTAAGATAAATAGCAAAAAAACCCTCTTTAAAAAAATTTAAAAATCCACACTAACACAATGTAACTTGAAAGGGATACGGCAAACGTCAAAACTAGTTTAGGAAATTCGAGTGAATTAAAAACAACGTTTTTTGTGGCGTTTAGTTTGTTTTCTGAACGTCCATACAAGCTCATTTAATTTAAATAGACTATTTACAGCATCGCTAATCATCTTTACGTTTTTATTAATAAAATATGCATTATATCACAGCAAACACGCGAGATCAAGACGAAGTATGGACATGCATATTTACCTCTCAACAGGTTCTCTTATACGTCCCGCTTTCTTTGCTCCAAACTTTTCTAACTCTGATTTGAGCTGAGGATCGTCATCGATCCATAATTTTTCGCCATTGCCTGTGTTTTGCCTTGTTAATACATGTAACTCGTCCAACATCTACTATAATAATGATGCTGATAACGTGTAGAGATGCCATTATCAGCTGTTTATGTTGGACCGCGTTATCTTATGGCGACCCCTCGGGGTGCTTAGATAAGAAAGTACACTCCGGTTCCTAATTGGGTGCACAGCGTTGGATTTTAAAGCTGTTGTTTATGTAAGAATGTCAAGGACTGTTTACATTCAGCAAACGTTTATTTTGAACGACTCATTATGTTTTTACGCATTTGAGAAAATATTTCGAAAAAGGTAGGCATGAAAACTAAGTTCAATATGTTAAGAAATTTTATTCATTCATTGAAAAATTTAAAAAATAAAACATTAGTTTTATTCGCCTTTTAAAGTGAAAGTAGATTTATTTTATTTGTGCATAAAACATGCATTTTATAATGTTTAGAATATGTTAGACTGTTAATTTGTGGTGCACTGTACAGCTCTTCAAGACACAGTTTTCTAGATCATAATAGCATAATCCTGCTTGTTATTATCTGACTGCGGAGATTTGTATGGTGCTAAGGAATTCTTCTTGAACTGCATCCGTCGTGTGCAGTACGAACGGGGTGAGGGAATGTTGGCGTAAAGGGTACAAGGCAAAAGGTTGTGGGCCGTAAGGTAAAAACGAAGGGTAGGTGTGCCGTATTCCCGAAGGTCCACCAATATGCAATTCCAGAGAAATAAACAGGCAATTGATGCAGGATTCCGTATTTATTTGATGAGACTCAACGATGGCTTCATTACAACAATTTATCAGGCAGACATGTTACAAACAAGTCGGATATGGCCAGTATTGTCCTCCGGACTCAAGACTCTGGGTGAGTCGGACGACTGGCCGAGGCTGCCCGTCGTATTTCAGACTGCCGATTGACAATTTTACATGACTATATATAAGAATCTGAACAATAAGTATAAATTGATAGGTGATGACATAAGTAAGCTGAGTGAAAAAATGACAGATATAAAATAATTAAATAAACTCAAAGAGTCTTTGATGTCCTAGACATGAAAAACAGTTAATTGGACGATGTTGTTTTAACAGATTAGCAGTCATTGAGACATGACACTATGTCTCTTTGAAATCACATTGAGTCCGAAAAGTGTGAATCACTAATTGAATTACGAAATAAACTGTGAGAAAAAATTACAAATAGAACTTAATTTAAAAAGTTTAGTCCAAAATAAAGATATAATTAAACAGTGAATTTTGCACGGTGATACTCGTAATGAAAGTACATTGAAAGGTAATTAATGGCATGTCAAACGTTTATACAATGCAAATGAAAAATTATAGAATACAAGTAGAGAATTATAGAATACAAATAAAAAAATATACAATACAAATTAAATTTAATTTATAAAATACATATGGAGAATTATAGAATACAAATAGAAAATTATACAAATGAAATGTATACAATGCAAATGTAAAATTATAGAATACAAATAAGAAATTATACAATAATTATGGAAAATTCTAGAATACAAATGGAAAATTATACAATACAAATGAATATTTATACAATACAAATGGAAAAAATCGAATATTGCAACGTTTGACATGCCATAGTAATAAGTATATATTTATTGACATCAATTTTAAATTCATTACAATGTACAAATAATTGAACAATCAATATTCAACATAATTAATAGTAAAACTCCATTTGATTTTTACAATCAACTGACATGAGCGGATTCACTGTAAACAAGCCTCAATATTATAAAGAAATATTACTTCTCTTAGCAAATAGATTTTCATAAAGATTTAATATATCGAACTCAACATTGTACATTATACCTCACACGTGTCAAAATCGGAATTTACTCTGCAATATTTCACATTGCCCCTTTGAAAATGGGATTAAATTTATTTCGTTTAAACGCTATTGAGATTTGTAGAAACTCGAATCTTACCTTTGAAACCCTATATCTAAATTTTGACATCACTGACCCCCATGTTTTATTATCATAATTTCAAAATAATACCGATTGCTGTAAACTGGATTAATCTTATAAAATTCTTGATATTCAAAAAGTTTTTATTTCAAATCAAATTGTAACTATTATAGAAATTGTCTGTTGTAAGTGCAAAAAGGTCACCAAAAATATTATGCAGCTTTGTACAATTTTTTTTCTTAATCCCTCTATTCAGTGTGCCTATTGTGCATAATTAAAAACAATATTTGAAGAAATAAATTACGTTAATCAAAAATACTAACAACAAATCCTAATCAGGCTGAAATTACATTGTAGGTGCTAAAAGGTCAAATTAAATGGGCCCTAATTCAGAGGGATGAATACTGAACCCCCCCCCCCTCCATTATCTTTGTATTTTTTAAGTATATTTCATCTACATATTTTAATGATATACTTCTCAAAAAAAAGGTACATTATACATTGCACGTTTCTAAGTCGGAATTTACTCTGCAATAACTCACATTGCCCCTTAAAAATGGGATTAAAATTTATTTTGTTTAAACATTGTGATTTGTAGAAATGGGTTCTTAAAAAAAATGACATCCAAGGAAAAGCGAAAACAAAACAGACAATCCAGGCACGCCTACTGTATTTGAAATGTTCTCGATTATTGTATAATGTTTCCCAATGTCGTACAATAATATCATCGCACATGCGCAAACCATGCAATGTAGTAAATTGTGCAGTGCATTGATACATGGACTTCATTAAACGGAGTATTTTTTAATTTAGAAATTGATAAAACTACAACATCCGGGTTTTTTCTTGGATTTACTTTTGGTTACATGTATATACATGTATCTGTACTATGTTGGATGTTTAACTTAACAACTCTTCAAAAGAATATATCCTTTTATTTTACTTATATTGGTTTTATTTTTTTTTAACTTCCTTTTTTCAAAAATATTACTACAAAGTGTAGTTTATGCTATTAGATTTGTGTGCAACCTTTATGCCACGATCGGATAGCAACTGAACGAAACTTTGTTCGCCGGTATATATACCCCATTAGCGACCAAATACATCTAGGAAATAATGTCAGCTTTCATTTATTTCAAGATGTGTCATACAACGTAAACATAGCTGTCTTATTAGGGTTTTTTATTCATAAAAATGAGCATATTTTTTATACATGGTTGTGTTTTAGTGGTTTTACGAAAATGTAAGATTTGATACGAATATAAACCAACCAAGGATTTTAAGACCACTGCACCGAACCCTTTTTTAATGATTAAGTTGTATCGAAAGTTTAGCTGCACTGCGCACAATCCAAGAAATATAAATACATACTAGTCGCAGATGTTAAAAAAAACAAATAGAAGACTGTTATGAGTTTTTAAAATCAAATGCCTATTTTACAACTCGCAACAAAATATATTTTAAAAATAAATAAAATCACAATATACAAATAGCGTACATGTAAGAAATGTTTATTTTACAGATAACTGCTCAGCTATTGCATCACATAACTTTTTATAGATTTAAAAGCCTATTTTTATTTTACTCGATCAAGGACTGTTTACATTAGAGGACTCAATATTCAGAACTGTTTACAACGAATCTACGCAGTTGTAATGTTTTCATTGGAACAAAGGTATGCAAGATAACAGGAAGATTTATGTGGATTTTACACCCAACAGAACTCGGTGGATATAAACAGATTTAAGACGAATTGTAAATACACACCTGAAACTTACGGAAAACGTAATAATTAATGTAGAAATCATTTAATATCAATTCTATGTAAGAATAAACGGTTAATATAAGGGTCTGACAATAAAATTAAATGACAATATACAAATAGCGTAAGCAATGTTTATTTTACAGGTAACTGCTCAGCTGTTGCGTCACAGAACTTTACCCTATTTTTATTTTACTCGATCAAGGACTGTTTACATTGGAAGACTTAATATTTAGAATTGTTTACAACGAATCTACGCAGTTGTAATGTTTAACAGGGACATTCATTTTTACTCGATCAAGGACGGTATACTTTAGAGGACATACTATTCAAAAGTATTGAAAACAATATTACGCAGTTGAAGAAATATTTTTATTTCAAGAAAGTTAAGCAATATTACCGAATTGTTTTGTACCCCGTTTTCTTTAAAGGAATCTTCATTTATATTATTATTCACCCAACATATTTTACTGAGGCTGAAACTTTGTTATATCTTGCTTTATTTCGAATTTAACCTGTTTTCTCTTTTGTCCGCATTGAGCATACACACACCAAATAATTATGGCAGTATATTGTTTTCTATACATTTTGCTTTGATTAAAAGCTCCCTAGAACTACATTTTTTCATAAACTGTTTTCAAACAACGATATCTCTACAGCTTACAGCTGATTCAGCTGGGGTGTCTTTTTGGTTCATATATTTGTTCTTTTTGAAAAGAATTAAGTTCTGTTCCGCCTAAAAATCTTGCAAGGGGCGATTTATTAAAAATATGATTAATTTAAATTTCTTTATAAACATATTCTAACTCGCTCAATTTGCTCAAAGTGAACTTATATCATCTTCTCATTATGCTTAAGAAGTAGATTGATTTCTTTGCTACTGTATGTTTTTTTTAGAAAATAAACACAATTTAAAAACAACATGCAAATTGCTTAAGGAATCCTTATTTTATTTAGTATTTGCCCAATAATGGAATTCTTAGCTGTTGTTTGTGTGCATGCAAGCATGTGCGTAAAGCCCGTATTCAATATATATTTGAGCATAGGTCATTGATATGGTTAAGATAAGAGTTAAACTTTCGTAAAGAATTTTAAAACATTATTTTCATTTCTTCAAAAAGGAAAATACATTGTATGTCAATTTGTCCGCGAAAAATATTCACAATATGTATAATAATTATGTTAAATAACGTGGACTTTCGAAAAATGAAAAACAGTATGTATGTTTTTGATTTTTCATACGAGTAGATGTTATTCAGCATGTGTTGGTCTGGGTGTGGAATATGGACATTTCAATTTATGTAGTTATTTACCGAATAAAAAACTCTGGCACAGAAAATACAGTATTTAACATTCGCAATGTGTACGACTTACTTTATCCTTTTTCCAAGAAACACTAACTTATAAATTACATGTACATGTATAACTATTCTCATTCATATGGACCTCAGATTGTGATTGATTGGTTCTAATAATGAACATTCAGTAGTTTATAAATGACGCCTTAAGAGCACGAAAAAAGAAGTCAAAGCTTACGATTTCCTTATCGAAACATTTAATAGATTTACATATTTCTGAAGTCACCATTCTTTTTAGGGGTCATTGGGTTACAAAAAATCCGTATTGATGAGTCTGTACGGAAAGTAATGTACATAGACTATAGTTTTCAATAGTAAATGGGGATGATCCAAGGTTTGCTACGAGTTCGCTAGGATTCCCGGCTATGAAACACAAGGTGAGCTATGAACAGTAATGAAAAGTGAAGCCATTTGAGATTTGGATCCATTTACTGTAAATTAGCTTATTGTAAATTCTCGTATTAGTTTACTGATACAGTACTGTAAACAGTTAAAAATAACGTTTCAGATACTTTATTTGACCCGCGGAAAACTGGGGTGGATAATAATTGTTTTCCACAACCACTAACTTAAGGTTTTGTTAATAGTTGAAATGTCAACCAACAGATAATTAAGTTAGATGAAAAATCAAAAATAGATGTGTTTAACCACAGGCTCAATGTGGTAAAATGTACCATGTTATTTGTCCCCCAAAAAACTAAATTATCCAACACTTTTTTCTTTTTTTCATTCCATATATTTCTTATTTGAGTAATACGGTCTCATTTTTCGTTGCACATATAAATGTAAAAAATGTTGGTTTTTTTAGATAATCAAAATGGAATATGACATCAGTAGTGTTTTTTTTCTGGTTTTGCTACAAACCCAGGTAATTATTATTGTTCATTACACGTATTTATATTCAAACAAACATTTGAGTCATGATACTTTATTACGATCATTCAGATTACATATAGCAAATATATACATCACTTTTCTTCGATAGTTGCTTACAAGTCAGAATAGATACTGTCAAGAAGCTGTCAATAGTGTGGAAAGCGTGACATCATGTCCAACTTCGAAAACAGAATGGGACATTGCTGCCCTTAGGAAGAACTGTAGCAGAATAGCATCACGTCAAAATTGCATAACTGTAACTGAAAAATTCCAATACCACTGTGTGATCAACGGACTAAGAAATAAATTAGTGGAGGTTTGCGCACCCACAAGGATAATTTTCGGTACATTCTATTTCTTATAAGTCATTTTTTTTTTTGTTCAATTATAGTTCTTTTTGAAAGTGTTAAATATCTATGTTTATAGGATATTGTGTTGAATTCAATGTTCGTGGTGGAGTTATTCAAGATCAGAGATCAGCTCCCTGCAACCAAACATTTCCGAAGTGTGACAACATTTATCCATCTTCAGATGCTTACAAATGTGAGGTTTCAAAAGTTAGCAACATTTTGTTGAGAAAGTCAAACATTCTTAATTTTCTGTATCCTCATCAGTCACATTTAACTTAAAATAAGTGCCATCTGATAGTAATGATAATATTCACTAAATGCGTAAAATCTACTATTTATTTTAAGCCTACTCTATATATTTTTACTACTCTATGTACAGAAAATTTATTTGAACGATATTTGCTGTCAATTATTTATATATTTCAATGTCAGAAATTCGTTTAATTGTAAGACATTGAATATTATGTATATTATAATATTCAATAAGATATGTTCAAACTAAAAGAGGATAATCATATGCTACACATTACAGATCCTGATTGCTATAAACTTGTTTCCATTAGTGAAGATAGATCATCAACAAAAAAAGAACCAACGACAAGTATAGGAACGACAACAAATGAACCATTGTTTCCGTAAGATCGCAAATGTTTTACACGTATTTAAGAAAAAAACGAAAAAAAAACTTTTTTATTTTTTTATGGAAGCTTCTTTGATGATTAATGAACAATATTTGTAGCGTTTTCTTTTTTTTTTAGAAAAACAATTGCCATAACTGCACCTGTTTTGTTACTAGTTCTTATGTCTATTGTTGCTGTCGTATTTTTGCAATTCAAAAGTAAGTCATAAATCATACATTTTATACAAATTAATGAATACATATTAGTCATAATTATTAAGAGAAACACTACTATTTCATATTTAGAAAGACGACAGAGCGCTAGAAACAAACTCGATAAAAGCAGAGAAGCAATGCTAAACGAAGACGATTACAAGCAAGGTTAGGCGAGACTTAAGGTTTTTTTTTCCTCAGACAGAAATTCGCACTTTTGTTGCTTTACACATGATATGTCTATGTAAGAAAGGGAGACCTACCTACCCGACCACCCACCTATCAACAGAAATTTCAAATAATTTATAATTTGTTGTGTATCCTACTTTACGGTTGATAAACAGGAAAGAATTAACTTACTTTGATTTTTCTTTGAAAATATTTCAATTCTTGAAGAGGAGCGTAAAGCTAGATTAATTTTATCATTAATGCTGTTTATGTAAATTGACTGTCAATAAATATATTTTGACATAATTAATTAAACTTTATCCAAGATGAAAAATAAACTTTTAAAAAGCATCACCATGCTACATGCAAAACTTTAAATGAGGTTTCGTTAATTTTCAACCATTGAATGATGATATTTATTTTTTTAATTTATTCATTTTTTCTAAATAGATCGAACAAGTGAAGTCAAAAATATTAAAAAAGAAGAGGAACTCAAAGCAGAGTTGAATTCTCGTAAGCTTTTTGAATACTAATTATACAATTTCTATATTAATGAGTATATTTTTTAATTAGATTATCATATCAAATATATTGCACACTAAAATATTTATGCAACTAGGGCATCTTGTAATAATACGCCTTTCTTTCAATAAGTAAAAGACTAGGTGTTATATAAAAGTTTCATACAAATAAATTAAGTATCTTGTTTTACAATACACAACTCGTGAACAATAACGATTATCCTATTTTATACAACATAAAAAGCATTATTTGATGTATCGTAATTCAAACTATGACAATGTTCGAGTTTTTCATCATAAAGAATCTTATCAATATTGTTACTTTAAATGGACTAGCATTTATAATGTAAACAATGTATGTACATATTAAAAAAAATAAAGATGATTATATATTTTTTCCTCAAACTTTACCACGGCGATCTTTTCGCGCAACAGTAGTGCAAAAAACATTTCACGTTTTGTTGATCAAACGTACGATTATAAAAATTTCAAAATAAAATATCTCACAGAATTTAAGAATACTGGAAGTACATACATTCATTATTTGGCAGTGCATATCAGATATGGCTTTCTAAACAAATCAACTCTTGTAATCCTTTGAAAAAAAATCAATATACAGAGAGAATTTTAGAGGGTTTTTTTCGTATTAAATGATCATTATATTTTATTTCTCTGTTTTATTTGTTTATGAAAATTTAATTAAATGTAAGATTTATATAGAGAAAACATTTTAATTATTTACGAGAAGCGTGCAGCTTGATTTATTATTTATTTATGTAAATTAAAGAAACATTTACGCAATAGCTCAAGAATTAGAATAATTTATCTTATCTTATTCATTTTTAAGTGTTAATGTAATAAATGTTATTTCTCATGAAAAGCTCTAGCATAGTCGAAAAACTGAAATAAAATATATTGACACATATTTAGAATTCCGTTGAATTTGGAAATGTTTTCTTGACAATTTTCCAAATCTGCTTTCTTATAAATAAACATTATCTGTTTGATACTGTATGAATAAAATTTATATTGTCGGACACTGGCATGTTCAGTCGTATACATAGCCATGTATTAGGTTGAAAATTTAACAATACCGCGTATATAGACAACCTAATACTCAATTCTTACACCATCCCGGATATTTTAACAGCGACGCACACAAGTAAACCAACCGGAGATTCAAATCTAATAATAAAGTCGGCCTCAAAAATCAATTGGTGAAATGAAGAAATGTAAATGTGGCAAGCCCTCGTTGTAAGGCAATCTATCTACGTATTCCGTTTGTGTCGCAGATTTTTTCTTCCCATCCACTGCTAGGGAAGCTGAAATGAGCTCGTGTATATATATATATATATATATATATATATATATATATATAT
>WFKH01011925.1:58242347-58252447 GCA_016163765.1 Magallana hongkongensis
CTAGATGGCCGAGTGGTTAGAGCGGTGGCCGCTCACTGCTAGGAGAATGGGTTCCAGGGGTCGTGAGTTCAAGCCTCGGTCGGGGCGGAGGTGGAGCTCCAATAAAAAGTGAATTTCCCTGTGTGACAATTGAGGCGAGAAACAAGGTTGTTGCTATCAAGCACATTTAAAACACCAAATCGCATAATTCATTAAAATAAAAAAACACACAAAAAACTCGAATGTTAACAAATTGGAAAAATAAACATCTCATTTCTTAAAAAAAAAAGCAAAATAGTAAATATCACATACAAACTCAGATACGTACATGTATCAATCTGTTCACTTGTTTATCAGTACTGTCAACTTTAATATAATTCAATTTTTATAAAAGGAACGAAAAATCAACAATTTAATTTTTTGTTTTGTAATGTCATGTAATGATTTAACACCTTTACCTGACAAGAAGAGGGTAAAATCACTGTGTGAGATGATAACATTAAAATATTTAATGTACCTACTCGGTTATAAATCAAATAATATCAAGATGGTTTGCTTATTTTCAGAAAAGCACGAAATGAATTCCATCTTTCAGCGGTGTTTATCTATAGGTAAACACTAACAGTAAGTGTTTGTTAAATGATAAATTAGCAGGCTGAATATATACGTCATTGTTACATTTTTTAATGTTCAATACATGTACAAGCCTATAAACTATAAATATTTCCTCAAGTTTATTATAAAACGACACAAAATTATATTAGACAAAAAATTCTATTTTATTTATTATCCACAAAACATATTGAAACATTTTTCTTTCAAATGTGTACCTTTCTGTGTTAATAAGTTGCATTAAATGACACAGTTCTACAGATTTCTTCCTTTGTACTCCGATAAGGAACATACACACAATGTTTAAAATTCGTTGAAAGAACAAGTTTGTATAGATGGACTGATATCGAAGCTGGTAAAAAAAATGCAATTACACTATATATAAAACTTCTTAGCGAGTAAAATGTTAAATATACTATATTAAGTCGTAAATTTGATACGTAGGTATATGAACGTATATACTTTATGTATAAGCCGCCCATAGCTTATTGTGACATATGTACACTTTTTTTGATAAACTAAAATATAAGCAATATTGTTATCATTTTGAGATCAAAGCAGATATTCAACACTTTTAAAAACGCAACGTTTGACCAAAAAAATATTATTATAAAACATTTCACTCGTTAAAAGATTTCAAATGTTTTACAATTCCTTAAAACATGAAAAATGACAAGGAAGAGATAAAATGGTGATAAAAAGATACTTGAGTAAAACAAGATATATAAAGATATATTTCTGTTTATTTTAGTTTCTCCATACAAAATTAGGGAACATTCAGATACATTTCTGATACATTCAGTTAAGGATTTTGGAACGTATAAACACAAAAACTGTATTTTTCTGTTTATAATTTCTCTTTAATTCAATCTTTATTCGTAAGACAAAATTAAATTGTGTTTGCACATCCTTATCGTATTTATCACTAATGAATTAAAATTGTATAAAAATAAGCCTTGCTTTAAGAATCTCATCGGGATTGATTTTATACCTTCTTTAGTTTTGGGTACAGGTATTTGTTTTTTTTTTGGGGGGGGGGGGGGGGGGGGGGGGGGGGTTGTATTAACTTGAACATATGGGAACTTTATCCAACATAATAGGAATTCGATGTTACGTAAAATTGTGTCGTTGGGTTTTTTCATTAGTATTATGCTTCTCATAATGAAGGGGCAAATCTGCATTCCCCTTTCAAAAGCAATCAAAATGAGCTTAATTTGCTGAATTTCATTTTTCATAGCCCTGCTAAAACTTATCCTTTCATTCAACAACGGCAAGATAACTGAATATCTAACATAATTTCCGTTAAGAACGATGATATGTATTCAATGAACGTTTTTTAAAATGCATATTAAATTACACAAATTGAGAAAAATGTACAAAGTGATATTCCAATGCACTGAATGGAGCTTAAAACAAATGATATCTGCTATAAAAAGTGAATCATTTCAGACAAAGTTATTAGTGCTTAAACTTGCTCAAAAAAAGAAAAATTAAAAGTACATTTTTGTTTTCAGAAACAAGATGGAGGAGATATGGACACAGAAGAAATTGCACTGCTTTATTTTAGAAGTCTTTATCATCGATCAGATGATTATATTTTGAAAAGACGAGAAGGTCAACATCCGTTTGAACTTTGATATATTTGATTTTGTTGTGAATTTTATATAGTTTTAACCTGCATAAGCTTTCAATGTTTTTGGATATTATTATATTGTGTGCCAATTAAAACCATTTTGGTGTTTTTACAATGTACCTAATATAAAGTTCATTATTTAGCAAACGGTGGGTCCTACTTCACATGTGAGAAATACATAATTAGTGACTTGTGTATTAACTAACAAAATTGTTTTGTAGTGAGGACAATGTATCGAATATTTTTTCTAAAAAGAACAATGTTGTATAATTAAATTTTGACCAGTTCATGATTAAATGTAATGCGCCGGTATGATTACTTTTTTTCCTTTTAGAAAATGATACGTACATGCATCGTGTTTTTAATCAGCTTTAGAATTATACAAACTCCAGTGTTTTTTCTTTACACAACATTTCGAACATATAATTCCTTTTATATACAATTGCGATAAATCAATAAACTTGAGACTCCACAAATGTCATTTAAACTTAATAAGCTTTAATAATTTATTTTTTAGTCTTTAGAAACTGTAGGTCTTATTCTTAAAATGCAAATTATAAATCTTGTTAATATTGAAAACAAAACTGTAAAAGGTAATGAAAATGAATGAATATTCTATTGATAATAGAAATGATACAAACACAACATTTTAAAATGTGAATGAAGATTAAGACCAACACCTTTAAGACATGCAGTCAACCACATATTATTAATTTAAAGCAGTTCTACTTAAACAAGATAAATTAATTATTCCGAAGTCGCTTTTAATACAATTTTCCAATACGTTCCATGGTTTTGTCATGGGAATAGGGACCCACACTTATTCATATTAACATACATAATTGAAACATCATGCAGATATTGCCATGTTAAATATTTTGTTTGTTTTAGTATGATAATACTTTTCTGTGAAGTAATTTGCATAAAATCAAAACAGCCGTCCATATATTGCATGTATATGTACATAATTGTTTAAAAAGAGTAACTATCTTATTAAAAATAAATATTGAAACTTCTTTATGATTTGGACTTATTGTAAGACCATGAGTTTGGAACTATAGATAGTTATATATTGTTTTTCAATTTAGATGATT
Organism: Magallana hongkongensis; assembly: GCA_016163765.1. NCBI lineage: Eukaryota > Metazoa > Mollusca > Bivalvia > Ostreida > Ostreidae > Magallana > Magallana hongkongensis. Next base: position 58,245,666 of record WFKH01011925.1, read on the forward strand.
CAGCAACTACGATCTTCAAAAAAGTATATGAAAAGATGCTATGAATTAAACCTTGCAGTTGAAAGAAGTCAGTAGAGTACAGATTAGAATTATACATGTATAAAGGCCTATCGTGCTTAATTCAAACAAATCAATATAGTGAATACCTGTACAGAGGCTAAACTTTATCACTTTCTCTGGAACAAAAAACCCCAAAAATTGGAGAAAACACCCAAGATATAGTGTACAATGAAATTCTCTGGAAGAAAAAAATAATCTCCCGATTTATCATTGTATGAGTGTACAATCATGTAACTTCAAACTGCATTCTTGTCGAAAGGACGTCTTGAGCAAAGAGTAAGCCACGCTATTTGAAGTTCTCATCCGGTAATTTGTTTGACAACGATGTGCTACTGTAAGATACAATCTTACAACAATGTCAGTCTTTTCAAATAAGTCATTATGAATTCATTTTTGTATATGATATATGATATTCTAAACATTATTTTTTGTCTTTCTTACTGACAATTTTCCAGAAACTCATTTTAATGCGAGTAGCTTTTCAAACTTATGCTCTCCTCTACTATTAAACTACTTAACATAATTTAACTACTTTTGTATTGCTACATCTTTGTAAATGAAAATAAACATATGAGAAGAAAGAAAGTCATTCAATTTTCGTAGGTTATGGATATATCTCTTAACATATTTCTATGATGCATAGGTTTCTCAGGAATGGCAATTAAATGTACTGCCCACCAAACCGATCAAATCAGCTAAATATTTTAAAGAAACGTGTTCCATTGGCAATAATCATTTGCAAAATGATACAGTATTTGCAATTTTTAATCCGTCAAAAATCACTTTAAAACTGTAAAACTAAACAGATTATCTGTGCTGTTTTAGAATTGGTTTTAATTAAACTTATTGTTAATCTATGTTTATCCAATTCTGTCACAATTGAATATGTTTCAAGTTTACAGTCATTCTAAATGTATTTTTCATGAGATATCGGTTAGTATAAACAGTTACCATTATGTGCTCTAATTGCATGAAAGACAGGGTTTCCAAGCTTGGTTAATGCTCTTGGCGCTGAGTTCTGGTAGTTTTTCTTCTTGATCATGTAATGACTGGAATTTCTCCCACATTTATAAATTTGGCTACCTCGTTAAGCTCTATTTTTTGGCGAGTACCCTTTGACACCATGGTTTTGGTATTGATGTTTGAAACTTTGTCCAACAGCGCCTTGGAAGTTTGAATAGCTTTAAACAACTTTTGTAAGGATTAAACAAACTCTGGCCGATAAAAAAAACGGACTCATTTTTGTTTGATTTTTGTTATTTGCCAAATGATCTGTTGTTTGGAAACAATTTGAGTTGTACCCTGAGCCATGTCCTTTTGTCTAAATTTTCTGAAATTACATTAATGCCAAAAGCATGTCAGTGTTCTCCCTTAAAGACAAACATTATATTTATTAGATATATTTCTAACGGTTGTTTACAACCTAAGTTTCAAAAAATTGTAAAATCAAATACAAGGCAAACGGAATATACTTGTAATTACTATAAATGATCAGACCTACGTTCTTGTTAGATAAAAAATGTACTATATTTCAAAAACCTGTTTGGATAACGCACTACAATAGTTGTTTATATAGGGGTGTTGTATAGAGTGTTGTTACAATGTTACTCTTTTGGTTTGCCAGTATTTAAATTGAAATTTAAAATAGCATTTGTTGTTAAACGCAGAAAGCAATGCGGCATGGGCTATTTGAAGGACCTAACAGAATGCAACCATAGTAGTAGAACAGACCAGAGTAAATTTTCTAATCATGCATTTAGCTTATTAAACATATCTTACAAAAATAATTTTTATTATAGAATGATATACAGGAACTTTGTTTGGGGGATATTTCTAAGGTCTAAAACGTATTAGACATGAGAATTGTAAAATCAAGTGACGTAGATATCGTATCTTGTATTCGTTGTTCACATAGTATGAAAGAAAGAATGTTTCTGTAATTTATTGGATACATTATTGTATATTTAGTTTTGTATTCCGAATATTTTTCACGTGAATTTTTGACAATTAATTCTTCCAAGAAATGTTCTCCAAAGCACACGCAAATTTTAAGAGATAAATTAGTTAAGTTGCAGAGCGCTTCTTTTTAAAAGTGTGAAATTTGTTTCTCGCATTTACAAGTTTGTCTTCTGGCAATCTCGCTTTGAATTTTACGGAATCTACTTCCATACCCAAAAATGTAATTGTAATGGTAGGTAGAACTGTTTATTTTGAATTTAATTGGTAGGTTGATGTCAATAACCAGCTTGTAAAGTAATCATAGCATTCAATAGAGTATGACTGTCCAATAAATCAAAACCAAACACATGTACACAATAGGGGACCCTAAATTTAGATTGTAGTATACACTAATGGGCCGAACTAAACTTTCCAAAATGTTGCCATACATAGCTGAGGCCAAAGGGCTATGGATGTCAAAGTAAATGGAGCCTTCAATTTTGAACCCTAACAATTCAAACTCGTGAGGGTTAATTTTTACCTGGTTGTAAGCATTTCTAAATCTGATTTAGAAAGAAGTGCACCTACCTCTATTTGTTTGATAGCAATTATTGCATTATCGATAGATTGGTATTAAACTGAACATTATTGAGCTGGCACATTGTCTTTAATAACTGAGGCTTTGCGTAGCATATATTAAGAGTTAGTCGGAACTCACTGGGATTTTTTTTTAGAAAATTTGCCCATGTCACTTGTGAATTTGTAAAGGGAGGAGATGAAAAGTGACGTGCTATTCTTCAAGTACAAAGCTATGACGTGCACTATTTTGTAGACCGACTTATTTATTCTTTTCAAAAGATGGTAAATTTGAAAAACGAAAACTACGCTTCTCTTGACAAGGAATCCTAAATCCTAAATAAAACCCCTTAACAAGAATTTGAGTGAATTCTGTGTAATATCCTTGTAAATACTTGGTTAATATATTACATCTATCCGTGTATTAATACAAGTAGTACAATCGATCTTTTTGGGGTTTATTTTTTTATTCTTTGGGAGCTCAAAATGTGCTAATTTATACTGACTGACATTTGATGAGTTAGTGCGACTTTTTAAGCACTATAGTATGGAATGTCATCCTGCACAAGATTCGCATCTGTGTGCGTGTAAATGTAAGAGTTGGCTTTATTGTAGACCCCTCCCCTCTTATTTTGCTAATAAACGGTTTGGGGGCATGTCATCAAGTGCCCAACCTCTTCTGGATGTTTCTGACAATAAATAGCAACGAAGACATGGAAAGTTTAAGTCCACTGAGAGAGGGTTTTGATTTTAGCTTTGTCGTTGGTTTTAACGAACACAAATTGGCCATATAGTTTTTAATTTGGGTTCCTTACTAGTTTGATATATTTATTAGCAAATATTTTTGCAATAATTTTAGGATCCCTCCCAAGGTCCACCTGTTTAGATTTGCCAGGATTCAATATAGCTTGATGGGATGAGGGATTTACATTGTGGGGTTATTGCTGTCAGGGTGGATGATCCAGGTGCTGATGAAACTGCATTCTGTGTGGTTGTTGGGGTTTCCTGTTGTTGTCTCTAACTCCAAAATACACTGTGAAACTGTTTCTTGGACCATGGTAATAGAGTCCTCCATAGAGGGTTTACCCAATTGATCGATGTCTGTTTGTCAATGATTTCTCTGCATTAAGCTGCTCGGTTGTTTGCTGAACTTCCGTATTTTGTCATCCTGAGAAGCGAATAAACATTATGATTTCAAATAAAAGAAAATTTCACATTTTACTACTAGCCTAATGAATACAATGCATAAGTTGTGTACATGTATTACTTCACTACAAATATAGTGAGTACAGTGCTTAGCTACAATGTAATCGAATAGCCAGAAGCACCTGACATCATAGCTAGAGAGTCATGTTGTTCAGATTTTTTTTATAGAGTTTCCCTAAACTGGCGGTAATATGTCCGCACGTTTGAGTCTAGGTATACTCCACCGAGGAATATTTTCCCTAGAGAGTTTGTGAATCCTTTGAGTCTTCATTAATTAATTTCCGATCAGTGTTCTTTTAAGAGGGATTTATTTCATCTGTTGTTGTAGTCTGGAGCAATAACATAACGAGTTTAGGGCATTGGGAGTAGTCCGATAATTGTTATTAATGATTAATTGTTTGTATTTTTAACTTGAGTCAACCGCGCTTTTAAGCTGCGTAGTGTTGTGTCCTCATGATCCTCTACATAATCGAGTTCATTAACTCCAAAGTGATGGACCGGTTTGAGACGCTGTTAATCATCTGTTGGATCCTATAAATTTTTGGAATTTTCGTTCATGAGAACTGCCAAAACATAGTGTTGCTATCTTGTTTGAGCGCTTGGTCACGTGTCAACATAGTTTAATTGTAGTTTTACAGATTTCAGTTTGATTCAATCTCAAAGTAGACAATCAAAAGAAATATTATATAATAATAACCAAATTTTATTCACAGTAAATCCCCCAAAACAGTTAATGTTTTCATATACTTCTCGAATGTGTGTTCACTATCCGAACGATCTATGCTCAACGAAAATTGCAATAGCCATCATGAATTATTTGCTCAGGATTTAATTATCTTATATTTTCCGTTCACTAGTCTCGTTTTTTACACGGATGTTAATGTATGGCAACAATTGTAGTACAAAAAACCTAAAACACACTAAGCCTTGCTCCGATCTCCTTTCATAAAAATAGGCGAATTACGCTTTTTTAGACATGCTCTGACAATGTAGAAATACTATGTCCTTTGCGAAAAGCGCCAAATACAAACTTAATACTGTGGAATCATTAGAATTCGTGGTTGCTCAATTTCCGTGGTATTCATAGGTACATATAGCCCCTCTTCTCACGAATTTACATCCTCAACGAAAACAAATTTAGAAAGAGTTATTTTTGCTACGAAACTGAAAACCGACACATCTGCGAAATAACACCCCAACGAATAAGCAAAACATCCAAAATTCATGAAAATTGGCACCAACAAATTAAGGTGATTCCACAGTAATAAATAATTTTCCATAAAACCTTTTAAGTTCATAAATGTATTTATTAAAGGTATGATGACACGTGTGTCTATCGAACACGTGTTTTTGTTTATTTATATTTATACCGGAAACCAAATTTGATTGGTTTCTATAATAAGTATTTCACCTGTTATACAGGTATTTAAATTAGAGAGGCGCGACTTCTCGTGTTGATGAATAAAGAATTTAGCGCCATTCGAAGGCTCTCTCTTCGTGCAGTTAGACGTGGCCCCCACCCACCCTACTTGTTTTCGTGTATCATTTTATTGTAATTAACAATTTTTCTCATTATTGTAGAGAACTGAGAACTGAAGATATTTGTCTATAACTTTATTCGAATAAACTGCACTCTTGAGAGCGCTTCTGTACCTACACACTGTGTTTATTTATTTTATAAATTATTTATGTTCGGTTGAGTGTAACGAATTAGAACATAAACTATGTTATTACTTAACCATAAGTGATATAAACAATCTCGTAATAATTTATCTATTGATTTCTTTTATATAAAAATAATTTATTAATTATGTCAATGTAACATAAGCAGAAAGATGTATGCCAATAAAAATGCCAATATTTGTAAACAGAATTAGGTAGATGTATCATGGTATTCCATTTATTAGCAGATGCTAAATCAAATGCAAAAAATACAAGGAAATGTAAACATGTCATTCATTCGGCTATTTTTGCTATTTAACTTACATATTTGCACAATTTCTTTTTGTTTAATTACTGCAAATAGAAATAAAAAAAAATAAAGAAATGGATTAATAATAATGCTTTTCGCTTTAACATTGAGGCATATAAGTTAGATATGTTTATCCCTAATTCAAACATGAGGCCAATGGACCTCATCGCTCACCTGAAGAACAATAGGTATAATAAAATCAGCTTAAATGAGTGATAATACAAACTATATGTCAATGTAGTATAATACATGTAGATCCTGTATAAATAAAAATCCATTTTTTTTACCCTGGATATGTATATGTTATTATCAAGTCCCTTTTCTAACAGGATGATTTTATAGTCATATTCAATGTTGAGCATTGCATTTCACAAGATCATAAACAATTGTTTATATATGGGATATATACCTACATCAAACTCTGAACACCTTGTGGGGCCCAAAAATTGTCCAAAGTCTAAACAATATCAAAGAATCAGCAATTTGTCAAAATGCTTGCACATAAGTAAATCCACATAACATTTCAGTTTTGTGTATAAATGTTTTCTTTTGTAAAATTGGATCCCAAATGTAATGTTGCCCAACCTACTCCACAATATTATAATTTGAAATAACTTGAATTTACATTATCTGAGTTGCTTCACTAATGTTGCAGCATTTCTAGGCAAATGGTTAAAAGAAGATTTTTAAAGATTATTAAGGTCTTCCGTTTCCAACGGAAGACCTTATTGTTTTTCTTAGGTTTCTTTTTCCCTATTATTATTATTATTATTTTTTTTTTTTCTTACCGATTTTGTGCACGCGATTTCTCAGAAACGACTCAACCGATTTACGTCAAATTTTCAGATCTGATAGGTATTGATCTGAACCTTGTTGGAAATTTTTTTTGTTGATGACGTCACTTCCTGTCCTGAGATATCGTGAATTTATCGTTTTTTATAGGGGTATTTTGTCGGGAGAACTCCTCTTTTACCATTTAAGATATGATGTTGAACTTTTCAGGGCTGATAGACGAAAGATTGAAATAGTG
>WFKH01011925.1:58271201-58281363 GCA_016163765.1 Magallana hongkongensis
GAGCTTCGGCGCCTTGCGCATTTTCCACAATATCAAACTCAGAGAATCATCTACAGATATTCATCTACTATCCCTGAAAGTTTCGTGATTTTATCTTAATTAGTTTTGGAGGAGTTAGGTGGACAAATTGGTCCTTAAAAATTCACTAAATCCTCAAAATCTCAAACCGGAAGTGACGTCATCAACCCAAAATTTAATAAACTCAAGTACTTTTGATGTTTTATCAGTCCTGCAAATTTTATGCAAATCGGTCCAGTAGTTCACGAGTAATAGAGTCCGGAAAAAGTCAGAAAAAAAATAATAATAATAAAAATAATCAATAGAATAACAAGAGGGTCTTCCGTTGGAAACGGAAGACCCTAATAATCTTACAAGCACAATAATAGTAAGGTCTTCCGTTGGAAACGGAAGACCTTAATTAATGTAGGCGGAGAAAGAGTCATCAGACCGAGAAAAGGTAAATACAATTATATATCTGGCGGTAAATTTGATTGAAGATTACAAACAGTGCAATTGCTATCAAAACATTTTCAAAAGAAGTTCGTCGAAGCAGATTCGTGATCAATAAGACATTGCATGTAAACAATAAGACACTTCAATATTAGGTGGCAGGGGATAGTTTTTTTTGGTCAAGGAAATGTGAGGCAGATACTGCTCATATATGTGATCTAATTTTTCAGTCGATTTTTAAGTTTGCTAAAATTGGTTTGCATGCAGGGAACACATGGTCACGACTCTTCAGAATTTTTAAACATTTCATAATAAAACCAGTACAACTTACAAATAACACTATATAGAATAGCCAGGGACGGTCTCAAAATTTTCTGAAAAATTGCCCTTTTTCACATTTTCACGGGTCCAGCAACACGCTCCAGTCCCGAGCAACTGCCATAAACTACCATAGGATTTGTTGCTTAATGTATACCTATGCAAATAATCACCAATTAATGAAGGGTCAATCACCTTCTTTTTGAGTGACATTTTCATTCCATATCTGATGAAAAGTGCTACCAGTATTAAAGTGTCATGTATCAATGAAATGGACATTAGCTCCTCTATTCACAAAATGAATGCAATAAATATTCTTGCAATTTATACCCCTCAAATAACCAGCCAAACCTCAGGTTCTCCCTTTATTTCAAAATTTTGACCGGGTCTTTCGTTCGAAACTATCCCCTGCCACCTTATGAGGGTATTTGAATGAGAAGTTTATTCACGAGTTTTTATTACGAAACCAATTTGAGAACAATGCGAAATATTATGAGATACAACTGAGACTTTAATGAAATTTTTGACACGATTGAGAATTTTGATGCACATTTGAGATCAATGACTTTTATGAAAGATTTGAGAATTATTAAAAAATACTTGAGAATTATGAAACTTCAATGAGAATTTTGACACGATTTGAATATTCAGACACACACAATTAAGAATAATGAGTCAGTACTAAAATTGTGAATTGTGAAAAACATGTATCTTGAGAATTTTGACAGAGACTCAAGATGTAGATCAATGCTTAACAACAATGTTGTCTAATGAGAACTGTGAACTTTGATTCTGAATAATTAATATGGACACTGTAAAACTTTTCTTGAAACCTTGTTTAGTTGATTTTAAAAAGGCTTATTTGTTTTGAATTTTGATTTCAAAGAATATAAGATTTTTTTAGCTGGTCGATCAACAGTGGTGTATTAGTTTTTTTTATAAATTAGAAATTGATAATAATATAGAGTTTTATATTTCCATTTGCTTAAACATTTGGCTAAATTAGTCTAATTTTTTAATGTAATTGTCATGTTGTAAATTTTGAATTTACCTGGTGGCAGTTAATACAAAATTTACAAGTTGTCATGTTGTAAATTTTGTATTTACTGCCACCCGGTAAATTCAAAATTTACAACATGACAGATATGAAACATACATGGAACAGCCATATGAACATTTTATTTAGTTAGCTTCCGCGACAAAAAAATATAGTGCCAGAAACTTTGTGAAGAAATTTTTTTTTATTAAGGAGTCGATATATAGTAATGATTGTTTTTTAAAAGTACATAACAAATTGGTTATGTAAGATTGAAAGTTTCATTTAATGTTACAAAAATAAATATACTCAAAACACGTGAAGACGTTTATATTTGTGCCCATGGCGCATGAATTAGCAAAGTGTATTCATAGAAAATAGAACGTCGCAGATTTCCAATACAAACATAAGGGTAAATATACACCGAATGTAAATATCGAGCTATGAATTAACTATAAGTTTCCGTAAGGAATAGAGTGAATCATACTCGGTAGATGTAAATATATCAATATAAAATGCCATTTTTAAATGTTGTTTGTCCCCTCTCAAAAATCTAAGTTTGTAAAATTTCGTTGTTAACAGTACAATTTTTTTTTTAAATTTTCAAATACCTTTGAAAAATGAATTATTTATCTGCTTAAGTTTAAATACTGAGGAGTCAAGAGGGGACAAACTACCATACAGGTACATGTAAACAATACATTTATAAAGGTAAATGTAAATACATTACATACAGGTAAATGTAAACACTACATACAGGGAAATGTAAACACCACACACGGGCAAATTTAAAGTTTAACGATGTACAATTTATATGAATAAAAGTATAATATTAGTTTACAAGTATTCCACGCAGTTAATGAAGTCCTTGTATAATACCGGTATATAAGCTAATATATAAGTAATTATTATATTGCACATTTATATCACAGTTTTAAGTTCCTAAAGTATAATTTTTTTTTCAGTATAATTATAGATAGAGGAAACATCATATAACATCAATTCAATAATATTAGTTATTTCAAGCGGCGTTATACCAGTTTACATCAATACAAGTTAACAGTATTGTTTGTAGGTCTTTTAAAATAGGAAGAGGATGATTGTTGAAAGTGTCAGCATCAGTGAACTCCCAATCAAGCTGGAAAAGAAAACAACACCAGTCTACTTTCATATAACTTAAAGATATGAAATCCAGTCTTCGATCATCATTCATCCCTAAAAAGGTTTTATTTTTTTCACTCGGTTTTGAAGAAACATCCCCTCCCTTGTGTTCAGATTATTCATCAGCATAGTAAAATGTAGACGTTTTGCTATCATATGTTATAAAATTACCATAGTTAATTTCGTATAATTTCAAATCTAAACAGCACGAACATAAATGTCTTGTGTAAATTTTTAATTTACCGGGTGGCAGTAAATTTAAAATTTACAACATGCCAATTTTGAATATACTGTCATGTTGTAAATTTTGAATTTACCGGGTGGCAGTAAATACAAAATTTACAAGATGACAACATGTTGTAAATTTTGTATTTACTGCCACCCGGTAAATTCAAAATTTACAACATGACATAATGACAACTTAATCTATTATTTAAAAAAAAATATAACTGCACGAGGTTATATGAAGTGTAATATTATAATCGACGTAAAATATATGCCTGCCTGATATTCTGCTGAATCAAGTTCCCTTCGCAGTCATGCCAAATTAATCTGATACCGTTTAAAGTTATACTCTACAGATCAGGATTTATTCTTTAATTTTGTGTCTATTTATTTATTGATTGGATAATTTTTCATTACCCTTTGATAGTTCACAGTTAAATTATTGGGTTGGAAAAATGGCTTCAAGTGATTCTTCAACAAGAGTAGTTCAAGCTAATTTCATTCAAGGGTATATTGACAGAAACGATTTGAATTTTACATTAGTGAAAGGTGATATTTTGTATAAGAAAATGGGTAAATATGGTTTTCTTCGACTAAATCAAGAACTTTTACAGTTTTCAGATTTACCAAAGTTTGTCAATTTCAAATGTTTTAGTTTCTTCATAGAAACTTTATCAACTTTTTATGGAAACATGTCAGTAAATGGTTGTGTTGATGGTGTTGGGAAAAAACTAGAAACAAGTTTGAATTCAGTGTTGTCATCATCTTGTTCCAAGCAGTTTGCCATTCTAATTTTTCATTCATCTGCAGTTGCAATCACTTTTAATAAAAAAAAATGGCACTTATGGAGTATTTGACTCTCATAGCCGAGGATTGAATGGTTTGTGTGATCCAAATGGATCAGGTGTTTTAAGTACTTTAGCATCATTCCAAGATATGTGTTCATTTCTGAGAAAACTGTGTATTTCATTGTCTCCAACGTCAACTTTACAAGAAGTTCAGTATGAGATTTGTCAAGTCAAAATTGGAGTTTCCAAAAAGCTCAAGAAAGCTTCCTTAGATTTGGATACAGATGTAGATGATGACCTGAACATTACTTACTCAGAAAGTGGCAAAAGATGTGAACATGCATTTGATATTGTAAATAGCCAATCATCATTGAATATAGAAGAAGCCAAAAATGATTTCTCTTTAAAAGATGTTACTGATGCAACAATAGCGCAGTTGTTCAACACTTTCAAAAGAAAGTTTGTCATGGACCCTGTTATATATGCAGTTGATGTACACAAACATGGTTTAGGGAAAATGTTCATAAGGCCACTTCCCTCATTGGTTCATCAGATTTATTGCAAAATTGCTTACTTGGAATTAGAAGTGTGGATAATACAGAATGGGTATGTAATACTTGCTATAGAAACCTTAAATCTCAAAAAATTCCAGTCTGCTCTGTTTTTAATGGAATGGGGTTCCCAGAGAAACCCCCTTAGCTTGACATTACTGAACTTGAAGAAAGATTAATAAGTCCAAGAATACCATTTATGCAAGTCGTAGAGAAACCTGGTGGTGGTCGGAAAAGTTTGAAAGGAAATGTTGTCAATGTACCATCAGATGTAAATTCTACAGTTACAATTTTACCAAGAACTTTGTCAGATTCTGAAACAGTTCAAGTTAAGCTTAAAAGAAAAATGAATTTCAAGCACTGTGTATTGCATGAAGCAATCAGACCAAACAAATGCTTGAAAGCTTTAAAATGGCTTTTGAAAAACAGCTCATTATTTCAGAAGGAATGGATTAAAGTGAATGAAAATTGGGACATAGAATCAGAAAATCATGAATGGCTTGGGTAGGATGTGGGTTATAGTGAAAGTGATTTACATATTGAAACATTATCAAATGAAACGGAACTGACTAATCAAAATGCAAATCATGATGATAACTCTGATGAGTGGACAGAGGATCCAAATTTTGAAAACAGGCTAACTGGTAGCAAAGATCCATTGCTTCAGCCTTGTGTAAAACCTTTTCATTTGCCCCTGGAGATGGTAAGGTGCCACTTGGTCTTTATCAAGACAAAAATGCAGAATCTTTAGCATTTCCAAGTATTTACTGTAAACGTCCTGAGAACAAAGATAGGCAAACTCCAGTGCATTATAGCACTATCTGCAAATGGGATTTGAGAAGCAGTGACAGACGTGCAGCTTGTTCAGTTCCAAACATTTCTTTAAACTGAAACACTGCAAATCAAGCAAATTCAAGATCGAGTAAATTTGGCAATGTGGAAGTGTCAACTGAATTGGCAAAAAGTTACAGTAGGACAAGTTCTGAATCAATCAACTTTCGATAATATTGTGAGACTTGATGAGGGTTATCGTGTATTACGGCAGTTGCGTGGATCTCCATCTTACTGGGAAAGTGCGAAAAGGGATGTTTTTGCAATGATAAGGCAGCTAGTTGTACCTACCTGGTTTTGTTCTTTATCAGCTGCTGAAACCAGATGGCCATCTCTTCTCAAAATTATTGGACAACAAGTTAAACATGTTGAATACACTGATGAAGAAATTGCCAATTTAACATGGAAAGAGAAGTGTGAGCTTGTACAAAGTGATCCTGTGACATGTACAAGATTTTTCAATCACAGAGTGCAAGTTTTCGTTAGTGATGTTTTGAAATCATCGAATTTTCCATTGGGAAGGGTTGTGGACCATTTCCATAGGGTTGAATTCCAACAACGAGGATCTCCTCACATTCACATGCTTGTATGGATTGAAAATGCACCCCTGTATGGAAAATCTGATAAACAAGATTTGGAGAATTTCATTGACACCCATTCCACATGTCAAAAGAAAAACGATATCCCAGATCTCATCAATTACCAAACTCATAGACATGCTCGTACATGTAGAAAGAAGAGAAAAAATATTTGCCGGTTTAATTTCCCTCCACCTCCTATGTCAAGAACACAAATTCTGGAACCATTACAGGATGCTGAAAAGGAAAAGTATCTAAAAATTGTTGATGAATATGAAAGAATTGCTTCTCATTTGAATGAAATGAAAACTGGCTGTGAGATGTCTTTCTGAGAATTTCTGTGTAAACATAAAATTTCAGAGTAAATCTACATAATGGCTCTGAGATCTTCATTGAAATCACCAAAGGTTTTCCTAAAGAGAGATATATCTGAAATCAGAGTGATTTCTTACAATGAAATGATATTAAAATGTTGGCAAGCAAACATTGATGTTCCGTTTATTCTTGACGCTTATGCCTGTGCTGCTTACATTGTTTCATATATTTCTAAATCACAAAAAGGAATGTCGAACTTGATGTATGAAGCTTGTAAAGAAGCAAGGCAAGGAAATAAAACTTTGAAGCACCAAGTGAGACATATAGGGAACAAATTTTTGACTCATGTAGAAGTATCAGCTCAGGAGGCAGCATATTTGATATTAAAGTTACCACTGCGTGTCAGTACTAGGTCATTCGCATTTATTAACACCAATCAGGATGAAAACAGAACATTCCTTTTAAAATCATTGGATGTTCTGTCAGAATTGCCCGAGAATTCAACAGATATACAGTCAGATAATGCATTGAAACGATACCAGAGACGACCGAATGCTTTAAAAAAATATATATGTTTGGCTGATTTTGTGTCACAGTTTAATGTTATTTCAGAGAAAAAAAATGAAGTTAATCAGAGCAAAGATGGTGATTTACCAGAGGATGAAAGAAATGAAGAAGACGAGGATATGCTTGCAACAAAAGAACAGGATGAAACTGTAGATTCATTGCAAATGGAGTATCTCATGAGAAATGGAACAATTCTTCGAAAAAGCAAGACAAATAAAATAATGCGATATGTAAGATTTAACAAAGGCCAAGATCCTAAAAACTTTTATAGAGAAAAACTTATGTTTGTTTTACCCTTGGATAAATGAGACAAAAGATTTGCAAGGAAACTATGGAACATATAAGGAACACTACACAAGAAAAGTTGAAATCATAAATGCCAATAAAGTGAAATATGAGGTAGATGAAGACATTATTGACATTGTTGAAAGAATATGACAGATTGTGATTAAGAATTTCACGTGATTGCAGCACAATAAAGAAGTCGACCAATATGAAAAAACAGATGATGAAAACATTTTTCATGGGTGTTTCAACCCAAAAGATATGGGTCACGACTATTACATCGGCCTTGATTTAGGCATTACAAGGAAACAAATCAGCATTTGTGATACACCTGTGAACTCACTTAGTCATAATGATTATATGAATTTAGTCAGAACTTTGAATAAAAAAAAGAAGATATTTTTCTATCATTTTTTCATAAAATGAAGATGAATGAAGGACCAATTTACTGTTTCTTGTCTGGTGGAGCAGGTGTTGGAAAAAGCGTTGTAACTACTGCTATTTACCAGGGTGTGACAAGATATTTCGCCAAACAAATCCATGAAAATCAAGATGATGTGAAAACTCTTTTGTGTGCCCCAACAGGAAAGGTAGCTTACAATATAGGTTGACAAACGATTCATTCTCTTTTCTGTATTCCTGCAAATCAATCTTTGAAGTACAGACCATTAGATATGAAACAGTTAGATTCCTTTAGAGTCAAATTCCGTAGATTGAAAGTTAATTGCATTGATGAAATTTCTATGGTTGGTAACAAACTTTTCAATTACATAAATCTAAGACTTCAAGAAATTGTTGCAACAGAGAAACCATTTGGTGGAGTAAGCATTATTGCTATTGGAGATTTGTTTCAGTTGAAGCCGGTATTTGATGGATGGATCTTTCAGAATTTGGTAGATGATTATGGACCTTTGGCAGCTAATCTTTGGCAAGACCATTTCGGGGTCTTAGAATTGACAGGTATCATGCGTCAAAAGAAAAATAAAAGTTTTGCAGAACTACTCAACAGAATGCGCAAGAGAAGGTATTCTTCTGCTGATGCTGCCACTCTAAAAACAAGGTTAAAGTCACCTGATTCCATCCCATCTTGTTTGCCTTACTTGTACACTATTAATGCACAAGTAGATGAGCATTACATGCTAGCATACACAAATGCTGAAACCCATAAAAAGTGTACAATTTCAGCCATAGATACTGTTAGTTGAGATGTAGCTGAAGACATGAAACAGAAAATTTTGTCAAAAGTTTCTGATGATCCATCAAAAACAATAGGGTTATTCAAAACTTGCTAATAGTTGAAGATATGCCGGCTGAAATTTGTATCAATATTGATGTAGAGGACTGTCTAACGAATGGAACAACATGTTTGGCAAAAAATTGTACTTCCGGGTGGAAAATTCACAGCGGTTCAGTATTATTTGGGGTGCATTTGAAAATGAAGCTGTTGGATCAAAAGCATGTACAATGTATGCACACCTTTTTGCTCCGCATTGCAGTAAAAAATGGACTTCTGTCTTAGAAATTACAATAAATTTTAATGTAGGCATGTTTCGCTCTGCTCTGCTATGTGATCAGAAGACAGTTTTCTTTGCGTTTAGCATGTGCTAAAACAATTCACAAATTTCAGGGATCAACCATGAATAAAGCTGTTTTGCATTTTGGAAAAAGGAAGCAAGAAAACATGCATTATGTAGGTTTAAGCCGAGTTAGAAAATTAGAAGATGTGTTTTTATTAGAACTAAATGAAAATAAGATATCTGTATTAAATATTGTTGGTGATGAAATGGATCGTTTGTACTCAGAAGCTACTCTACACTCATGTTTGCCACTTTTACAAAATCTGAACGAGGATTTTAAACTACTGTATCATAATTGCAGACCACTGCATTTGCATATCAATGATATGAAGTTAGAGAAAAACTTGATATCGGCTAATATCATTGCTATATCAGAAAGCAGACTAAAACCATCAGATGATGCTGAATGTTATGAATTACAAGGATTTAACACCTATAGATTTGAGAATGAGAAGTACACAGCTTGACATGTGGTTAAAACATAAATTTAAATTTCAATCATTCCATTAATATGAAAATCTGAGTTACAATCGAGTGTATAATTACTTAATTCGAAAAAATATACATTTAAAAAAGAAGCATTTCATTCCTTGTCAATTTTGTGAGATAAACTGTATTATCAATATATTATTTTGTGCCATCAAAAGCTATTCTTTCTCTTCTGACTTCATTTGTTGTAAAGTTGAACAGAAACAATATTATTATTCCTTTGTAGAATGCCATTCAAAAGCATTTTTGACCTCAAGGAGGAAAGAACGTATAGAGTTACACCATATTCAGATGGTATAACCGTCAAAGTGGTAAAAAGGGGACACATCGCCAAATTCCTAGATTCCAATGGCCAATAAGTAGAGCTGTTAAATTTATAGATGATTATACCGGTGTGATGTTTGCAACCTTGTCCGACAAGACAAAACAAGCTGACATCAGAGATTTCATACTTAAATAAGTAAAAATGTCACACAAACAACAATGATGGAAAGCCAAGAATACATGTACCAAATGCCATAGAGGAATCTGCAGTTCAAATGATCATGCCACCATTTCCAATAAAGAAGGTTGGCAAAGCAAACACTTCTCCATTGAGATCCATTTCTCTGTTACATGACAAATTTTTAGTAAAATCTCAATCTTTGACATTGAATATGATAGTAAAAAAAATACATGTACAACATGTTGGTATTTTATTCATGTAAATCTCAATTTCTCTATTCGTACATTTTAGAATGAAGCCCCAATAACGTTTTAAGTCAGCGAGAAGAACACACTGATCAGAACAATTACTCTTCAAGAAGATAACGCAAACATTCAATGACGTCACTCTTTGGACAGAACTTGTAGATCACAGATGACAGAACTTGTAGAACACAGGGGAATTGAAATCAAAATCCCCCATTGTCTATTGGATGAGTTGCAAGGGTGTAGAACCCTCAATTCAACTAGGAACACTACTGTTTAGGTCAATTATTTGTACATTGAC
>WFKH01011925.1:58307986-58321606 GCA_016163765.1 Magallana hongkongensis
ATCAAAACACCAATGTATGTCCCCATTAAGGATCTAGAGGGCTGGCCTCTAAAATATTCAATCAATTGTATCTCAAAAATGAACAACAATTTAAGATAGGTGTAAGAAAAAAAATGTAAGTATTCATAAAACCTTTCGTATAAAATCAAGAAAAAGGGGCTGGCCCCTTAAATTAGAGGCCAATAGACTTGTAAACTGTTTTACAAAAAACTTAAAAACGATAAAGATTTTGTAATGCATTATATAAGCAAAGTTGTTGATCCTAACAATATCTATCAGAAAAAAAATCATTGCCACGCCCATTTATTACGTAATTAGGGATTTTTAGGGGCCAAAGTACTTAAACTTTGACGCAATATATCTAGAGAAGGAAACATTTTGTTAGGCATTGTAGAAAAGAAAATGCTTGCATGGATGATTCAAATCGATTCCACTAATCAAAACACCAATGTTTGTCCCCATTAAGGATCTAGAGAGCTGGCCCCTTAAATATTCAATCATTTGTATCTCAAAAATGAACAACAATTTTAGATAGGTGTAAGAACAAAAAATGTAGGTATTCATAAGACCTTTCGTATAAAATCAAGAAAAAGGGCTTGGCCCCTTAAATTAGGGGCCAATAGACTCGTAAACTGTTTTACAAATAACTTAAAAACGATAAAGATTTTGTAATGCATTATACAAGCAAAGTTGTTGATCGTAACAATATCTAACAGAAAAAATAATTTCTCAACCATTTATTACGTAATTAGGGAATTTTAGGGGCCAAAGTACTTAAACTTTGACGCAATATATCTAGAGAAGGAAACATATTTTGTTAGGCATTGTAGAAGAGAAAATGCTTCCATTGATGATTCAAATCGATTCCACTAATAAAAAAACTAATAGTTGTCCCCATGAAGGATCTAGAGGGCTGGCCCTTAAAATATTCAATCATTTGTATCTCAAAAATGAACAGCAATTTAAGATAGGTGTAAGAACAAAAAATGTGAGTATTCGTGAGACCTTTCGAATAAATTCAAAAAAAAGGGGCTGGCTCCTTAAATTAGGGGCCAAGACACTCGTAAACTCTATTACAGAACACTTTAAATGATCAAGATTTTGTAATGCTTTAAAGAAGCAAAGTTGTTGATCGTTACAATATCAGTTTGTAAAACTCATTGCCACACCCATTGATGACATAATTAGGGATTTTAAGGCACTTAAATCTTAAATCTTTAATGTGCTGTATGTGAAAAAGCAAAACACTTTGTTAAGCATTGTACAGGATATTGACAATCGTATACATTACCTGAAAGGAAAGGGGTTGATTGGGAATTCTGAAATTTCATTAATATTTTAATCATATCGTTTAACATATTGAAACGGAAGACCTACTCGTTACTCGTAACGAGATCGTATCTAGTTGTTTTCGTACTGTTTATTATTTTTTCCCCCAAATTTTGTGCACGCGATTTCTCGGAAACTACTCAACCGATCTCGACAATTTTTTCACAGATGATGGGGCATTATCTGAATTTTATAGGTTTTTGAATTTTTTGTCGTTGTCACTTCCGGTCCGGATTTAGGACCGATTTTGTAATTTTTTACGATCTATTTTGTGCAGAGCTGATCTCAGAAACTATTAGAGATGTGACTTTAAAATTTTTAGGATAGGTAAAGGATAGTTTGAGATTGTGCACTATGTAGTTGTTTTGCACCAGTGGTGCCATTCCGTAGAGCTCACTTAGGCACGAAAATGGGATACAAATTTTGAATCAAAATTTTCATACGTTTTGATCTGTATCTTTTTAGCAGTTGATATTTTGTTAAGACATATAGAACAAAAGAAGAGAATCAAACGTTTTATCCAACAAAATCAAGAAAAAGGGGCTTTCTCTTTTAATTAAGGGCCAAGAGACTCGTAAAGTCTATTACAAATAACTTGAAAACGATAAATATTTTGCTATGCATTATAGAATCAAAGGTGTTGATCGCTACAATATCTGTTTGAAAAAGTCATCGTCAGTGGTATGTCTGACGTAATTAGGAACTTTTATTCATTATTTTTATTTTTTTTTTTTGGGGGGGGGAGGGGGGTTAATTCTGAAATTGTATCAATATTTCATGGTATCATTTAAAATACAAATAAAAAAATCGGACGGAAGACCTACTCGTTACTCGTAACGAGGTCGTATCTAGTTTTTTTTTTCTTTACAATTTTTGTGCAGAAGATTTCTCGGAGATGTGTAGTTCGATTTTCGTCAATTTTTCATCATCGATCTCTTATTATCTGAAGTTTGTACCCTATTTTGGATTTTGTCAAAATCACTTCCGGTTTGGACTTATCCGCCATTTTGAATTTTTTTCTGAATTCTTGTCCACGCATCTTCTAAAAAACGAGGAAAGATAGAAAGCTGATATGTTCAGGAATGATAGAAGACCTGAACGTCTAGCCTCACGAGGAAAATCATTGTCCGGAAATTCCGAGTACGGAAGCTAGCTGGGATCAAAATATAGGACACGTTTTTGACGAATTCTCCTTGTCCACACATCTTCTCAATAACGAGCAAAGATAGAAAGCTGAAATTTTAAGGAATGATAGTAGACTAAATGGTCTAGCCACACGAGGAACATTAATGTCCGGAAATTCCAGATATGGAAGCTGGCTGGGGTCAAAATTTAAGACAATTTTTTGATGAATTTTCTTTGTCAACGCATCTACTCAGAACGAGTAATGATAGAAAGCTAAAACTTTCAGGAATTTTAGAGGACATGCCAGTGTAGCCTACCGAGGAAAACTAATTGTCCGGAAATTCCGAGTTCGGAAGCTATTATTAGGGTCTTCCGTCTCAGCGGAAGACCCTTCTATTATTCTATTGTTTCTTTTTCAGGTTTATTAGGGTCTTCCGTCTTCAGCGGAATACCCTTCTATTATTCTATTGTTTCTTTTTCACTTTTCTTATTAGGGTCTTCCGTTTCCAACGGAAGACCTTCTTGTTATTCTATTGTTTTTTTAATATTATTAAGGTCTTCCGTTTCCAACGGAAGACCTTACTGTTATTGCTTTGTTTCTTTTCCCCTATTATTATTATTATTATTATTATTATTCTTTTTTTCTGTCACGTTTTCTCAGAAACGCTTCAGCCGATTTTTATAAAACTTTCAGATCTTAATCATGGCAAAATTTGTAAGAAAATTACACGAGATATTTTTGGTCGTTACTTCCGGTCCCGCGATATTAAAGATTTTATGTTTTTGCTTGTTCACGGTTTTTCTCCAAAAGTAATTAAGAGAGGACTTTCAAATTTTCAGAGATGGTAGAGAGTTAACGGCCGCAGTGCCCTTCGCATATCCGAACGTCCGCCGTTACTTCCGGTCGTCACCGGAAGGAAACAAAAATAAGTCATTTTTCAACTTTTTTGATTTGAATTTTTTTAATGTTTGAATTTGATAGAGACGCGTTCAAAACATCAGAATATGAAATCCGTTTTAAAATCAATCCACGCATTCTCGAGATTTTGGGCTCCAAAGTCCTGAAGCGAGAGTCCGCGTAGCTCAGTCGTTAAAGTGGTGGACTTGTGCCCATGCGACCCGGGTTCGGTCCCCGAGTGTCGAACGTTTTTTCTTTCTTAATTGTGGTTTGTTAAACGATTTTATCTTTAAAACAATGGATTTAAATGTTTTCCGTTTATATTTTATCATAAATCAAAATAATATCGTGGTTTTTTCAGTACAAATATAGAGCCCGGTTAAAAATACAGTTAATTTCCTGCTGTGTGACAGTCTTGTTTTTATCAGCAGCTATCTAAATTCAGACGCTCGTAGCATCGCCGGCATCAAAGTCATGCCGCCGAAGCACCCGTGCAATACGACCGCATTAGAGCTCGCCGGGTCGCTTTGCCGGCATCAAAGAAATGCCGCCATCTCAATGACTGTATGCACACAACAATTAGCGACTGCAGGTAGGAAATTACCGTTCTCCTAACAAAATGCCCATGTTTCATTTATTATACATGACTTTAAACTGAGGGTTGTTTAATGTTTCTCTACATACGTGGATACAGGCATGCATGTATACATGCGTTTATTGACAAATGTTTTTTTTACAGATTATATACATGTTTGAATGGTACATTGACTTCTCTCTCTCTCTCTCTCTCTCTCTCTATCTCTCTGTGTCAAGTCATGAGCAGTGAATGTCTGAACTCCGCCTCTACGGTGGCATGTGGTGATAACGAACTGTGTTTAAACTCAACATTACAAAGAAAAAAATACAAAACACCATCAGAGTAAACACGGATCTAAACAATTCATTGAAACTTTTCTCCAGTTGTAGCCTTGCTTGTCCGTAGTTCTCTAATCTATATTAGATTCAGGGGTCAACCCAGACAGATGTCGATACTAAATATAAAGTTGTATTCCAATAAGCAAAACATTTGCTTAGTCTAGCTAAGACCTCTCTCTCTCTCTCTCTCTCTCTCTCTCTCTCGACATACTATTGAAAAAAGTCATTCTAAACATAAGAATAATTTTAAATGTTAGTACATGTATTAATATGAAAAATATTTGTTTTTCGACCCGCGGTTAGCTATTTTATCTATTTGTAATGCAGTTGCATCGTTGGAACCTGATTCATTGTTGTTGCGGCGGAATGTCTTTGATGCCGGCGAAGTGACCGAGGATCGAAATACGTCACAATACGGATTTTACAATATTGGTTTGACTTTTACATAGCGTTTTAGATATCCGGTATTGGTTTTGCTCTATGTTAAAGAGTGTTAAGAAATGGTAGAAAAGAACAACTATCTCTATAGTCTTTTTTAAGGTGTATTCAAACGGAAGACCTCTTGTTGCTCGCAACGAGCGTCTAGTTATTATTCTTTTTCTTTTTTCTTCTGACTTCTTTTTTGCCTTATATCTCAAAAACAATTCAACTGATTTGCATGAAATTTTCAGGGATTATGTGAAATTCTTGTCCCTTGAAGCTTTTAAACTTTCAGTCATAAAATCGCTTACGTTTTTTAGTTGTCATTTTAAAAATTTTCAAAAAGTGATTTTGTCCACGACTTTTCTCTAAAACGGTTGTTTAAAAAGACTTGAAATTTTCTGTGATTGTAAATCTGCCGATTTACTTATGGCATTTTTACAAAAAATTGTATTTCGTCACTTCCGGTCGAAACCGGAAGTGATTTTAAATTTTCGAAATTTTCATTTTTTGGAGCAAATATTTAACTTATATGCATACTGTAGAATTTGCAAAGCTAAATACAAAACTGAAATTTGTTTTAAAATCGGATGATGCATTGCAGAGAGATCGGGGTCTAAATATTGATTTTTCCGGAAATTTTGATTCCGCAGTCAAGATTTAGAAAGTAGTGCAAAATTCACATTGAAATTAACTCCTGCTGAAAACAATTCGTAACGTTACAGGTCATAAAACCGAACTCTGTTTTTTAAATAGTAAATCTGAGTGTTTATTGAAACGATTTCGTTTGATAATATAATGTTGAATGTGTAAACTTCGTTTGGAAAAAGAGAACATTTTGTCAACACGAATCAAAACAAAAACAAAGCAGCTGGAATTGAAGACACAGATCCCGATTCTAACAGCGAAAAGCGATCGAAAGTCTTTTCTAACATTTGGTAAATGTGTTATTTAAATCGCAATATTAAGCGTAGCCTAATCGTCGAGGATCTTTCAGTTGTTGAATAATAGAAGAACACGTACAATGTAGATTGGATCACTGAATGTAGAGTTTGTTAAGATTTCAAATACGAACATATATTTATTGTAATTATTTGCTTGCAAAATAAATGCATTAATGTAATGCATGTTAATCTGTGCTCTGCATATTAAACACAAACTTATTAGTTTTAATCGAAATAATTATCGTACGATTCACCATGTAAACTCGCCATGTTTTGACGGCGAACAACAGCTGATAGCGGTGTGTCAACATTTTTTAAAGAAGCATTGCCTGCAAGACGTCGATAGTGGAAAATTCAGCTCAACTATTGTATGAGAGATTATAAAGGCATGTTTCAATACAGGCTATGTCGTGTTGACTTTTTCTTTTCAAAGTATTTGTACTTTTCAATCTAATCCGAGATTCCTCTGACACTAACATCCGCTTTTGACGTGCGTCACAATATAAAAGCGGGTGTTAGAGTCAGAGGAATATCGGAATATTTTCTGTTCTTTGTATTTTCATGTGTATGTTTTGCACATCACTCTTTTGAATTTCTATTTTTTTTTGCTATGTATATGTATGTTTTATTGTGTATTGAACAACACACCATACACTGTAAAACAGTGCAATTAAAAGGGGGTGGGGGTCCCCAGGTACACAAGAGTAGAATGTTGTAATTAGAGTGCATGTTTGCATGATGATAACTTTACCTTAAATATTTGAATATAGCAGATCTTTTCCATATCGCCTTTCACTTCATTTAAAAATTTAAAAACTCAGACTTGTTCTTAATTAAATAAATATATTTGACATGGTAAATATTCAATCTAATTAAAATTATACCTTTCGTCTGGCTCTCTGTTATATATGGTTATCGCTCGTGAAAGAGCATGTAAAACAGAGTGTAAGATGAAAACATCTTCGCTAGCCAAGGGTTTTCGGTCCACTCTGCTCCCCATAAACCCTTGGCGGATTTCATTACAGAAATTCGTTGACAAGCTCCGTTTAATGATTCGCTGCAGCTGCGAGTGATCCATTGTTAACATTCGCTTATAAATAAACTTTTAAAAGAAACACACGTGTGATCTTTGGTAAAATATTCTGTGCTTTTCACAAGTTGAGGCACAAGTGCTCGAATACAATATCTCTACAAGGATGGTCTAACCAGATCACTTTAAATAACGATATATTATACTGGATTTAACAGAGATTTACAAACTTGTCAAGGCTCGTGCGATCGTAGTATTGGAAGTAAACATGGCGAATGAAGAAGTTGCCTATCCTGTTAGTATATACATGTACGTCCCTGCTTATGGTTAGAGTTTCAATTATTCAATGAGCTGTATTTTATTTATTTCTTGTGTCCACAATAATTACGACAACGATACCTGGTTTTATGGCTTGAATGCATTTATATATAGCGACTTTTTCACTCCCGGTACAGGTCTCTACAAACACTAGGCCTATAAATAAAACATTCCTTGCTTTCTCTAGGTTATATCTTCATTCCCATTGAATAGCATCGTTAATTATGTTCCTATTCTTGCTAGTCAACATGTTTTCAAGTTGTATTCATGCCGTAGCGTGTATATTACCCATTGTTTCATTCGATTAAAATGTAAATATACAAGGGGCGCAACTCAAGTTGCTCGCTAGATAGCGCCACCGCATCACCGAGTTTTCGTAATGAAATCTGCCAAGGGTTTACGGGGAGCAGAGTGGACCGAAAACCCTTGGCTAGCGAAGATGGATGAAAAGAACTTCATATTAATTATATCAAGCTCAGATTTTAGGTTAATGTTACCTGATATCCGTAAAACAGTCTTCTCAAGATTTAATAATTTCACAAAATCATTGTAATTTGTTTGAGATTAGTTAATCTTTTATACATATTGATTCATTTTAGGTTAACATTTTGATTTTTTTTATTTCAGCACAAAACGGACTCTTGTTACCACATGGTGGCCACTAGGCTTTTACCTGTTGATTCTTGTGGTTTCAGCTCTTAAGGTTAACCTGTCACCTCTACCCACATGCATATTACTTGTGTTCTATAGACTATTTACCGGTAATTCAAATTAAATCGGATAATGCATAAACAATAATGGAACTTTAAGAAAGCATCATGCCTTGTTGTGGTTTGTGTTTGATAATAAATTATGAAAAACAAAATTAAGGCTGTTTAAAGAAATTTACAATTGATAGTTGTGAAAATTTGTTTTTCAATAAAAGTATGCAATTATGTTTCCTTTATTTTGTATTTATTAATAATACAGGGTTCGACACTTACTTTTTTATGCATTAGTCCAGCCGGACTAGTGCCTGTTTATTTTAACTAGTCCGCAGTCAATTTTATTTGCCCGTCAAAAATAAATTAAATTACATTACCGTATTTGCCTTATAAAATATGCATTTTTAAAATAGAATTTGTAAGAAAGGTATGCGTAATATTATACACCATAATGTTTTTCTTACAGGTGTTGCACTGTTTTAGTTGTATTGTGCTATGCAGTACAAGCAATGAGCTGCGTATTCACTATCTCCGTGTACTTGGTGTATGCCGCCATTACAGATCTTATAAATATATCTGTGCAATAGATCCGGGCTATGAGCTACCTTGTTCTTTTCCTTTTCTAAGTTCTTTAAAAACCTGTTTAAAATTATAAGCAATTTATGACAAATGATTTAAACACAATTCATTTAAATTAAACAACTTACAGAAGATTCGTTTCACCTTTATTTTATTTTAAAACACATAAGCCTCCCTATCAAAGCCGTTGTTGTGAACACCTGCATTTGTCACCTATTTTCTCGGACATCCCCTTCGGGAAAGAAATAATCAAGTCACCCATATCTTCCTGCATACCTCTGTTGTTTTCGCTTGATAACTCAATAATCACCGCAATGTATCATATGCTAGATAATAAAAATATAGTCAGGGTTTTTCAGAAAAATGTCGTCCTTCGCACATCGTAAATTTACAAATTTTTTAAGCAGAACTTTTTATTAGTCCGACCGGACTGACTAGACAGAAATTTTGTTAGTCCGAATGAAAATCTATTAGTCTGTAACGGTCTAAGGTTAGTGTCGAAACCTGTAATATTTAGATGTGTTTACATAATTGAAAAATCACCCCCCCCCCCTTTTTAATTGTTACCATTAAGATTACATGTAGGGTATGTAAATGTACATTTGACCTAGAAATAACATCTGCTATGATAATTACTTTTGAAATAAAAAGAGACAACATATTATAACCTTTTTACTGTATATATGCATTAAAAAAATGTAGGAAAACATGTAAAATTTGAACATTTTTCATGGAATTCTCCTCCGTGAGTTCTGTGTTTGAATTTAATTTTAATTTAATGCAGATGCCTCACTTTAAGGTCTTACTGTTTTAGCATGGTTAAAAGGAGACAAGAAACCAGAATAGATTAGATATTCATTAAATATGAATTTATATGATTGTTAGCTTACTCTTTTTCATGGAAACAAGAAATCGCATGCAGGGCAGCATGTCTATTTGTTAATTAAAATGCTACAAATCATTCAATAAACAAAAAAAAAGATCAAATTTTACTATTATTGATGATTGTTTTCAAATATGTGTGAAAAATGACTCAAAGAAATTGCCACAAGTTTCATAAAATAAGGTAAAAGATTTCAAACCATGACTGTTAATGAAAATCAAAAGATAGGGGGAGGGTATACATGTAAGGGCATTTCTAGGTGATATGATGCTTTTATCATGAAAATATCATGTAGATGTATGTTATATTTTTTGAATTTTGATGATTATCATTAATTAGAGGGATGTCTCTTGTTGGAATTGGTATGCAATATGAAGGCCCCTAATGTTAAGTACATGTACATGACAAGCATAAATTGTGAAACTTGTGACTATGACTGTTGTGTTGACTGTACACAGTGAAATTGCAGGTTACAAACGGGAGATTATATAACTCGAAATGAAGGTGGATGGGACATTGTATACCTATTTACTGGCTTTGAGTAAATAGGTATTTTTTTATACCAAAAAAAAAACTTTATTTGTCGGCGATGCAGAATTTTTTGATGATAAAGAAACAAGTTATCGGACTTTGAATTTTAATGCAGCGATCGGATTACATTAGAGGTGTTCCAAGTTTAAAAAAGAGGGAAATCGAATGTCGCCGGTGAATAGTTTCGATGACTATTACCATTGGCAGATAGCACGGAAACTATTTCACGGTTAGATAGAATAGCATGTTAATTCATTGTAATTTTACATAGAAAATATTTACAGAGGTGAAATAATATACAATTATATAATGCTTGAGCAGTCAATAGACCAGAATATTTTTCCCGAGGTGCAGGGAACAGCTCAGTGTTTTCTATTACCCGAGGCCAACGGCCGAGGGCAATAGAACATACTGAGCTGTTCCCTGCACAGAGTGAAAAATTCTGGTCTATTGACTGTTCAGGCATTAAATAATTGTTTTATTACCTAATTCCATTTTTGGTTTTTTGGGTTTACAATTTGTATATTACAGAAGGTTTTCGTGCCATTATGCAATCAACTAACTATAAGATTGTTTTGATCTTTCAAAGCCCCAAAGCTGTTTCATGCATTAAAACATCTCATTAAAGACTTATTAGTTTATACGTAGAAGGAAGAGTCTCCAAACCATTGGTTTATTAATAGTCATTAACCTTATACGAGGCATAAAGCTGCTGATTATTAGATACTCAATATTGATTATATTGAATTTGGTATTACTAGTATTACAAACAGCGTCTATGTAAATGAAACAAGCGGTTTTATTAATGTTCACTTTTAACGTTACGTTACATTCCCAGAGAACTATCGAAAGGGTGCAGATTGTGACGTCAATCTAATTATGACGTCATATCGTATGACGTAGAGACAAATGACATCCTACACATCGCTGTAAAATCAATCGGGAAGCCTTTACATACCCGCGTTCTGAAAAAACGTTGCCGGTCCAATAGATGCAGTCTATTGACCGGCGGTCCAATAGATCGCAGTCTATTGACCGGCGGTCCAATAGATCGAAGACTATTGACCGGCGGTCCAATAGATCGCAGACTATTGACCGGCAGTTCAATAGAACGGTTTTAATAGTTAAGCAAAACTGCGTACACGACCAAATAGACGCAAATATTTAATTTGTAATAAAACAATAAAATCCCTTTGATTAGGTAATAAAGTAAATTATACATCGGTAAGTTTCTGACGTGATGGTGCAACAAGCACACGTACGGAAGATCAACCCTTTAAAAAGCAGTGTAGAGGGAAAGTTGCTCAGAATAATGTTTAAAACAAAATGCTATCTAAAAGTTTTTTGTTGATGGCCCAGTGAAGGAGTTTAAGGGGCCTCGAAAGGGACTCAAAAAACTTTTCAACCGGCTTCAATGAAACCTTCAGAGGTTTTGTGACTTTCTAATGCCTCAAAGATCTCAAAGTTTCCATGTCAAAGTCACTTCATTTTTACGTTACGTCATTTTAAAAAATTTGAAAAAGTCATTTTGTCCGCGGCATTTCTCAAAAATGCTTAAAGATAGAGGCTTGAAATTTTCTGTACTTATACAATTGTTGTTTTACCTCTGTAATAAGGCTGTAATAAGGAAATGAAAATCCGTCACTTCCGGTCGAAACCGGAAGTAAATTAATTTTTTTTCCAAAATTTAAATTTTTTGATCAAATCGAAAACATGCACGTGTTTTGTAGAGCTAATTAGGCTGAATCTAACACTAAAATCCGTTTTAAAATCGGACGATGCATTACTGAGTTTAAAAATAGATTTTTCCGGAATTTTTGATTCAGCGTTCTTGGTTTAAAAAAAATAGCGTTAAAGGTTAAAATGAACTTAACTCGTACCAAAAATAATTCGAAAGTTATTAAGTCGTACTTAAACACATTCGGATTTTTTTTGTTAAGTCGTTCTTGAAATCATTAAGGTTTTTTTAATTCGTACTTAAAATCATTCGGATTTTGTTAAGTCGTACCAACAATTACTCGATTTTTTATCTTTTGTTTTAGTTACTCTTGTTATTAGTGTAAGAACTCTGCTTCTTACAGGAACTTCTAGCTTTACTCTCGACTTTAACGGAAGACCCACTCGTTGCTTTGCAACGAGCTTTGCTCTAGATATTCTTTTTTTTTCTTACCGATTTTGTGCAGACGATTACTTGGAGATGCCTGGCTCGAATTTGTTCAAATTTTCAAGATTGAAGTGTTTTTATCTGAAGTTGATAGGTTTTTTTCAATTTTAAAAAACACACTTCCGGTCGGAAGTTATAGTCCCTTTACGATATTAAAAAGTAAATTTTGTCTGTCAGGTTTCTCAAAAACGAGTAAAGATAGAGGACTGAAATTTTCTGAGATGATAGATTTACCTTTTTTCTGATGCACCTCGGTCAAGAGTATGTCCACCGTTACTTCCGGTCGTCACCGGAAGGAAATTTGAAAAATCGAATTTTTCAGCATTTTTATTTTTTAATATTTTTCTTTGGAATTTTCACAGTTGATAGTGACCCTTCTACTTATTCAGAATGTGTAATTTGTTTTAAAACCGATAAATGCGTTCTCGAGATATAAAGCATCAAAGTCCTGAAGCGAGAGCCCGAGTAGCTCAGTCGTTAGAGTCGTGGGCATGTGCCCAGGCGACCCGGGTTCAAGCACCGGGTGTCGAAATTTTTTTTTTTAATTTTTTGCGTAGATTAACAATTTTGTGGTAAATGTGAAGGGTTTTAACTCATTTACTCAAAAATTGGGCGGAAGACCCACTCGTTGCTCGCAACGAGTGGGTCTAGTTTGTATAGTTTTCTTTACAATTTTTGTGCAGAAGATTTCTCGGAGATGGGTCGTCCGATTTTCGTCAAATGTTCAGCATCAAAAAAATTATCATTTGAAGTTTGTACCCTATTTTGTATTTTGAAAAAATCACTTCCGGTTTGGACTTATCCGCCATTATGTCATTTTTTCGTGACTTTTTGTCCACGCGTCTCCTCAAAAGGGAATGAAGATAGAAAGCTGAAATCTTCAGGAATGATAGAGGACATGCTTATCTAGACGCTCCAGGAAAAATTTGTGTCCGGAATTTCCGAGAACGGAAGCTAGCTCGGATCAAAATATAGGTCAAAAATTTGCAATGCATTTTCTTTAATCAACGGATCTCCTTAAAAACGATTAAAAATATAATGCTGAAAATTAAGGGAATGATAGATTCTGCGTCTGATGACATCTTACTCGAATCGATATGATGAAATTTAAATTTTTTAAACAATTTAAACTCATTTAAATCGTGTTTAAATGACCTCAGACTAATTTTAAAACATGATATCTAAGTTGCGTTTGCGATTCTGCGTCTAATGACATCTTTTTCAAATTGATTGGGTGAAATTTAAATTTATCAAAATTTATTAACTCATTTAAATTGTGTTAAAATTACCTCAGACTAATTTTAAAATCTAATATCTAAATTGCGCTTGCGATTTTGCGTCTGATGACATCTTTTTCGAATAGATTGGATGAAATTTAAATTTTTTAAACAATTTAAACTCATTTAAATTGTGTTAAAATGACCTCAGACTAATTTTTAAACATGATATCTAAGTTGCGCTTGCGATTCTGCGTTTAATGACATCTTTTTCGAATTGATTGGATGAAATTTAAATTTTTCAAAATCTTTAAACTCATTTAAATCGTGTTAAAATGACATCAGACTAATTTTAAAACATAATATCTAAGTTGCGCTTGCAATTCTGCGTCTGATGACATATTTCTCGAATTGATTAAGTGAAATTTAAATTTTTCAAAAATTTTAAACTCATTTAAATCGTGTCAAAATGACCTCAGACTTATTTTAAAACATAATATCTAAGTTTCGCTTGCGATTCTGCGTCTGTTGACATCTTTCTCGAATTGATTAAGTGAAATTTA
>WFKH01011925.1:58334906-58349758 GCA_016163765.1 Magallana hongkongensis
TAACATATACTCTGTCATGAACAATGCTGTAGTAACTAATGTATATCATTGGCATAAACAGTTTTGCTTAATGAAATCAGTACCAAGTTAGCAACCTAATTTTTGTACGGGATGACAATAACGTAATTTTGCTTTAATAGTTTCTAAATTGTTTCTGATCACAAAAACTTAACATAAAAAAAAACATAAAAATTTTAACAGTAATTGTTTTCGTCAATAAAATGATAAATTGCATTTAATTAAAATAGAAATATGTTGTAGAGGATCATACAACAGGGTCAGAGTAAATGGATGACCTTTCTATCACAGGAACCTACATTATTTATTTAATTAATTAAAAGTTTTTTATTGAAATTCAAATGGATTGGATAACAGACATAGCCTACGTAAACCCTTTCCAACATACAATGTCAAGAAGTGGTTTTTTTTTGTTTTTGTTTTTTTTTTTATAAAATAAGCTATGGTCATAAGAATATAGTATTGCTAGTTTACATAATATTATTGATTTGTGTGTATATGAGACAAGGGATAATTGAATATTTAATAATTATCTCAACATTTACCATATATGATTGTAAGACATATTCATTCACACCTACATTTACAAACCTATCATCTTCGTTTATACTAGCATAAATAAAACATAAGAATGAAGATTTTATGATCCAGTCCATTTGAAAAAACTGTAAATTAAGTGTCGTGTATTTTTTTTTTTGGGGGGGGGGGGGGAATAATCTATATTTGGGAAACTCGCTTGCAGTGAGGGACCCTTAGGAATCCAGTCTCCGGTCCAAACGGTTTGGGATGACTGTTAAATATAATAAACCAGGGAAAGCGTAAATAAGATTTAAACTTGTTGTTTTATTGGCGTCTCCGATCAGAGTGTTACAAGCAAGCGTCACCAGTTACAATAAAATATCAATATCTAATTTGTATGCTCAATGGCATTTACAAACTTAAATAAACCTAACCTTCCTTAACCTGGTGACTCATAGAGTGATCAAACAAATATAAAACACTTACTCTATATCTATACCTCAGATTTATATATTTGATACAAAAAATAATTGTAGAACTCAGTAATCTTAATAGTAAAAAATCAATCGAGAAAATTCGATTTAAGCTTTTACTAGCGTACACATATTACTGAAGACATTTAACATTCAAACAAATCCTCAATTAACTTCAACATTTTGTTCGCTGACTCGGCTAATTAATACGCGCAACAATGTAAAAATCTAACTAAACATTTACCTGCATTTTGTCGCAAATAAATTGTTAAATCTCCAAACACAGGAGAGTGCACACCATACAATTGTAAAATTTAAAAGTCTACGATCAAAATAAAATATTCCGGGTCAAGGTTAAGCAATAATAAAAATAACTGAATTAAATAGGAAATTAATTCTAGTTATTATAACTGAGATATTACGAACTTTTAAATAATTTTGTCCTTAAATTTTGGTATAAGACTGTATAAATTAACTATCAACCCTGAAAGCTTAAATGCTATGAATTTATAAACTTTTTCCGAATAGCTAAAATAATAAAATTAAAACTTAACTAATAATCAAAAATCATACCTGGTAAATATAAAACCAGGGAAGGCGTAAATAAAATTTAAACTTGTTGTTTTATTGGCATCTCCGATCAAAATGACCCACGGAGGGGACGCTATCTATATCGGAGACCCGCGCTTCCCTGCCCAGGTACTGACCAATCAAAATCTTTATTCTTTGTTCAAAACTAATTTCGGAATAGATAATTCTAATTAATCTGGTGATCACGTTATGTATTTATTTATTCTAAACTGACCGAGGCTCGACTTAGAACCCGACGCTACAGGATAATCCCCTAACAAAGGTCTAATAGATGGCACTTACTTTGACCACGGAATTAACAAAAGATAAAAGCGAACCTAAAGCACAACTACTAACATATCAACACCTATGTACAAATTAAATCTAACAGCTAGAATGAACTCAAACAAATAAATGACTTCTCTATATATTGGTTACGGATTAACTTAAAACGTTCGTGAAACCTATCATTTGACACCTTTTACTTATATTTATCAAATAAAAAAGATAACACAAAGAACATTCTTCCTTGTGGGAAGACCAGCTGTCTAAACAAATCATTCCCTTCAAATACTCCGTCTCTTAATGAATAAAAAAAGAAACCTATATGTATATCATAAAAAAGGAGACAAAGTAAAGAAAAAATTAAAATAAAATATAAACTTTTTGTACACAAAAGTCAGTCAGTTATAACTGTCCTTTCTGACATATATTATTTTTCAAATAATATCCGCAATATGACTACTTTCTCCCTTGCTATAATTGCTTTCGCCCCTTAAAGCTCAAATTTAAAAGAACACCAAATAAATAAATAAATAAATAAATAAATAAATAAATAAATCTTGGTACATGTATATACTAAAGTTATAATGATCAAGGACAGGTATGTGAACAAAAATAGTTATAAAGTTGTTTTTTTTCCAATCAATGTACGTCTCAAACATCTTGGAAAAACAAAAGCTGAACATAATCTTGAAACTATATGTACATGATTATATATATTGGTAAAAAAATGACATATTTCAAACACAGGGTAACATGTTGCTTGCAACACTAGTTAAACATAGAACAAAAATTTATAGTAAGCCTTATATGTAAATGCACAAACGAGAAAAAAAAAGAAGTCATACATGTAAACAAAAAATGCATGACAATAAACACAAAAACAACCACATTTACAATGGAAAAAATGAACTAAAAAAAAGGAAATGGCTATGTTTTGCGATTCTCATTATTAAAAGTTACATATAGGGGTGCCAATTAACTTTAATCTTCTCAGTGTAAGTCTTTTAAAAGAACAGCATCCACTTGTAGAGTTATTTATCTAGATAAAATGCATAGTTGTTATGTAAGATAACTACATGTGCCAAAAATGGCTGTTGTAAGAGTTTTGTTAATTTCCGGTGAGCAAATGGGTTTAATTTGAATTTCGAAGGAACTGTAAGGGTGGTTTCTGTTTGTTTATCTATAACAGAAAA
The DNA here is from genome assembly GCA_016163765.1 of Magallana hongkongensis. NCBI lineage: Eukaryota > Metazoa > Mollusca > Bivalvia > Ostreida > Ostreidae > Magallana > Magallana hongkongensis. The sequence continues at coordinate 58,337,965 of WFKH01011925.1, forward strand.
ATAAAGTAGCTTCCAAATAAAAAGAGGGAAATTTTGAAGCTGAAATGTCCAAAATTGAGGGGATTGTTATTGTATAATATGATGGGCATAAGGACAGTGGCACAAAAGGAATCATAACACAATCCCCCCCCCCCCCCCCAGATGTCACCTCCAGTGCAATTAGTGACCCTTTGTGCGACCTAGAACGATATAACAGATAAACCGCTACCAGAAGTATAACTAACACAATGACACCTACAACTGCAGTAGCATGACTCCAAGAGAAGCAGTTATGAGTTCAGAAACTTCGTTAGAAGGGGTTGTAGTGACAAGTTTATTGTATTTAAATGGTGGAACTTCCTCTGAAGCAGCGTGTTGTACCTCTTGTAAAATAAGCAATGAAGTTGAAATTTTCCTAACCTTAATGCACAACAAAATACAAAGTAGTACACAAATTCCAACCAATGTGAAACCAATGTCATGATGTCTGAAGTGCTTGGCTACGATTGTGGAATTAGAATTTGACCATTAATTAAAGGTTCAGCTAAAGTTCGAAAGATTTTTCTATCACTCTTGACTTACTATTTTCTTTAAACTGAGATGTGCTTTCTGATCATTTGCCAACACTTGTGATATAGAACGGTTGTAAAGTTTGAAGTCCGGAATTGACATGTTGACTGGATTGGGAAAGAATGAATTTCCAAAAATATGACCTAATTTCGTCAAAGAACTCTTGTAATAATGCCAAATTAACTGGGTGAATGACAGAGAAATTATCTGCTGATTGATAATCTACTAAGCGTGGGGCATAATATAATGATTTTTGTGGATAACGAACAAGGAATCTGTATGACACAAAAAGCACAGCCTTTCAATACTTTCTTCTCCTCAAGACAATTTAGAATGACAGTAGGGGTGTTGTATAATAGGACTTGAGTAGCTGTAAGCTCAATGATATCAGAACTTAACAATGTAGGTATATACCTAAAATTACAAAGTTCCTTAACTTGTTGGATATTGTTTGCAAATAAAGCCATAGTGCAGTCTGGAAAAGTAATAGGATTCAAGCGTACATTAAAATTGCACATCCTTACGGAACCTTGTACACAATTAGATAGATCCTCAGTACTGAAAGAAACGAAATAATCATCATGACTGGTTATAGCAAAATAACTGGAAAGGAATAAAAGTTGGGTGGCCTGCATCTTCTCTGTTACATTCTCAGAGGTTGGTACAGGTAAACTTAGCACCTTATACAGTTAAAGGGGGTACTTTGGGATGAAATAGGGAATTTTAACTGTAATGTACAACTCGTTTTTGTTTATGGTATGATTTCCTGAGCTTATGATTAATTTCCGCAATAACTCTACCCAATATGTGTTTTGAAATCAGAAAGGGAGAAATGTTTCCTTCCAAAAGACTTTGAATTGCATTTTCTAACTTATCTAATTTGATTTCAGTGTGGGGGTTTTGTTAACTTGATTTATCAAAATCTCTGACACGTTAGCAAAAGAATGGTCTAATTCAAAGAACTTGTTATTAAATGCGGTGGTCATTTTCAACATGAAATTGGAATTGACTTTGATTTCCCTTACTAAATTCTTAATTCTGCTATCTGTTAAAGAAATGAATGATGATAAGTGGGCACTATGTTGCTCCAAAGCTTTAGCCATTTTCTCAGTCTTACTGTTTAAAGCATTTATGTGACCTGCTAATATATTAACATCATCCATGGTTGCTGTGCCAAATATACGTTTTGACAGGGATCGATATCCAATAAAGCGTAATAATGATCTAGCTTGTTTTTTCTTTAAAATCTTGGTTTGAAGGATCATTGTTCGAATGTTCAAAAGGGTTTGATTAAGATGGGCTAGGGTTTCTTCGTGTAGGCCATGGATAAAGTTAACTATATTATTAAGTAAAGTACAATAAGATTCTCTTATTCTATTTTGTACATTGCAAAAAGGTACATCGGACAACTGAAAACGTTGCGTAGTGCAATATGGAAAGTGTGCAACCAATTTTCCTTGGCTTACAAAAGTTTCGATTTTTCCTTGAAAATTACACCATAATTGACTCTTTGGATGATGATATACATGGTAGGCTCTACTGGGCTTGGGGCGACGAGTGCATAAAGGAATAGGACGAGGAGCATGCCAAACATGTAATGCTGAGTTCCAAAATTTCCTATTAAAGAAATTGAAATGGGAAAAGACTATCAAAAATGCGGTGATGTATATTTTGAAAACGCGAACCCCGGTATTCGAGCTTTCTAGCACTGATACATTGTAATTTCTTGTGGTCTACAATACCACATTAGTTATACTTTTCCTTGTTTTACTACCTTTTGATTTTAAAGCTAAGATATAAGAAAATTTAAATTTGAATACTTTATGGCTAACTATGATGTAATTCATCACACGTCTTGAACATAACTCCTCAAGTATTTTTGTAAAGTCCCTACCAAAATAATAATAATTTTTTAATAACCTCCTTTTTGAATGTCTACAATGTCTAATTGATCTCTAAATCTTTTCTTATGCTAGTACACAAAGTTTTGGCATAGTAATCCCTTAATACTCAAGGCAGTATATAAAAATCTTGGCCATATAAGGAGCATTAAGAAAGCTTCATAACTTGAACTACCTTATGTTTTTGATTAGGACTTAACATTTTCTCTTAAAACAAGTTTTTCTTATGGTACTGGTTTAGTGAACTTCCTATCAATCATCTCTAGTACATCATCATTAAAACAAGTATCTAGTTCCCATGACTTGGAACCATCTTCCCATTCAACATAAACTTCCCTTCTCCTGTTTTTGAATCGACCTCTTAGAAAACTTCTTAAATTTCCATTTTTTCTGAGGATCATATTCCTCTATCAGAATATTCATCTGACTTCTCCCCCGAGTCTATGGACTCATCATTTAACCCTTGATTCTGATCCACATTAGTTTGGTTCTCTTGATTATTCAAATCCTGACTCTGACCTTGACCTGTGACCTCGTTTGGGTCATTAATGTTTTGCCCTGCATTAGCAATTTAGCATCAGTTTGCCCTTGATTCGTTTCATTTGACTCCTCATCTTCTGAGTCCGAAATTTGCCCTGGTAATTCTAATGGTTCATATTTTTGCCAATGAATTTCTGGGTCATGGTAATATTTTAGATTTGATGCATTCATCATGGAAGCATGTGGCTTCTTGTCACTACATCATCTAAGTTTGTAAGTAAAATTAAAAAGTAAAAAGTAAAATAAGTAAAAAGTGCCTAGTTCAACTATTCTGTATGGTCCCTCTGTCAAACAATTTGCTGGATAACCCTTTTGGAACTTTATTGACTTTGATCAAAAAAAGATCACTTAACTGAAAATATGGCACATTTGCTTCTAAATCATGCCTTATTTTGTTTTGCTCTTGGCGCCAACGTATATTTTCTTTTGCAATTTTATCGTGCACTTTCAAAATTTCCAGAAATTCTTTAATGTAAGCTTTAGCATCTCTACTCATGTTTTCAAGTGGTTCTAATGCTACGTCATAAGGTAAAGGCATTTCCTCCTCAAACAACAAAAAGAAAAGTGAAAATTCAGTTGAATGCATTGAAGGAGATTTGCGATATGCCATTAAAACTGATGGTACTACATGTAACTCTGGCCATTCGTTCTGTGTATCGTTACAATAAGCCCTTAATGACTGTGCTAAAGTGCTATTTTGTCTTTCAACTAACCCATTGGTTTTGGGGTGCATAAGCAGAGGTATGATGCTGTGTAATATCTAAAATTTCACATAAAGCATTGACTAGTTTGGACATAAAATTTCTACCTCTGTCAGAAAATAGAACCTTTGGAGCACCATAACGTGTAAAGAATTTCTCTAAATAAAACCTATGCCGTCTCCTCTGCTGTTTGACTTTTCATTTGGAACCCCTCTACCCATCTAGAGTATACATCAACACAAAGAAGAATGTATTTCTGACCATCATTGGTTGTATATAGGGGGCCTAAAATGTCTATGTGCTAAGGTTCAAACTTTTGCGCGGGCGGCATTGGATTCATAGGTGGTTTTGCGGGATTAAAATCACGTTTTGCACGTTGACAGCGATCGCACGACTTTACATATTCCACAATATCGCTGTGCATTCGCGGCCAGTAGTATTTTCGGTAAATTGCTGTTTTTACCTTCTCTATGCCCAAATGTCCTCCTCCTGCAAGGCTGACAGTAATGCGTCATTTCGGAGAACTTTCGGTAATGCCATTTGTTTATCAAAATTAAACTCACCCTTTGGTTTCTTACATCGTCTCTGAAACCAATGATACAAAATACCCTCTACTAAGCTGAAATGTTTTGATTCTGCTATTATTATTTCGGCAGCATTTGTCTCTATTGGTAAAGTGCCATCCATGAGATATCTATAGATTTGTTGGAAATCTGGGCAATTTTCTTGTAACTCACCTATGTTTTGCTCTGGCAGGTAAGGTTCTTCTTCATCATCAGATTCATCTTGTAGAGGCATGACTGTTGGTATATCATTAGCATAGGCAAATGTTAACTTTATACAACAATTGTCCTCTTTCTCTGTTTCTCTGGTGTTGAATTTCCGTTGGTCTGCAGAAAGGGACTTACCACTATATGATATTACATATTCTCTTTTGTTTTCATCAATTTGACCTAGTACATAACCAACTGCACTATCGGAGGCATCACAAGTAAGAATAAAAAAATTGTTGTAACTGGATAATTCAACACAGGTGCAGTAAGAAGTTTTTCTTTCAATGTATTAAAAGCAACCTGACAAGACTCTATCCATTCAAGTTTCTTATCTTTGTTCAAAAGAGCATTAAGGGGGGTGGCAATTTTTGCAAAATTTAGAATGAGCCTCTTATAGTAGTTGGCCATGACTAGAAAACTTCTTACCTGCTTAGGTGTTTTGGGAATTGGGAATTCACTTACTGCTTTTCTTTTCTCAGGATCAACACTTACCCCTTTTCTAGATATAACATGCCCCAGAAATTTTACCTCTTTTACTGCAAAATGGTACTTGGTGGGTTGCAATTTCAAATTGGCGTTTTTCAAAAGGTCGAATACTTGAGTCAAGTGTTGCAAATGTTCATCAAATGATAGCGAGAAAATCAAAATATCGTTGACGTATACTAGTACTGATTTCCAATTGAGTCCGCGTAGCACAAATTTGACATTAGAGTTTGAGATGAAATAGGGGAATTAGTTAAGCCAAATGGCATTCTTTTCCATTCAAAGACACCTCCCTGAGTAATTAAAGCTGCTTTCTTTCTACTTTCTTCATCTAATTCCATCTGCCAAAACCCTGACATGAGATCTAAATTTGTAAAATAATTTGCCTTTGCTTAACCAATTGCATCGGACACTGTTTCTAAGTGTGGTAATGGGAATGACATAGGTACTGTGATTTTATTTAAAGGACGATAATCACATGCAAATCGAAACTGTCCTTTCTTTTTTTAACTAAATCAACTGGCGAATGCCATTCTGAATTTGAAGGTTGAATGATGTTATGTTTGAGCATTTCTGAAACTTGATTTTCAATTCTTTTGAAGCTTGAGGTGACGTTCTATAAAAATTGAGCCGAACAGGTTTAGAATTTGGTTTGATTTCAATTTGGTGTTTATGAGCACTAGTCATTCCCAACTCACTAAGATCAGTCGCAAAATTATCTCTGTGATTGGCGAAACGTTTCAGTAAAACTTCTTTTTGATTGTGATCCAAATCAGAATTCTCTAAATCAAAATGCAAATTGCTGTTTGTTTGACTTTTTGAACTGTCTGGGTGTAGAGCATTGATGGTATTAACTTCCCAATCTAAAGGAAAAATCTCCCCCTCCCTGGTTAATTTCAACTACATTAGCCACAATAAAATTCATAGGAATTTGTACCTGTTCAAAAGTGGGGTTTATCAGGCGGATAAAAGCTTTACTAGAGTTACCTGTACACAACACCTAGCTTCACAAAGTTGCAAAGCTTCTAAGTCACTATGGGGTTCTAATTATACAACATCACCATTGTTTTGCCTTGAAATATATACCGGGACATTCATCTCACATCTTTGAAGAATTGTAATAGCACACTTTGCCCTAGCATACCCATTTTCTGTTGAAATGACACATACACTAGCTTCACCATAAGCATCTGGAATAAGCATAGTATTTTCTTTCGAAAACCTGAGCACTGTATCATAAGCACATAGAAAATCTACCCCTAAAATGAATGCATGATGTAAACCGTCTACGACATGAACCATGAATGGGTAACTCTGACCATTAATAAAAAATTCTGAGTTTAACTTCCCTATCACTGGTAACAATCTTCCATTTGCCCCATTAACCGAATTAAATTCTGGTGGTAATAATTCATCATTGGCATAAGATGTTTTCCCTAAAAAGTTATTGTTCAAAATCGAAACAGATGCACCCGAGTCAACTAACGCACTGGTATTGCGACCACCTATCTGTATAGGAACAGTATTCTTAGTCATACAATAATTATAATAAGCATGTTTATGCAGTGTAACTTAAGAGAATCAAAAACGCTTGGAAGCTCTTATATAACTATAAACATAGGAAACAATTTTACAATTTCATTTTTATGAAAAATCAGAACTACCATAGAGTATATAGTTAATATGAAAAGGTACACGGATGTCACTAATTTTTTTTTAAAAAGTTCGTCACTTTGTTAAGTGTATCTTGGACATTTGAGAAAAAATGCACATTTACTTCAATATCATCCTCACAGTATGAACATCGACTCTCATCAATTGAAAATCCTTAAATAATTGAGCATTACTAGCTTTATTTCGTAAATGACATAAAATATTTCATATTGCCAAAATTAAAGTGTTTGTAAGCTTTTGGTATATTTTATTCTTTAAGTTTTGTCTTAAAGATGGATGAAGTTGACGATTTTTTCATTTCTGCATCAAGATTATTCCATAATTTACATGTAGACGGAATAAAGGTATTGTTATAAGAAGCAGTCCGACAGAGTGGTAGACAATAACAAATGTCATTCGATCTAATATTTACATTCATGTTCAGATGAAAATAGGGTTAAATCAAATCTAACATAAATAGATTGTAGTGCTAAACCATTCATTATCTTGTCGAATATAATAAGTTTAGTATGTTTATCTCTTCGAGATTTTAAGGTTTCCAAACCAATTTCACTGTATAAAATGATTTTAGAATAATTAACTCTCATCCCTGTCACTATCCCGGCTGCTTCAATTTGTACATGTTAAGCAATTTGGAGTTTTCCTTGATACAGTTTCCCCTCACAACATCACCATATTCCAATATAGGTCTGGTAAAATCCAAATTTTAACAAGTGTTTCTCTAGCAATTGCATGCTTGAGTACTTTTTCTTTTTATCTTAATCTTAATTTTTTGCATGCCTTTTTTGATATATACCATTAATATGATTAGATCAACCATCCCCCGACCGACTGTAGATGGAATCTTAGTCTACTTTTTAAAAAGTGTTTACATATTAACTGTAGAGGGTATATGTTTTTATTTATGAGAAATATATAACGTCAGTTGCCTGTGTTTCTAATTCACAGGTAAATAATGGAATTGAAAACTCAAAATATTAGAGATGAATTCCATTTTTTTAAAAGAACAATGATTTTGCATATGCAGAAATTGGCTTGTGCTTCAAAATAGTTTATCTGGCAAGTTTATGAAAAATTATTGTTAAGTCGTAAAAAAAAAGTAAAAACTGTTGACGACTTCTCGGAAAAAGTATGACAACTATTCATTTATTACTTTGTCAGGGAAATATTCTCACCTCTTAAAATTAAGCACAGGTACCTGACGTTATATATTTTTGTCTTTATAAAAATAAATATACTCTCTACCTAATAAAACAGTATAGGTTATTTATTTCTTATTATTAGAAACATATACAACGTCAGGTGTCTGTCGAATAAAGCTGTGTCGATTTGTTTGAAAAGTAACGATATCGGTCAGTATTTGTTGGATATATTTTATTATCAGAGATTATGACAAGTTTAAACTTTAAATTCTGTCACAAGAGGGAATGAAATTCAATTTTATGTCAAAAATAATTGCTAGCCCGACTCGCCCGTTCCACTAAGAAGCAAACGGTCATCTTCTTAGCTTTTTTTTTTTACTTAGTATTATAATAATAAATGAATGTCAAATTTTTTTTGTCTCAAAATTAAATGATTAATGAATTGTAACCGGACACATCAACCTAAAAAAAAATCAGCCACGTCCGCACATGGGTCGGACAGTATAAAAATTTAAAACTGAAACTTCCAAATATGTGCATGATTGTACATTTAAACCGCGTAGAGTAAGTTCCAGTTCAAATCAAAACTCTGAAGTTGGGGTCAATTCTCAACAGGATCAATTTTCAACGTGTCGAGGTCATCGGAGTTTAGAAAACTCTTTCTCATACCTTTGAAAAATGACCCCGGGTATAAAATTCACGATTTATACATGTAGTCTCAATTTTCAACATTGAAAAATGACCCTCGGGTCAATATTCACGTTGAACAATGATCCCCGGGTGAATTTTCAACCCGGGTCAATAATCTTCGTTACACCGGCATGCCAAAAAACTTTACTGGTTGTAGTCAAACGAAATTAGTCGTAAAAATTAACTAAAGTAAAACTAAATGAATTCATATAATACTACGATCACGGTTGACAGTACTTGGGAGAATATTCAAGCCTCTAAGAGCAGTGGTTCAACTTGTTGAATAGATGCAGGGGGGGGGGGGGGGGGAGGGGGGGGGGGGGTAAAGTGTATAAAAAAAATTAAATAGAATGTGCGAGCGAAATATGACAGAGACAAAGAACCACGTCATGTTTATTCATTGAATCGCATAATTATTCAATATTTCGTCTACAACTAGTTTTTTTTTTAAGAATCCTCATTATTTGACGTCTAGGGCAGGATGCTGAGTGTATAAAAGTATAAATAACCACAATACGATTACACACCATTGCTTGTGAACCCCAAACATCATCAATATTCATTAAACAGTTAAACTCATGTATATTAATTCATACTTATTGTGAATTTGATGTATAAACCCAAATTTACGAGAGATATGATGTTTGTTAATTGCCATATGTATAGTTCTATGTATTGTATAGTTTGTTATTGCAAATAAGTTATTTATTTCAATAATTATATTGAAATATGAATCCAAAACGAATATTGCAAATTTTGCCGCTAGGTGGTGTCCGTCAAATATATACCAAGCTCATTATCGACGTCACATGCAAGCTGACCGGTAGCAATAGATCTAGAGGAGGCTCATAGAGCCTCTGTCTAAAAATCTAAGCAATAGATAGGATTTAACCAACCAGTGTTAAATCCATTTATAGAATGGCCAGTAAGCGTGTTTCAAGTCTTATATTGGTCTTGCCCTGACACTAGAATTATCAGTGTCACCAGGCTCCTTGGCCTATCGGATATTAGATAAACACAACCACATCTGTGACGCAAGTTCGGAAGTCTTCTCGAAAAAATTCACCCCTCCCTTCCAAACCCATGTTAATTGTTTTTTTTTATTATTGAAACTGTTTAAATTTAAGCTTTACCCATTTCCGCTGATGTCTCGTGTTCCTCTCGTTATAATTTCAAAGAAACATTTATTGGTCCATCCAACACTCTACCATCCCAATCGTCACGACTGTAAACAAGTTTATCAGGAATAGGAGCTACCCAGGCCACAGGTAGCCTGACGTTATAATTTTTTTTTCATAATAAAAATAAATGACCTATAACTAATGATACACAAGGTACCCATCGCCGCCATTTTGGATTAATTTCAAACTGTCACATCAGGTGAATTTTTGCTTAAAACTCATCGGTAAAATAATAATAAAATAATTGATGCCTGGCTCCCTTATTGTAAGCAGCCTGGCGTATGTCGCTAATAAAAAAATCATTAAGAGGTCGTATTTGTATTGTTAGTTTTATTTCTCTTATGATTTAAGGACGACGGACCCAATTCAAGATTTCGCACCTCTGCGCAGAAACCGCGCATATGCTATGAATATGACTGTCGTAATTACGTACATCAGAAAAAGAGAAAATAATAAAATTTTCATTATACTAAACATAATTTGTGATGCCAAAATATTTTTTAGTGGAGAAAAATTAAACAATAAAATTAGTCCGAATTTCCTCTGTTTGCGACAAGTCCGTTATATTTCCACAGTTTATAAATCCTACAACGCCGAAAGGCAGTTTATTGTCTTATATTCTGGTAGATATTGAATTTATACATCAACCTAACAATATTTATTTATATAGCGCTTAATGTAACGTCAGGCAATAAATAATTATGTCCTTTTTTCAATGATATTTCTGAAAAAAAATGAACCATGCAGTGAGCTTTGACACAACCCCTCAAAAAATTTAGGTCGATGACCTACATTTTATACCTGTTCATCGGTTAGCTAGTTGACTTCTTAATATTACAATTTAATTAGAGTAAAAAATCTATTGCAGAATTTTTAAAATATCAGTTTTTATACCACGCCCCAGAAAATTCCCATTACTTTCTATTATATCTGCGGATTTTCGTACCCAAATTTTGAAACGCCCCTAGTGAAAAAAGGAAGTCGATGATCATGTAATTTTTTTATTGATTTTCACTCACCATTAACTGATTAACATTGTATAAAAATTTGAATAAAAAATCTATTGTAGAAATGAATTGGGTCCGCCGTCCTTAAGCATCTTTGATTATAGAAATTGTATAACCTTTATACAACCAGGCCATATCGTTTATCTCGAACATGCTTTCTCTTTCCTCGTGCTTTAAGCTCTAATTTTTTTTTAAATTGAAGATGGGACATCAAAACATAAACATTAATAAAACTAGATCGTTCTCGTTGCGAGCAACGAGTGGGTCTTCCGTCCGATTTTTGAATAAATGAGATAAAACTCATCGTTTTAGAGATAAAATTGTGAGTCTACGCAAAAAAAACGAAAAAAAATTTTGCGGCACTCGGGGCTTGAACCCGGGTCGCCTGGGCACTGTCCACGACCATAACGACTGAGCTACTCGGGCTCTCGCTTCAGGACTTTGACGCTTAATATCTCGAGAATGCGTTGATCGATTTTAAAACAAATTACATATTCTGAATCAGTAAAAGGGTCACTATCAACATTTTAGAAAATTATTTTAAAACAATAAACTTGAAAAATTCGATTTTTGAAATTTCCTTCCGGTGACGACCGGAAGTGACGGAGGACATTTTCTTGACCGAGGTACACTAGAAAAAAGATAGATCTATCAATTTTGAAAATTTCAGCTCTAAATCTTTACTCGTTTTTGAGAAACGTCGCAGACAAAATTGACTTTTAAAAATCGTTTGACGACAATAACTTCCGACCGGAAGTGAATTTTGAAAAACTGTCGAAGCGGTATAAACTTCAGTTCACAAGGCATTATTCCTGAAAATTTGAACGAAATCGAACAAGCCATCTCCGAGAAATCGCCTGCACAAAATTTGTAAGACAAAAAAAGAATAATAATAACTAGACGCTCGTTGCGAGCAACAAGAGGTCTTCCGTTTGAATACACCTTAAAAATGACTATAGAGATAGTTGTTCTTTTCTACCATTTCTTAACACTCTTTAACATAGAGCAAAACCAATACCGGATATCTAAAACGCTATGTAAAAGTCAAACCAATATTGTAAAATCCGTATTGTGACGTATTTCGATCCTCGGTCACTTCTCCGGCATCAAAGACATTCCGCCGCAACAACAATGAATCAGGTTCCAACGATGC
>WFKH01011925.1:58351625-58371545 GCA_016163765.1 Magallana hongkongensis
GGTGATGTGAAAATACTAGGCATCAGTGGTTGATGCTGGAAAAAAAATAATATCAACATCTATGGTGATGTGAGAGTGCAGCATAAATGATAAAAACAAGATAGTAAACATGGGGACTATTAAAATTGATGAATGAGTGAAAAAAATTAACAAAATTTCAACACCAATAGTGTTGTTGAAGTACAAAATAAAGATACATCAGTACAGATGAGATAAAAGCATCTCAAAGTACAAAGTATACAACTTGGCTATATACAAAATCTGATATAACTACACATGTAAGGTCCAAAGTAGAGGTTGTACAACAAATGAGGAAATGAAAAAAAAAATACATGCCATGTACCTTATTTCAAGGGAACATTCATACACACTTCCACTCTGTAAGAATTGTGATCCAAGATTTTTTGTTTATTAAATGATTTTATTCTATTAACTTGAAATAATGATGGTGAGATAATAAGAAGTATGCCGTGTAAGGTTGATATAACATTGAGCGGAGTTTGTATGCTTTGATGGGTGAGAGGTATAATGTTGATGGAATGTTGACTGATTTGTTGGTGTGTTTGTTTTGAATTTTGAAATTGGGTGCATCAATTGACAAATGTGCTCCGTAACATGTTCTGCGTAGGATAAAATTATCAATATACTCTGGAGGTTGAATATGCCAGTTGTCAGGGCACAGAGGGAGGGAAGAAATAGGAAGAAGCATGCAATCAGTACCAGTTGTTAGTTCAAGGTGTATGGTAGTTTTATGGGTGCGTTTAAATTTTCTCCATAGTTTGTGGGCATAAAAGCAAATAAGCAATGTTGTTAGTACAGACAGTGTAACGTAGGGCCAAGGAGTGGTGAAAGAGGTATAAACATTTTGAAGAGTTGTTACTTGGTTGTCAGTTTGGGAAGGATTAGAATATAAGGATAATAAATCAGGGTGAGGGGTAGGTAACGTTTTAGCGGAGTTAGGAAGCTGTGTTAGTGTTATAATTATAGTTGTCAGTTTTCTAATTTTAAAGAAAGACCAAATGCAATAAATCATGCAAATAATTACGAGGGCAGATGCGATTAGTGCAATGGTACCACTAGTGTCAGGGAAAGTGGTCACAGCAAAGTCAATTTGACCATCTAACATAGATTCTGCCAAAGACTGAAACACTGTTGCATCTTTTTGTGCTAATTTTGCCATTTTCTTTAAATTTAAGTGTTGTTTTTGATCAGCAGCCACAAAATGAGAAAATGAATGATTAAAAATTTTGAAATTTGGAACCTTTAAATCAAGATATTCTTGAAATGTTGTGTCACCAAATATGGTTGAATGAGATTTAGGATCAAAAAATTCTTGAATGAGAGCTAGGTTGACTGGGTGAAGGACAGTAACTGACTGTGAGTTATTGTTGCATGAACCCATCCTGGGGGGTAAGAACAGGGTACCTGATGTTACTGAGCATAAGCAAGGTAACTGCATAACACAAAAGGGGCATCCTTTGATGAATCGTTGACCTGAAGGGCAGTCAAGAGCAACCATAGGGGTTTGGTACATTAGAGTATTAGAGGGAGATAACTCAACAATATTTGGTTTAATTTCATTGGTCAGAAAGCGGAAGTCACATAATGAATGAACTGATTCCTTTTGATTGTAAAATAATGCTGAAATGCATGAGGGTGATGCAGATGATGTGAGTGCCAAATGAAATGAGCAAAACAGTATAGAAGTTCCAATGCACTTAGATAACTGGTGAGAAGTTATCACTGTAAAATGTTGATTGTCATGGGTATGTGCAAAATACTGGGGTACATCCATGAGTTTTGTGGCATGTGAAGTGGATGAGTTAATGGGGACAGGAAATGAGTAAATATTATACAATAACAATGGTTGTTTAAATGGGGAGATGGGAACTTTGAGTGTTAAATACAAAGTAGAATGAATTCTTGCATACAAGAAATCACCATAAGTAAAATAATAAAGGGGATCTTTATGAATTATAGTAAACTTGGGATACTTTTTGTCCATGATGTTCTGTATCTGGTGAAGGGAAGATGTTATTGCCTGTGGAGTTATCAAATAAGGTGAGAGTTTTCCTTTGATCAGTTCATGTATGCTTAGTTTCACCCGGTCTAAAGCCTGTTGTAGATGAGCTGATGCATTTGTTTGTTTGATAATAAGGTGTTCCAATAATTCAAACTCATGTTCCACGGAGTCAATTGAGCTGTGTATGAGATCTGTTAGAGCAACTGTGTCTTGATGGTTTTTCTGGACTGCACTTAATATATTGTTAAATCTGGCATCAACTGTAGATATGAAGGAGGAAAGATGTTTTTCTTGAATGGCCATGGTTTGCGCGATTTGGGCATTGTTTCGATTCAAGGTTTGCATGTGTCGTTGTAACGTCGCAATGTCATCAGAAGTTGCTGTTCCAAAAAGTGATTTTGATATTTGTCCAACAAAATCAAAAATGCCGCGCTTGGATCTAGATGAGCCGATGAAAGTTTTGGGTATTGGAAGGTGACTTTGTGGAATAAGCATATGGATATTATGTACTGTGGTATTCAGGTCTGCCATGGTTTGGGTCCGCAGTGCGTTGAGTGTTTTGATGATGTGTTTTCCGTACTTACAATGAGGGGCGTTGTTACAATACAGCTCTCTGTGTAAATACATTTTCTTGGGTAGGGGAATTTGAAAGGTATGGGACCAATACTCCTGTCCAAGATAAAGCTGTTGTTGTTGTTCAAACAAGACGCCATAGTTTAAGCGTTGGTATATGGCCGCATTACCGGTAGGCACAATGCCAAGAAGGGAGACAATACAGATGAGTAGTAATGAAGTCGAAAGTCCTGGGGTACCTAGGGAAGGAAGTGAGGAAGATTAGGGGAAAAAAAATATATATGTATTCATTGTTAATATTAATACAGTCAAATAACAATAACAATTTTTGAGCAAAATATTGAAATATTAACAATGATACATGATGAGTGGCTCAGTGAGCATAGTTAGAGGTAGAATTTTAGGAAAGGGTAGGCACAGGATAGAACTAGGGCTAAGTTATTCATCTACTTGAAACAAGTTAATTTTGTCTTCTTCTTGCGGGCTGAGCCATGTTGAGTTTTGGTAATGTGAAACTCTTTAACTAAAATTTGTGGTATGTTTTCCTCTGGTTCCCATGTGCGTTCACTGTGACCCATCCATTTTACACGGAAGAACTTTTTGCCGTTTCGGAATTTGCAGCGCAGAAGTTTTTCTACATAGTATTGCTCATCGGGGGTGTCTGTATGGGCATCGTTTTCATTGGCTGGAGGATGTTGTTCATTTTCAGGTGTAGGCAAAGTTTGCCGTGGAGTCTGTTGTACCTGTGGCTGTGGCATGGTTTGTTGTTGTTGATGAAGGTTTTTGTGTTCCATTTGCTCTGGTCGTTCCTGTGGAGGTACATGTTGGTCGTTTCTCGGATCATCTCGTGGAGGGGGATTAGGTTTCGGATTGTTCGGGTGTAGTTTTTGGATTCCCAGAAATCACCCATACCGACCTAAAGTTCAAATAAAGTGCTTTTTACCATCTAGAGCATTTTAGTCTTATTGTCACCGAGTATATAAAAACACCATATTTTCCCCGGTGATAGTTTGGTGGAGAATCCGGGTATTTTACCCGGGGCTGCTGCATATACTTTGTAGCAGTTAGATCCTGCGTACCAGCAACCGAGCGAGTTTTCCAAGAGCATCAACACACGCCGATATTGCAACCCAAGAGCAGAAGATTCAACCGCTTGTTACGACCATATACCAACGTCGCTGCTTTTCGAGTTTTGGACATCCCAGGACTTGCACGGACATACTCTACGCCTGGATTCCATCCAGCATGTAACAAGAACGGGATAACGTCACCCTGCGAACACTTGTTCTCGTTCTGTGTGTTTCGTGTGTGGATTTCTTTGCCATGATGCTAATATGTTCTTCTACGCGACCGATCTATTGCATTCGAATCCTAGGAAAATTTCCTGGTGTGGGGACCGACGACAAAGGTTCGTTTTAAAAATGGTTCAGCCCAGAATGCCGTGTTGCAGTTGTGGACCTCCGCAATGTAGAACACATTTTGCATATTCCGGCCAAGACCTAAGCAAACAACGCTGAGATACAGACAGCACATTCCCTACAAATCATTCCGATGATCTTCTAGACGAGGACGTCTCATTTTTCGAAGCGCGAGGGAATTATCATGGAGTGAAATTTGAGTAACTGTTATTTATTCATAAAATGTACCTTATGATAAATGCATCAAAATTCGAGATTACATATACAATTACCGTATTTCTGTCATATTTATATATTCATTTTTAATAATTTGTTATTATATCGGTAGAATTAAATAATTAATTCTCAGTTATACACTGCACATGATCAGCATTCCTTCATGCAGTATCAAACTGCAGAAAAAAGAACTGTGAAGACACCGACATATTTAAATGTACCGCCGTTATATTGACCTTCAGCACTGGTCCCTGTATTTTTTTAAAACTTTATTATAAATAAGCTTTAAATTTCATGGTATTTTCATCAATAAATTTTTTTTTCATAAATAAATTATAATGTCTACAAGATAATTTTATTCTGTTTTTGTTTATTTTATTAAATTCAAGTCATGCGTAGTTTTATCATTTCATGACGTTACTTAACAAAATTGACGTCTATTTTACATTTTTTCATCAAAACAGTGCCATATTGTAAACTCCGTTTACAAAAAAGTATTACAGATATCGAAAAAACAAAAACAGTTATGAAAAGCTAAGATTCTACACTATATTTCACCAAAATATGGTGATTTTTTATGATAGGGCAATTTTTGATGCTTCGTGGCTCTAGCTCTTTCATATCCATATCTCTGATAGTTTTTGAGTTTTTGTGTGCACAAAGTGGGTCGAAAAACTTACAAAATCAGCGATAATTCGGAACCGGAAGTGACGACCGCAAAAATATTAAAAACAAAATAAATTCAAATCACTTCCAATCATCTGTGAAAAAGTTGTTGAAATCGGTTGGATAGTTTTCTAGAAATCGCGTGCACAAAATTTGTGGAAAAAAAAAAAATAATAATAATAAGAAACAGTACGAAAACTATAAGGTCTTCCGTTGGAAACGGAAGACCTTAATTACTTTTCCTTAAATAAAAGTCATTAAGATTAGTTGACACATCTGATAAGTAATGAAACTATGAAACTATGAAATTTACACAAAGAGGTATACACCTAAAATACACCTTAAGAAAAAAAAATCAAATTTTTCTATTATTTTTAATGTAATGCCGAAGTTTGTACATATAAACAACGGCAGATCTCTGAGAAGTTAATACTTTTGTAATGTATAATGCACGTCGTTTGTTTGTAAATACAAAACCGATGTGCTTGGCAAGAAGGATAATTAACACAGAATATCAACTCACTTCTCCAACGATTTATTTTTCTCCTATTGGCATAAAAAATAACAATTACGACGACAAAGACACCAAACAAGGACATTCCAACAGTTAAAATTGGTATGGTAGTTTCATCTCTGAAATTCAATTTGAAAACAGACGTTTTAATAACGTGACATTATGGCCATTCATCAGGTTTTTTTACGAATAAGATTATCCTGCGTTTAACACTTTTGCAAAACAGGTTTAAATATAATCTTAGCTAGCACGCAAATTTAGAAATTTTAGTCTCTTACCTCTCGCTTTTTATTTTTTTGGCTTCAAAAAGCTTATAACAATCTTCATCTGGAATAAAAATATTTTTTCATTCAAAATTTTAACAATAGTATATGTAACTGTATTAAAATGTTATGATATGTTTTCATTAAAAAAGAACTGAAAACTTCTATTATACGGCAAAAATACAAATACTTAACATTTGTACGCTTCAGATGACAAATAATAATCATCACATCTAGGAAACACGTTACTGCATGAACTGAAGATTTGATCCTGAATAACTCCTCCGACCTCATTAAACTCTGTGCAATGTCCTATAAATAGGAATATTTTCAATGATTTGTGTTTATGCACTCACAGAGAGAGAGAGAGAGAGAGAGAGAGAGATAGAGAGAGAGAGAGAGATTTTGATGAAATAACTGAAAAATTATAAATTATACCGTAGTTTAAAATATTACCTAAAATTATTCTTTGGGGTGCACAAACCTCCAAGGTTGCATTACTAGCATATCCGTTAATAACGCAATGATACACAATCTTTTCAGGAACAGAGCAAGTCTGCTTTAATGCCTTTTTCCCAACATTTCTTTCTACTCGCAGCTTTGTCCCATTGTTCTTTAGAAGTTCGACATGACGGCACTGTTTCCACACTTTGAACAGCCTCTTTACAGTGTATGCTCTCATTCATAAAACCCTATTGTAAATGCAAATTAATGTTCTTAGTGTATAACACATAACCGTGGACGTAGATTTCATTATGGTTTTTTTTAACAACACTACGGGTCATAAGTTATGGTACCGATAATTCCATAGACGCTTTTTAAAAAAAAATGTAGTGTAAAAATTTATAGTAATAAAACTGCGCTTTTACCGTCACACACACACACACACGCACGCACGCACGCACGCACGCACGCACGCACGCACGCACGCACGCACGCACGCACGCACGCACGCACGCACGCACGCACGCACACACACACACACACACACACACACACACACACACACACACACACACACACACAAAATTAAAACACATTTTTAATAAAAACAAAAATTATGGAAAAATTGAAAATGAAATTTAAGTATTTATACTGCTATCGATGTTGTCGCTAGATTATTGCTAGCTGTATAGGACCCAAATCGTTTACAAAGAAGTTGCACAATCATGTACCTGGAAATCAAGCCCGTTATTTTTTTTTTTACTTACTCGGGAAACGATATGCACCAATCTTTAAAAGGTAAAATTTTAACAGAGGGACAGTCAAACATCTAACATACGGTTTTTCATCTCATATAGAAAGCAGCCGGAAACGCCTCAAATTTTAAAGCGAATTAAGGAACTATAATTGTGCCTCAGCAATAAAGTTATGAAACCTACAAGGGTCCATTTAGCTCACCCGAACTTTGTCATTTTTTAACATTTCACGATGATATAGAGGTAAAATGTGGACTATTATATCCCTTATCTTTAAAGTGTGCATCAAACAAATACCAGGGCAGGAGACCTATAGGGCTAAATGTATCATTTCTCGTTCTCAGTTTTGGGCTGTAGGGATACCACGAGGTGGTTTCCAGGGGTTCGGACTCATTTCAATGAATAATATCTACTTCGAATTTGATCACACAATATAAACACTAGGGATTAGAAGAAGACTCTCCTTAGATGTATTCATTACAAGCTTTAGAAGGCGTCTATGACATATACAACGGTCCATTTAGCCAAAGGAGTCGGCGATTTTATCAATTTGTTGTAAATAAATGAGAAACAGGTAAAATCCTACCAGTGAGCTTCGCGAGCGTAGCGAGCGAAGCGACAGGATGGCAACGAGTTCTCTAGATTTTCTTTATTTCGCTATCCAACCGATATTAAACACCAGACATCAACTCCGTGGTGTTATTTTATCAATTCCTTGCATTTATTTCCCTAAAATTATCCTTCAAAGTCATTTTATTTCCATTTCTGCACATCTTGATCTTAAACAGCGGCCATTGACAATCTCGTGTGACGTCACACTCAGAGTCGAAAATATTTCATTCATAAAATTGAAAGATGTGTTATTTAGAGAAAAATAAATAAGTGCACTGATGCTTTCGTTTTAAAATAATCAAACCAACAGTAAGATAATTCAACACTTTACCTTATACTATCTTAAATCCAACATTCTTGTTTGAAAAATAAGGGAGGTAATCCAGTGCTTGCCTTTGCGGGGAAATTTAAAAACAGACATGGAAATCGTTTTGATCGGATGATTTAAGACATTAAAAATGTCACATAAATTTGGAACATCTCTTTGGTATGTGAAATTCCTTTCTTTTTATCACATAATAACATATGTCATGTTAAAAATGCATGAGAAAAGAACCAATGTTGACAAGTCCAGCGAGTGTGACGTCACACGAAATTGTCAATGGCCGCTGTTTAAGATCAAGATGTGCAGAAATGGAATTAAAATGACTTTGAAGGATAATTTTAGGAAAATAAATGCAAGGAATTGATAAAATAACACCACGGAGTTGATGTCTGGTGTTTAATATCGGTTGGATAGCGAAATAAAGAAAATCTAGAAAACTCGTTGCCATCCTGTCGCTTCGCTCGCTACGCTCGCGAAGCTCACTGGTAGGATTTTGCCTGTTTCTCATTTATTTACAACAAATTGATATAATCGCCGACTCCTGTGATTTAGCTCACCCGAACTTGTAATAGAAACATCTAAAGGTGCTGTTATTGGCTGCTAGCTTTAGCTTGGTAGACAGTTAGATAGATGATAGACAGGTATATTTAAATCAAAAGATTTAAGTTTTAACACAATTTGTAATTCAAATTGTTTTTAATTAATACCGAGCGCAGCGAGATGTGGGCGAAGCCCGCTTCGCGAAGCGAGGTTTAATGTTAACGCGTATATATAAGAAAATCAGTGAAAAATAGAAGTTGAATCAGGGGTACTAAGGGCTGATTAATTTTCTTCCAGCTCATGGGCGCCGCCATTTTGTTTGACAAAGTTAACTCATTCATTAAATGAGTGTCAATTTTCTACGTTTATTGTCCATTAACTCTATAAAAAACTTTCAAAGTTTTCAGTGGAAAGTAATTTAAATGAAAAAAAAAAATTGACTATGCAAACCAGAATAAGTTTCAACAGTACTTAAATCAGGAGATAAGACTAGTTTCATGTATGTCTTATCAAATTAATAGATGGAAAAAAATAAAAACATTTCATCGAGGAACAGATCTTTCAGACACTGAATATGGTATAGATAGAAAATTTATCAACTAATGAAAAAGATAAACATTGAAAGAAGAAATAAAAAACTCTCGGAATCACGTACTTTTCTTCGGCTATTTTCGAAGACACAACTTTAACGTTTTACTTATGAAACATGACGTCATAATTGAGACTGAGCTCGCGATGCTTAGTTTAACTTTGGCAGGCGGATTCTACTGTCTGCGTTTCAAACCAAAGAAAGCTGCGCTAGGCCAAACGGTCACACCGTTAACATATTAGTAATATTAACTGTATCATTTGTATTTGGAAGCTAAAACTTCATGTGGTCAACAACTGTGAATCAAGTGTGATGTCACCATCTCTAGTTAGAATGATGCTGGCCATTGAATTAATAAAATTAATACTAGTATTCATTATAAGGTAATTTTAATCATCGGGCTCGGAAACATCAATGACTCTACCTTGGGGATTGAAATTTATAAATTTAATAATATTATTATCTTAAGTTTAAAAAGTTTTTCTTTTTCTTTTTAGTTTTTTTATTACATGTTCAAAGAGATTTAAAACATCGAGATTGGGATAGAAAACTTTGAGCGCTACTTTTTTTTTCTATCTTAAAATTTTCATATTATCCTTTTACACTCTCCCAATATATTTGGTTACTGGAATTATATAGAATGCTTTTTTTTATCTACATTCATCACTAATAACCTAATTCAAAAAATATATAGTTTATTAATAAGTAATTTTGAATCGAAATATATATACTTTATGTAATTTTGAAATTCTGCAAATTATTCAAAAATATCGAATTCAAATGCAAATACACATTTCAAAAAGCGTTCCCCTTGATAGCATGAGCTCCATAAGTTTGTTTGTCAGAATATAAATAAACCCGTGGATTAAATAGAAAGAAAGCCCAATCTGATTAAAATACAGATATCTATAATAGCAAAGGGCGCTATGTGCTATTGTTGAGATCTGTATTCAAATGAGATTGATGAAAGCCCTGTCCGTAAATCTGTTATTTATATTCCCTAAAAATTAGTCTCCCATAAGCAATGATTTTAATTTAATTGAATATGGAGGGTTATATGTGTGCTGATTTACTTACTTGTGTATAAAGACAATCATATGTAATTATTTAGGGAATAAGGAATCATTCTTTGAGTATTATGAGGTGATAATTTTGGTCGGGGCGTGATCAAATACAATAAAGTCCGAAGGGGTGATTCCTTAGTACTTAAATTTATATAATTTTAAGCCATTGTACGTTTAAAAAATTGAATATAAATAAGTAAACCCCGCTGGCGCCCCAATTATACGTCATTTGAAGTTAGTGGACTGTATAGTACAAAATCGATACGTAGTGTTATCACAGGCAAAGACACTGGAAAATGTAAATATATGCATTTCAGGCCTCACTGTCGTTAACTTGCAACGCAGTTACACCACAATCATCTTTTTTAACTTTAGGTATCACACTGGGACTTTTATGAGTTCATCGCATTCTCTACTATGTCCTCAATGTGTACATTGTATTTTGAACCGATGATAACGGAATGTGTAATGCATGTAATTATATTAATAGTTGATTTGTTTCGGTTACCTCGATTGCTAGAAGTAATATAAAATTAGAGATATGCAAATATTTGTATTTTTCATTCACAGTATAATAATAATGTTGTGTCATATTTCTTCTTAAAGAAGATGGGTTGATAAGGCTTGTAAAATGCCTATACACGGACGGATAAGATACTGAAATCAAAGTATCAACAAATCTGATGGGTTTTTTTTTTTAAATAAACCATTGAAAACAAAGTATATTTAACATATCATCGATCTGTAACCTTTAAATATGTTCAATACTTGAAATGTGTTGATCCAAACTGGGTATACGTATCAAAACCTCCATATAGTGTCATTTTTTAGAACTTCAATGTCTCTTCTTTTATAGAGTGGGTATGTGCTCCATATTTTTCTCATAGTCTAAATAAGGTCTAATGGAAAACAAACCGATTTTAATCAACAAAAACGTGGAGAGATGACCCACTATACATTAAAGATAACATTTTGTATCCCAACAATTGAACGTTTTGGAAAAATAATACAAGTCCGTAAAATCGTGGCCAAAATCGCACATACCATCTAAATAGCGTACTTTGTTGTGTCTGAAATGGCTCAGTGGTTAGAGCACCAGACATAAGCTAACCTTATATAACTAGGGTTTTTATGTTGTTGGTTCGATGCCACCAAAATTTAAGGCGATTTTTTGTTCTTATCGTTTGTTAATTATATAATAAAAATTGAATATAGATAGAGAATGTGCTTTTGCAAACTTGTATTATAATATATCAAAATAACTTTAATTGGAAAAAAAATGAAATCAAAATTGTAGTTTACGACTAAACAGATTGGGCATTTGCGCTATCTTATCCCCCATCTTCTTTTACAATAAGCAGTCTAATAGTAGTAAACAAATCTTCCCAAATTATGCAATTTATGAATTAGAATAACATTATTCAAAAATATTGGACCACCATCGTTTTTTACACAAACACTGTAATTTCGAAGTTATATTTAAATCTGCACACATTTGGAATATAAAAGTATCAAGAATATAACAAAAAATTAATCTTCATTTATGATAAAACCTACAGAAACGAATGCACAATTTAATAAATGTTATATGTATGTATACACTGCAGATGATTTCTACATGCAGATGACATAGGATTGCACTGCGACTTTTCTATATGTAACAATCAATATTAACTTTGTAATAACATCTAAAAACAAACTGAAATACAGAAAGGAGATAATACTGGATAAAAAGATGTATGAATACTTCAGTCATTTTATTTTCGGAGCAATGACAATGTCAATACACAGTAATGTGATAGATGTAACCTTAAACGTAACAAGGGAAACCTGTCAATGTGACAGAAAACCGGGTTTTCTTTTGTGGGAACATCGCCCGTATTTGTCGACCCTGAATTGATAAACACTACCTAAGGCCGATCCCGACGCGAAATGATCATGTCATAATTTCCTTTAAAAAAAATTTCATAATTATCAAAAAACTCAAAGTATGATTCTTATCTCTATTGTGCACATCTATACAATAGCTTTTTATCTTCAAAACTACAGGAGGAGTTACTGGACAAATGATGCACCGTGTGTGCAATATAATGGAAAAAGTACTAAGTTCAATACATGTAGCTGGTATTTCACCAAAACATAATACAAGCAAATTACATTCTTGTGTATATGTACAATAGAACTGCAAAATATAGTTTTATCTTGAAAACTGTACAAGAGTAATCCGACCAAATGGTTTACTCTATATGCAACAATTTGTTAAGAAATGACTAAATTCTACAACTGGTATTTTTTTTCATGTTTTCTCAAAAATTAAAATCTGAGTACAGTGAAACCTCATTTATCCGGACTATTTCGTTCCCAAGTCCAATCGTCCGGATAGGTGAAGCTTCCGGATATTAAAAAGAGTCTATTTTTGTCATATTAAATGATAATTGATATGTTTTAATGGGCGTTAATACTGTTTTCTTTGCCTTTCATACAAAATAGCAAAAAATTAGTTTTTCCTTTGTTATTCACCTGTTTTAATACAAGGAAACACTGCTTTATATTGTTTTAGTCAAGAAAATTGTACCAAACTATAAAAACAGCAAAATGTAGCTAAATATATTGTGTCTAAGTGTGAAATGAGCCTATTTACGTTAGGATTTAACAATCTATATCTAGACACGTCAATTTTCCACCAATATACTTCCGATCAATTGAAATGCTTTCCTTTTTGTTTTCTTCCTATACATCAGGGTTTGGCTTAATCAAACAAGGCATTCATGAGACACTTCGTTTAAAATAACTTTTTTGAATATAAATACCACAAAGCTATGAAAAACGTTCCAGATTTATTAAGCACATTCTTCCTTTGAAGTAGAGGAGTGTTTTAAAAAGTGGTGACACTTGACAGGTGCACAGTGTAAATATACCCAAGCCACTTGCAGTGAGGCGTGACTAGTCCTGTCTAACCAGCAATGAGCAATGTTCGTAATATTTGAAAGTGATTTGGGAAGTCAGAGTGTTTATACCAGCTACTCATGGGGGCTAGCAGGTGAAAAGGGGTGAAACTCAATTGACATGCGTAATCTTTCTATTGTATTAAACGGAGTACCATTAAATTTTACCGTCCGGTTAAATGAAGCAAAATTTATAGTTAAACCTTGTTTTATGGTAAAATCAGACCGTCCTGATCCGGAACGCAAAATTCCGGATATATGGGACAAAATAACGTATAAAAAATTTTGTTTCCACACAAAATCGTCCGTTAACTGAAGCGTCCGTATCTCTGGCGTCCGGATATATAAAGCCCTACTGTAATATGAACATCTTGATATTAGAACAAATGATCTGCAAAAAGAAAGAACATAAAAAAAGAGATTATCTTGAAAACTGTAGAAGGAGTTATTTGGACAAATAAGGTACCCTATCTGAAATATTATACAATGAAATGACTAAGTTCAACAGCTAGTAATTTCCGCGTAAATTACTAAAAATCAAAATCCTTGAATATGAACATATCTGATATATATAAAAGTAATCTAAAAAAACAAAAAAGTCTTAACTTGATAACTTTAGGAGTAGTTATCTAGATAATAAGGGTACCCTATATTCGCATAAATTTTCAAAAAACAAACCAAAACCCAAGTTATATGCACATCTCTGATATATGTACAATTAGTCTGCAAAACAAAACCTTCTTATTTTGAAAACTGTAGGAAGAGCTATCCGGACAGTAGGGTTAGCCTACTGTAATATAATGCAAGTACCCCATATGTAATATCATGCACGAAAATGACTACATTGCCGCTATCCACTAAGCTTACACTGAATAGGTTAGGATGTTGGATACAGAATGCAGGATACAAGATACAGAATAAAAAGGTAGAATAAAACTGTTCTATTCTATCCATCCTATCCTGCATCGATCAACCAATCAAAATTGAGCTTGAGTTCAAACATTTTCCAGATTTGTTTTTCACATAACGAAATATTACTGGTAATCTTGTTTTAAAACTTCAGTCAAATTTAAATTACAACTTGCAAATATATGTTTTGAAACAAAAAACAAATAAATTATTTTGCTCAAAAAATTCTTATGTGAAGATTACAAAAGAATTGACAAAAGTTTTTCGTTTTTTTGAAAATGTCATTCCAAAATTTCATCTGATAGGATAGATTGGATAGGATGGATATGATAGAATGAATAGAATAACGATTAAAAAATGCATGATACAGGATACTGATTACTGGATAGAATAGAGGTTAAGTTGTAAACGTTATGGATAGCCGCCCGCTCGCCATTTTAACATCGGATTTTTTTTATAATCATATAGGGAAATGAATAGTGTTGTTTCATAAAAGACTGCTTTCAATGTTATAATTTTGTATCATCAGAGGGTACGACTGCAACGCTTAATGATAAAAAAGTTTGTATCATTAGCGGTTGAGGGTGTAGATATCTGCTTGTTTCATTAAGCGTTAGGGATGCAGTGCATTTTTGACGCTTAATGATACAATTCTATCATTAAGCGGCGATATATCAGTAGGTGTACGTTGGCGATGTCAAATGTTTATGCACTAATTTATAGCATAAGGCATTGCAATTGCAACGCTTAATGCCATTTATATTATTAAGCGGCGTTGTATCATTAATGGTTGTTACAAAGCCGTAAAAACGAGATTATGTCCTTCGAATAGTATACTATATCGTACAAACGACGTAAACTAACAGACAATCTAAACGCTTCCGTAGCATGGTACCATTTTTTCCGCGTATTTTCAAAAGTGCAATGATTTTTTAATAATTCAATTTATCAACCAAATCTAAAGGTTCGTCTTACTCATTTACAAACTTGTTTTGAACGTGTTTTAGACTTAAAATATTCGGTACATGTACATTTATATATTCATCTGTATTGAATGTTTCTGTTTACATGCTCAAACACATTCTCTCTCTGGAATAAGTCGATATTATTGTACATGTGCCGTTATTTGTGTAAATCAACTCATACATATTATGATTAAACGACAATCACTTTCTCTTATGTACACATCCTTTGTCAGGCCGCATTTGTAATATGCTTCAGAGGTTTGGGGAGGATGTTAATTCTCACGCGGACTCAGAAAAACTCGAACATGTACAATTTTTTGCTGTCAGAATAGTAACTGGTTAACCGATATTTGCCCGTAAAGACTCTCTTTACTTCTAAACAGTTTGGAGTACATTAAGTCTAAGACGTAAAATTGCTAGACTCAAAACATTGTTTAAGGTTGATAAAAATATCACACCCACTTATGTTCAATATTCATTCCCTGTCAAACGTTCTACTATGTATGACTATACCATGATAAATTCTCAAGATTACTGCTTACCCAAATGTCAATTACAAGTATACAAATCATTTTTAGTTCCAACTGTTATAGGCGAATGGAACTCTAGAGAGCTTCATTTACTCAAGACCTTCACTCATGCTATCACCTCGTACGATAATATTTCAAACGTAAACAAACCTTCACCACCATATTTTTTCTTTTGGAGACAACGTTTAAAATATAATTCACACTAAACTTCACCTTCATTGCATACTGAAGTGCGACTTATTCAAATATAATATTGCTGAAAGTCATTTATGTACATGTGGAAAGGTTGAAATTAATTTCCTAGACTGTTCTAAAAAATGGGATTTATATGCAAAAAGGACATCGTCAATAAGAAATATACCAAACTGAGTACAAATTATACTAATACCTGTGATTTTTATATTCATATTTTTTCATGAGAGTCCTTTCAATTCGTTTCAAATTGTATACAACAAACACTTGCACTATCGCATATACATATTTAATGGTTACCGTATCAGTTTGTAATACAGACGGATGTGAATATAAAAACAATTATCACGACTAATTGTGACTGTATTTGATGAAAACAGGAAGTAGTTATTAAAGCAAATTCAAGATACATCAAGATTTATATTTTGAGTTCTCGGAATGATAATGTTTACAAGATTTATGATATTTGGTTTGTTTGAGCTTATAGCATGCGAAGAAAATGCTATATGTTCTGGGTAAGTAAAAAAAATCATGTATGTATGTATATGTATATATATATATATATATATATATATATATATATATATATATATATCTTGCAACTTTCATCAATATAATTTATTTAATAGGGCTCAGGGAGTTGGCTGCTGTTATGGATTTGCGATGAATAAACTGTCAGGAAAATGTGAAAGTAAGTGTTTTAAATTTCTATCCATTATGATGAGATAGTTTGGGGAGAGGGGGGGGGGTCATAATGAAGAATTTAGCAAAAAATACATAAATAAGTTGATTTTTCTTGGATAATTTAAGCCAAGTAGTCATAGGTAAATTTAAGGAATACTACATAATTGATGTCCGAAAACATCTGATTATACGCACATAGCAGAAATCAAGTTAATTGTTACTTTTATGATACTGATTTAAATATTTTAGAGTGTTTCGCTGGCTACCATGGAAATAACTGCTCATTGAAATGCAGCCCGCCTACATATGGAGAAGGTTGCCAGACACTATGCGATTGTCCGAAAATGGATTGTCACTTTGTACATGGGTGTTCTAACCAGTTCGAAAGATCAACCGACAATCAGAAATATAGTAAACATTTTATAGAAAAACACAGCTTGAGCATCTGATTCGATATGAATAAAATGTTTTTCTTTTGAAATTATCATATCTATCATGTTTACTATCATGTACTTTTCAGCTTCACCTATAGCAGTGTTTACATCTTCAAAGATAAAGATCTACAACTCTACCGCTCTCCATGTCTCCAAAGACGCTAGCTACTTCGATGATACAACGCTATCTAATATGCCTAAAAATTTTGACTTGTTCAAAAACAATGTTGTTATCGGCTTTATTGGTGTTTTTGCTATTTCTTTCACCATTTTTGTTCTAGCTTATATCTTTTTTAAATTTTTCCGTAAAACAGCACATTCTAACAGACCAAAGAAGAACGAGAAGCAAGCTCAATACAAATTGATAAGGATCGAAGCAGAGGAACATGGAAAGACAGCATATAGAGACCTTGAGGTACATTTGGATGCAGAATCGTCATATCTCTCTCCCGTCTTCAGAAATACTAATGATCGCAATGAAACCCAAAGGCTCAGTGAAAACGGAACAAGGTTTCAAAACTGTGCGAATTTAAGAACCGGTGAAGAACCTACTAATAGAGACAATGAATCGAATATTTTTCGAGACGATGAAACAAAGCATGTTTATGTTGAGATTACAAGCGGCAGCATGTAAATGTAAAAATTAAATTTGATTTGATCAACATACTTTTGTATATTTTAGCAGCATTTAAGAAAGAAAAGACAACAACAGTAAAGCGTAAAATGTGATGTTACGTGGCCACTTTAAAATATTGTAAAAAAAGAAATCGTTTCACTTGGTAGAAGATTATGAGTTTTAATCAATAAATGTAACTACTGAATTGAAAAGTAAGTATTGAAATTTATCTATAGACGGATGTAAAGGTTTTTGAGACCGAATAGATGCGGTCTATTGGTTTTAAATTTGATTATAGTATTAACACTGTCGCAATATGTCTGGGGGTTTTTTGTGTTTTTTTTATTTCATTAAGTACAACCATAAGCATATGCAACTTAGAAGAAATAGAAATATTTGCTTCAGTTGATAACTACAGATCTCTATAAGGAGGATGTAACTAAGTTGTGTGTGCAAACATGGTGCTTCAATAAATCCGGACATATGATTACCTAAAAATCATAAATAAATGATAGTTTTTCGATATTACAAGTACAATTGATAACATCATGCGTACACGAGCATTAAACCAATTATTGAAAACTTAAAGCATTACATTAAAGTGGGAAAATTTAGGACATACTAAAAGAAGCGGTTTTATAGCAATTATCATTTATATTATTGATAAAAGCTTAGTACTATCAATTATTCATGAAGAATCGAAGATGCGTTTTAAACCCCACTATCCAGCGAGTCGATGTAGTTAAAATCGAAATATTGTATATAATATATTGGTCTTGTAAACAGATGGGGGGGGGGGGGGTCTTCATTTCATTTTCTTCTTTTTTATAATGATTTTGGGGTAAAAAGTACACAAGAAGCAAGCTGGTATGAAGAAGAATGAATACTTTTACATAAATGATTTTGAGATGAAATTTAGACACATGCAGTTGTATTGTTTTGATCATAGTAAAGCTTATCAAATTTTACTTTTCCTCCGTCAAACGATAATTTTGCTCAGGTTAACGATAAAGTCAATGGGTCTCTTGTTAACAGTATTATTCCTAAACATTGAGTCCTAAGCAAAAAAAAAAAAAAATTGAGAGGATTACAGAGAACAAGAGACCCTTAAACCTAGAGACGCCTCTCATATAAATTGTAGAACTGGAAATTCCAAGATTTGAAAAAAAAAACCCAAACTATTGTTATGCAGATGAAATGATATATTTTTATTATCATTAAACTGTGTGACTTTTTATTTTTTTTATTAGGTATTACGACGGTTATACATTTATGATGCTAAATTTACATGTATGTACAGTTCTATCATTAAGTAAAATATACATAAATATTATGTATACACTCAACAAAACTTTTAAGTGTTCACCCTAATAAATACAATAATTTTGAAATTACAAATTAAAATGGTGTGAAATTTTCAACATTTTGTAACTATGTCTTATCATCAATAACACAGATAAAATAAAACAACACCGACTGAAATCATTTACCCGCGACGAAACGTCAAAACATTAAATGGGTATTTTTCTGCGCATGCTTAATATGATTGTTAATATTTTTGTGATTGATATAAGTCTTTGGTGATAGTTTAAAAAGCAAACCACTTAACACTGTCAAAATGATCATTGAGAACACAGCCAGAGCCGTTTAAATATTGGTGTCTGTATTGTTTCTACAACAGATTGTACTCACTTTAAATTTGCTGTTTATTTTGTCCTCGACATTGTTTTAAATATTAAGCTATGCGTGCGAAGGAAACGTTATTTTGATATAATTTTTCCATTTCATAAGCGTATTATCATTTTCATCGGCAACTTAAAACAATCCAAAAGCTCTAAACGAAATTCAACCAAACCGGAAGTGATTTTATAGCAAAGGTCAAGGTCTCGGGTCGCAACCAGAGGTCAATGTCAGTGCATCGTTCTTAACAATTTGAAAGTAAAGTGGAAATCAGTCACTCTGACGGCAAGAGAAATAAATGTGCTTATTTCATATAGGAAATATACAATACTGGGTTAACTTTTAGAAGTTTTGTTGAGTGTATGCAGCAATTTACATGTATATGTATAGCATAAAGCGTTGCATTTTCAAGTTTAATGAAATATGTTACTAAAACACATGCATATGTTATACAAAGCCCATTTACTATGCAAGAGGAAGTTTTATGAAACAAAGAGATTAATGGCAAATATTATAACTATTATTGCACAGTGAAGCAGGAAAACAGAAAAAGGGATAAAGTGGTGTCACAAGTTTCGTGGATTTGATGACAATTAAAAGAATGAAGAACGTGTAGAAAGAGTAACGATCCAGATCATAGTCAACATAAAGATCTCCACGTACGAACGGTCAAAATCAAATAGTATTAAAAGAGGAAGTCAAACTGAATGCTTCAAGTGCCGTTACACTGTAGGTAGGGCATTTTGCAAGAAACTGCTCTGACTTATAAATCAACACACGTCGATGTATTCATGGATCTAGATTATCTTAACAATCACCATCAAAATTATATCGATATTTAAACTTTAAAGAGCTAAGGAAATGTGCCATTCGTCAGCTCGACTCACTCAATGACCCAAGGCCACAACAACTAGAAACTAGATATTAACCACCAGTGTGTGTGTATATATATATATATATATA
>WFKH01011925.1:58378228-58388748 GCA_016163765.1 Magallana hongkongensis
TCTGGCAAAATGTTTAATGATTTATCTCTACACAAGTCTCTCAAATTCGATCTGTATGAATAAATGTGAAACATAAGAATGTTTTAGTAGGTCATGATATCTTAACTTAAGATGTTTCTAAGTTACCGTCGAGCTACATCTTAAGACGTGTCCTAAGTTGATCTTAGGATGTTCCTAACTTTTTTCCTAAGTCATATCTTAGGAAAACATTTTGGTTATATCTTAAGAAAGTTTCATGAACATGCCTGCTGTACGCTATTTAACAATAAGACGGCCACCAAACATTGAGAGTCATTCTTTACTGGACATGTCTGATGGATTGTTTTCATTTCAAGCAAAATGAATTACGTAGTTAATACACTTTTTCAAATCTCCGTATCAATATTTTAAAGAGATTTTAATCTGCACCCGTGACAATTTTTATGTACCTGTGGATATAGCTTTTTTAAAAAATACTTTAAATTAATCCACATTAAAGCTGAACACCGCTCATAAATAGGCACCGTCAGACAGGTATATAAACCCTTCGATTTCGTTACACCCGATTTCACCTAAATTAGTGACCGACGTGTAGTATTCCTTTCGTGGGTTTGGATTTTGTGCATTTATTTCTTGTTTTATGTGCATTTCTGTTTGTGAATTATGTATTAACCTATTTATTTAATGTTAGTTTTCTCCCGGCTTGGAAAAAGTGCGTAAAATTTGATAACTTCATCGCAACCGAGTAACACCGCGACGAAAGATCTACGTCCAGACAGGTGAGACTCTACATCGATATAATTTGAACTGTTAAGAGGTCTGGCTCCGATTTCTCGAGAAAACTTAAGTTTTTACCTAAGTTTGATCTCAAATCCTGAGCATTTACTCAGCTGAGATTTTTCTCAAATTGCATTCCTCGAATCAAACGTAGTCAATTCTCAGTAAGTTGAATTTTTACTTAGCTGAGTCAAGAATTTTCATTGTCACAAGTGGCCCCCTATAAATTTTCTTTGTTTTTTTATTCATTTTCAATGAAAAAAGACGTCTGATTATGTTTTAAACAGAGGAAAATTGGGTCAAATTAACAAGAGTCATGAAATGTCGCAGTTATTATATTTAACAAAAAACATATGAATTGGTTTCCTTTGTTTACATTTTTGCCAAGGGAGATTACTGCAGCAAGTTTATTATTTTGATGAAAATTTATTTTATCAATACTCCACAAAATATTGCATATACGCTGATTATTGAGTGGAATAGATCCAAGAAATAAATACTACAAACAATATAATACTGTATTAATGATGTTAATATCATATTCGTATTTTTAAAGGTGGTATGGGACATCCGCCGATATTAATGTGGATTAAAATACATTATAATTGAAATACTTTCACCGGTTTATAATTTTAAATTTTTACAATATTTAACCAAAAAATAGCTTTTAAAAATATTTAGAGGTAAAAATTGTAAAACCCGGAGCGGGATTCGAACTCATGACTTACAGATTCATAGTATACCTTCTAACCCACTGCGCTACTGTGTTAGGTGACAATATTGGGAAAGAAACTACTTATATAATTACACTTCATTTTATTGTTTATTTCGATAAACAATACGTCACAACATGGAAGTGTCACATACCACCTTAAGTCTGCTATGGAGGTAATTTAAGTTTTTTTCTCAAATTGAGTAAAAATCATGACTAAGATTTTTTTCGAGAAATGCAAAGATTTGAGTTTTCTCAATTTGAGGAAAAACTCAGACTGAAGTCTGAGATTTGACCTCCGTTTTTTTTTTTGTTTTTTTTTTTTTGGGGGGGGGGGGGGTTCGAGAAATTGGAGCATGGGGCTTATATAGGAGTTGTAGGGATAGCTGCGATGAAAGAGAAATATGGCAAACAATGTCCTTTACGATTAGTGTTCAGCTTTAAATTATCTGCGTGTAGGTGAGGATAAGAACTATAAGATAGGGTTTTTTCTCGATTTTATTAATGATCTTAAACATTTTCGACTCCAAATATGTTTCTAATCTATATCAATTTGTACCATGTATTACAGCAGTCTCTCGATGCTCAAGACAGTTAACCTAGCTGCAGGCATGTTCACGAAGCTGTCTAAGGACTATGGTGCGTCCTAAGTACATCTTAGGATACGTCTTAGTCTTAATTCTGTTTCTCGAAGCTTTCCTAAATTTAGGAACCGCCATATCTTTGTCCTAACTTTTAGACATCACACCTTGTCCTAAGACCATCATAAGGCTGTAAAATCACGTTTTTGGGGATATTGGGATTGTTGTGAAGCTTTTTTTAAGACCGGTAAAATAAAGCAATATTTTCTTCAGTTTCAGCATTTCCGACAAACCTCAAATTCCTAATCCGGGAGAAGGGGGGCATAGTCATTTATTCTATTATGTACGTTCATTTTAACAAAATTATGTGGAGAGGGACCCCGAACTCTCCCTCACCCCCTTCACCGTTGCTACATGCCTGCCCGAGAGCTGACAAATTAAGCACATTTTTTTTCTTGTCCCTGCTTGGCGAATGAAAATTATTCACTTATTTTTCATATCTACACTGTACACTAAGTAAGTTACATTCATTGTTTTGATTATATTTGGATACAAATTATTCAAATGTCCTTGGATGGATAAAACGTTAATTTACATCGGTTTATATAAGCCATGCGTGATCATTCTCAATTTTTATCGCTTCATTCTGAAAAAATAATCTTTAAAAATTTCGTAATGTTGAATAAACTATTTATGTATTTTCAAGAAATATTACAACTTATTTTTTATTTAACATGTTCGTGTATTCTATATATTGCAGATTAAAGGTAAATTGGTTGGGTTTCTACATGTAACATGTAATTCTATGAAAAGCGTGTGTTTATTATGTATTACATGTACTTGATTGACAAGATTATCAAATGTTAATTTACACTCAAAGAATGGACACATGTTGTTTAAATAATTATTTTCTTGTAAGCCAATTCTGTTTTGATACATATTTTCTTCAAAAAATGCAGTTATTTTGATTTCGGGGGGGGGGGGGGGGGGGGGGATCTTTTCCTTTTTTTCTGTCTTTATTTCTTTTTTTTTAGTTGGTTTTGTGTTGTTTTGTTTGTTTTGGGGTTTTTTTTTTAACTAAATTGCTATTGGTCACTGATACAAATTTAAGTAAATGAAAATTTTTAAAAATGTATACATTAAAATTACTGGTTTAAGGCCTATTGTGTTAACTACCGACACGAAAAATTTTCTCTGGCAAAATGTTTAATGATTTATCCCTGCACAAGTCTCTCATATTCGATCTGTATGAATAAATGTGAAAAATGAGAATGGTTGTAGAAGGTTAGGATATCCTAACTCAAGATGTTCCTAAGTTACCGTCGAGCTACATCTTAAGACGTGCACTAAGTTGATCTTAGGATGTTCCTAACTTTTTTCCTAAGTCAAGATATAGAAAATGCCTCAGACGTAATTGCCATTGGACATTGGATCGGGAAGCCATGACACAAATTTATCTATTTGTTTATTTAATTTAGAGGCAAACAGATCAATATCAGGATAAATTAATGTTTCACAGATGTCTTTAAAAAAATGTTCATTTGATTTCCACGCAGTTAAATCACTGAATGGTCTTGATAAATAGTCTACAGTATTTTTGAAATAAATTGACCCGACTCATTATTTGAAACACGGTTTGCCTTTTTTGATAACAGATTTAAAACTTCAAATTTTTCTTTATTAAGTTTAATTGGAATATGTACTTTTTTTAAAAATGGTTTACGCTCAAATTCTATATTGTACCCCATAATAGAATCTAAGATCCAAGGATTTCTGGTAATTTCACTCCATTTAACTACATGGTTTGCTATAC
Source organism: Magallana hongkongensis (assembly GCA_016163765.1). Classification (NCBI taxonomy): domain Eukaryota; kingdom Metazoa; phylum Mollusca; class Bivalvia; order Ostreida; family Ostreidae; genus Magallana; species Magallana hongkongensis. The sequence continues at coordinate 58,382,091 of WFKH01011925.1, forward strand.
CACAAGAAGTAAAGGATGAATCACTGGACTTACTTATATTCAATATTCTTGATAAGGCTTTCTTGGGGCCGTTCCCTTGTAACCTCTTGACCGGTTTGATCTTCCGCCCCTATATGGACCAGCTCTGCCCCTGTATCTGCCTCTGAAGTTTTTTGAAGTATAAAATTTCTTTGATTTGTGATATTCTGACCTGAAATAAGTTGTTTGGTAATTTTAGAAGCATCAGTTTTTTTCTTTCATGTGTTTTGTCACATCAGACGGAAACATTTTTTTTTTCCCAAATGGTGTTTATGCCGAGCACAGCTGCTGATTTTTTTTTGTAAACATAAGGGCGCAAAATATAACAACATCTAACACTGGTCTCGTACATGGCACTACATGCGAGTGTAATTGCACAGGAAACATACTACATAGCCTGTTTCATGTCAAATTTATTTTTCTTGATCATTTCAGCCAAATTAATCATGGCCACAATAGCAAGTCCAAGAATTTTCTGGGCTTCTTGAATCGTTGTATCCCTCTGCTGCACTTCAAAATTAATATAGAATTTTTATATTATTTTCATATTTGATTGTATTTATAGCATTCATTGATTTTAAAGGTCTTATTTCTTATATATAGTGCAAGGTCAAAAGTTACCTAACTTATATGTCAGTAGTGGGCTATTCTCGATCCTTGTTTACAAATTGTGTATTCGAGGTGGGCAGTATTAAAAAGACGATCAACATATTATCTAATTTTTGATTACATCTAAGTATTGGGACCAAGCACTAGGGTTATTAATTGATTCATCAAATATTTCATGTACGTGATCACTGTTTGAATAAAGATAAAAATGTTGAAATGTTGAATTTCGATCATCATGATTCTCCGCCAGATTGTTGTACTAGATTTTTATTGTTGAAATTGTTAGTTTGTGGGGGATGCTCAGCTAGTGAGCAAAATTTGCTGGTACTGGGTGAACAGATACTCAGCGAAATCTTGTTTCATTAGTATAAAGCGACGCAATATTCGCCACATGGTTGGACATAAATGCTATTATGGACAACCACCGCCAATAAAAATTGAGGGAGCTTTGCTTCAGGCCATGGGCGTGACCCACTCTCGCCATACATTATTATTATTATTCAATAAATTATCGAAATGTTCTTGGACATTGTGCAAAAAAAATCATTTGCAAGCTGAGACAAATGTAAACTATCATTCATAAAAAGACTTTTCAAATTCCATGAAATTTGTGGATGTTTGATAAAACTATCCCCATTGACCATGAAGAGGTTAAACATGTAATTGTTTATTCTTTTTACGAAAAAAATTATAGCTTTAGTGTTTTTACTATATCTCCAATTTGTTCTTGGTAGAATGCATGAGAAACAAAACCTAGTGTTTGGTATTAGACTCTTTAGCTTGTAATAAGTTAATTTCATAGTTTCTCTAAGATCTTTAATTTTCCCAATGTCATTTCCCCCACAATGAATTATTAAGCTGTTTGGGGTTTGTTCATAATTTTGAAGAAATTTGACCTTAGGAAACAATTTCTTCCATGACATACCTCCCTTCCTGTGCCAAAATATTCTCCCTTTAAAACGTTTAATGCTCAGGTCAGCTCAAACCAATGATCTCCTGGCTCGGAAAAAATCTGATGGAAGAACCGATTACCCACACCTTCAGGTTTTCTTGATCTAAAATAAAAGATAAATTAAAAATTCAATTTCTTATGTAACTCTTATAAACTTCCGAATTCCACCTGCCCTTCTTTTTGATTTGTATTTCTGAAATTCTCATATTTAAACTATATGAAGCTGTCCCAATTCTAAAAGATTGTGTTGTATCCATTACGTCCATTAATTTACACTGAAAACCCACAGCAGATAAGTAACAAGAAACTGTACTGTGAGATTTATTTTCAAGAGACAAATGAGCAACAAATGTACACAATTGGTCAATGGGGGAGGCCATACTGACTATAAATTATATTGGTTTCTAAAATTGTTAAACGCATTCAAACCGTTTGAATACACCAACTTTGTATTAGGAGCTAAGGAACTGAGTGTTAAGTGTTCAATTTCAGCTCGGATACAATCTCAAGAAAATGTTCTGGAATTGTCAACGGGTTTTCGTCTGCTTCCGGAACAAGTGTCCAAACCCTTTCCCACTTAACGAGAAATATAATCTGCTTTTGCATTCTTGTAACCTTCAATGTCAAATGCTTTGAAATGAATATTGTTTAGCTTTGCCATTAAAATTAAAAGGCGAACAAATTGCATTATTTGTTTTGATTTTTATGACTTTTTATTAAGAATTTCAACTAGCACCCTGTTTTCAGTGTAGGAAAGTATTTTCATATCACCAAATTGGGTATTAAAAAGGCACATAGCTAAAACGATGGGCACTAGTTCTGAGAAAGTAGTATCAGTCATTAAATTAGAACTCTGCCATAAGATTTTTCTGGCCAGCCAAATTAAGTCCAGTGACCTTGTAAATAAACACCTAGATTTTTATTACCCGCACTATCCGTATATAAATGGAGATCCTAATTCGAAGACCAGTTTAATTCCATAAAATTTAATGTCCCATTGGACTGTTCAATGAAATTGAACCAAATTCTTATGTCACTTTTCATAACTTCAGTTAACCTAATGTGATATTAAGGTTTTGTGACACCACACATACCATCGCAAAAACGACGATTAAATGCCCTCGCTGCTGGGATTGCCCTAGAGCAAAAATTTAGTGAACCACGACTGTAATTCGCGCAAGGTCACTTGTTCTTTACATAATAACGTGATCAGTGTTTCTTTAAGAACTGATGTTTTATCGTATGGTATTTTTATTACCATTTTTTCAGTGTCAATTATGATACCTAAAAAAGTATTTTTGAACAAAGACCCATTCTTTATCATCTGCAATAGGAATACCAAAATAATTACATGTATTTTGAAGATAATTCATTAAAAAGCCGCATGTATTACCATCAGCACCAGCAAAAATGAAACCATCTAAATAGTGGTTTAACCTATTTAAACCTGTTTTAACTTGAACAACTTACTAAATAAAAAGTGCAAATTTCTCCCACAAAGCACAACTGATCTAACAACCCATGGGTAAAGACATGTCGTAGTACTTTTTGTTGTCAAATTTGAAATCTAATAATTGATGGTCATCATGATGTACTGGTAGCAAACGAAATGCACACTTTACATCCATTTTTGCCAACTGGCAGTTTTAACCTATTATATAGAACAAATCATAGACAATACATCATCAAATGATTCATAAGTAACAGGACATGAATCTGGGTTAATAAGATCGTTGACGCTAGGATTTGCAAGATAAGAAAGATGATGAATTAAGCGCCAGCCACTATCTTTTTTTCGGTACAATACCAATAAGATTTTATTAAGGAATAGAGTCAACGGGCCCTACAATGCGACCTATCTAATTCTTTGTGAATCTTTTCCCCCACTTCAAGTGCAAGTTCATTAACGGATATAAGACTTTTACAGTTAGATGAAAAACGTGGACCTTTATATTGTAATCTAAAGCCCAAAGTAAAACCCTCTATTAACTCACTTGAAGAAATGTTGATATAGTGAAAAATAAAATAACATATTGTCTAATCTAATAGGAATGATTCACGCTTTTGTTTGCATTATTGGTATGTTTGTGCCCTGATCGACGAAAAAAAAAATAGGCACATCCTGAGCATCCCGGATAGGTTTATTAACGGTATCCTGCTTTTCTGAACATTTTGAGGCTGGGTGCCTACCTGCACACTTTAAACAACTGTGTGAATATTGACAGTCTTGACGACCACAATACCATGTGTTGTTAAAATCAAAACACATTTTCTGTGACCTAGAAAAAGTATTTTGATTTTGTTTGGACCATGTTTGTTTATGATTGCCGTTTACAAGCAATAACCACAATTCTTGGTCAATATGATTCCAAGTAATCGTTGTATTTTTTGCTCTTTTCGTACGGAACTGTCTATCATATTCTCTCCAACCAAATCCATTACAACGACTGTAGTCAGATGTCCAGATAATTTGTTTTGAAACGCCCCCTCTACCGCTTCAGGCTTCAAAACACAACCTTAAATAGAAACACCCCTGCGAATGTGTTCGGAATGTTTTCTTTATCGTTGCTAAGTATGTAATAAATCCAGAGGTGCTCGAATGAAAGATCACGAGACTTTCCCGAGATTTGCTCAGTTCCTGTAAAACTTCGAGCGGAAGTATGAGTGTTCGGATAATATTCTCAAAATACGTAAGTACTGGTCGTTTTTCGTATCATATCTTACTTTGATATATGTTAAAACATGAAAATCTATTAAGATCTATGTCATATTTCATCATCTAGCGGTTATTTAAACTAAAGGATGATATTCAGAACATCAGAACAGAGTTATCGTTCGTGTTCAACCACTCTACACGTGGTTAGAAATATAAACATTGGATTGCTTGATAAAATCATACCCATGTTTGATGCTTTGGTGTGCAATACCATGCTTTAAAAAAAAAGAATAGGTGTGTGTTTTATGTAAAAACATAGTATATCGAGCCATTCTCAAGGAAAATTCTGCATAAAATAGTATAATCCGTTTCACTATTGATGCTATTACTAGGTCAGGCGCAGATCAAAAATTAATTCCTAGGGCGGATCGCTACTAAGCATGTTAATTGTTGCAACAGCAAAAGATAGTTATATTTTCTATTGTCACATTTATTTCTAGAACTCATTTTATATACCAATTAATGAAGATAAAGTTTAAAATCAATACACGTCTAGATTTTATATTTGACTACAAGTACCAAGATTATAGGAAATAGACTATAACCACGAGGTAAGATTTTTACTGCGAAACTAAAAGGGTCAAATAAAACCAAGTAGTATAAATTTAAACGACAATAACACTCGCAGGGGTGAGAAAGTCTACGGGGATTTTGCATTGCATCAGCAATGAAATAGCCTGTTATATATGTGCATATTAACTGATCGGGTTCGGGATACGAACACGTGTTGATGAATAAAGTCGCCATCTTAGCATCTTGTTGTCTAATACATAACATGGTGTCAGAAAGCGGACTAAGCCACGTCCGTCTGTAAGGAATCTCTAAAACGAGTCAGCAAACATCAGTCAGTTAAGTCGTCATGTCCTTTTCGTTCGATCAACCCTCCGTGGATTGGTCCCACCCTGAAACCTACAGCGATTTTCTGCGGTTCAGACAACACGTGGACTTCGTTTTCAAGGGACCTTTGTGTAAAGCAGACAAAAAGGACAAGGCCGGATGGTTAGGCATTTGGATAGGAAAACAAGGTCGTGAGATATATAAAACATTCAATTGGGATGAAGGTGAGGAAGATGATCCCAAGAAAATATTGGACAAGTTCCATGTGTACGTCAGACCGAGAAAAAACAAGAGGGCCGCGCGATTCAAAGTCATGCAGCGCAAACAGAAAGAAGGCGAATCCTTTGATAACTTTGTAAAATACTTACGTTTAATCTTCATGGACTGTGAGTATGCTGACACCGATGACATTCTAATTGATGCAATTATCGCAGGAGTGGCACATAAGAAAGTACAGGAACGACTACTTGATCAAGGACAGGGCTTAAATCTTGCCAAAACTCTAGATATAGGGTGCCAGTATGAAATGTCCCAATCACAACTGAAATTAATCCGAGGATCTGACGAAATACCAATTTCCAAACTTGGAGTAAAACAGAAGAAGTCTGAAACAAGGAAACATGACAGTAAAATGAAGCAGAAGACTGAACAAGTAAGAAACACTTGTACACGTTGTGGATTTGATGCCAACCACAGCAAATGTCCAGCAGTTGGTACCACTTGTAACTACTGTAAGAAACCAGACCATTGGAAATCAGTCTGTATGAAGCGTACTCGGGCTAAGATGTATTCATTGGAACCAGAGGACTTATCCAATTCGGATGACTGTGATGAGGATGATAATGCCATGATAGATATTCTTTCTACCAGTGATGACAGATCAGACACTCGTAAGTCAGATAAATGGCTCGTTACACTCTATGTTCATGACAGACCTCTAGAATTCCGTATAGACACTGGAGCTAAATGTAACGTAATCGTAAAGTCACAGTACATGAAAGCAGACTTACACGGCAATGAACAGAAATCACAAAAGATACTGCGTTCATTCACAAACCACAAAATCCGTCCTGAATTCTGTGTTGACTTACCACTCGCTAGTCATATTGGTGATACACCTATTACAACTAAGTTTGAAGTAGTAAACGTTTCGCAGGAAAACATCATAACTGGTTCCACAGCTGAAAAGCTTAACCTCATTATGCGTGTGGACACTGTTGAATGTGATTCGGTGCAGCTAGGACAGTTTAGTGACTTCCCAGATCTAATCCGTACCACTGGAACTCTTCCAGGAGAACACAGCATTAAAATTGATGAACAAGCAAAAGGTGTGATTCACCCAGTGCGCCGTCAGCCAGCATCTTTAAAGCCACGAATCATCGAAAAGCTGAGAGAAATGGAATCGGATGGATATATTGTACCAGTTGAAGAACCTACGGAATGGGTAAGCTCGATGGTTGTGAGCCTTAAGAACAACAAAGTGAGAATTTGTATTGACCCTAAAGATCTTAATGAGGTCATTAAGA
>WFKH01011925.1:58388848-58400843 GCA_016163765.1 Magallana hongkongensis
CAATATAATCCACGGTGGTCGGTAATTAATAGATAAAAATTGAAAAAGAAAACATGAAAAAAGTTCATTATAGCTAAAGGTAGGGCCCTACTCAGGAAATTTTTAGGTTTACCTTACAATTTTCTAATTGATTTATAAGTATTAATGTATAAAAGACCTGATTAAAAAAAAAAATTACATACTATGTTATCTTTCATTTTACCTAGATAATATGCCAGAGACACATGTACCCCCACATCTTAAAAAACAAGTCAAGTCAAAATCTAGTACAATATATATTTTGAATCAATGCAAACAAAATACACATAATAACAAACATATTTTAACTTGACTACAATGTTGCATACATTTTATACAAAATTCATGCTTAAAAAACAATACACTTTCAGAATAAAGAAAAAGATTTCACTTTTTCATAAAAAATTAAAAAACAAATTTAAATAATTATTTTTTCTAAATATATCCTCTTATTAAATAAATGAACTGGTTAAGTATGATTTTTTTCTTTTACTTATCAAAATGGATCTTTGGAGGATACAATTAACACAAAAAAACACACAGGTCATCTTTCATTTTACCGAGTTATGATGTCAGATACACCACCACCCCCCAAAATGTATAAGACTATTTTATGGTTACTTTCCTTATAACTTATTTAAATTAAAATAAATAAGACAAAATCAATTGATTGTTAAACAATGAAATAAGAGATGAATAAATATTCATTTAGAGACATATATATCACAGATAAAACCAGATATTTACTCAAATATTGCTGATTCAGCAAAAATCAGTATATAGTCAAATGAGTTTCCAATTATTGTTTGAAGACATTGGGTTTTTTTTTTTAGATCAAATGTCAAATACATGTATCTAGAGTATGTATATTTAAACTGAGTAATAGTTTTATAAATCATTATTAATATTTACAAAAATGGCATATCAAAAAGACATACACGGTCAGTGAAGATTGATATGCTGTTTTAAGCATCATTTACATGTTATTCAAAATGAAATACATTGAGATCAGTTATCATTCTCATTAAATCAAATGTTCAACCAATCTGATAATCATATTTGCTGACTTTAAGTGTATATATAGTCTAGGCTGCTTTAAACCGGTAATTCAGCTTCAAGATTACATCTAATAGAGGACTTGGTGTTAACTTTATGTTGAAATCACTTTCACCGCACACTGCAGCAGCTTGAATAATATCAGATATTCTCACTAAGGTAAGATCTCAGGCTTTTTAAGTTTTCTCAGTAACATATTCATTATATCAAAGTGTTCATATCAGATCTGCTCTTTACTGCTAGAATTTGTGCAAACCATTGTTTTATTGCCAACACAGAAAAATCAAGAGGTTTCACACTAGTTAAACAACATCATATCACCAATAACATAAGGTACATTTCCCGATTTCACATATAAATACATACAAATACATATACATGCATATAGATTTAGACAATTTGAAAATACATTGACCAGCTGAAGTAGAAAAATGAACATTATTTCGCTTGTGTATCTTAAAGACTTTCATATAGAGGGCGGAGCTAAAAGTTAAAGGGGATTGAATGTGAACAGTGTACCACTACCAAAAAAAAAATGATGTACATCTTCCATGTGATAGTTTTATCTCGGGTAAAAAGCAAATTATGTAAAGGTACTTATATGAAAGATAAAGTACATGCAAAATAAAACAAAAATTCTGAAATTTCCAATTAACGACATGTGCTCGCAATTTGTTTTTTCCCCAAAACCCTATTGTAAGATTTATAAAATACATTTATTTTTTTCTGTACAAATAGAGGTATGTCATTCAGAACTCATACTAGAAAGAATTTTTCTTGCAGCAACACAACAAAGAATTGTTTTATCAAAATTAAACAGAATACAATTCAGTAATGATGGATATGGGAATAGTTTACAATTCAGAAGACTAGTGTAAAAATATTTGCAAATTCACTCGTAAAGTTGTTTATTTTTGTGTCATAATAAAAGAATTATCTTGATAAATATTTGTGAATTGGGCTCAAGTTCATATAACTTGTCATATAGGCTTTGAAGGTAGGGATCAGTGCAAACAAAAAGTACATTGCCTGATGCGGGAAATTTATTTTTCCGCAATGTTTCGCAATGTCAACTACCTTCATACCCGGTACATGAGGTACATAATCCCGCTACATAAAACGGTTGCCATTTCATTGTCATCAGATTTATTGAAATAATATTAGATAACTAACCCATCAAATCAAATTATTTATATAACGATTTACCTTTGCTTAAATTTTCTTATATTACTTGCAAATCTTAAAATTCTTTAGAAAACGTCATGACAGATATTAAAGCTCATTATAAAGATAAATTTTACTTCTTCTAAGGTAGTTTAATTTTCTGTTCTAAATAATCTCAATCTGAATATGAGTTTTAAAAGATGGATGGCAACCTAGCAACGAATGTATATAAGAAGAGTGTATGTTAAACTTTACGTGCCTATATTTTGACATAACCTTTCAACTATAAGCACCGTACGTTAATCATTGACAACCATGAACATTTGCAAGACTTTTCTTTGACTTATATGATAGAAAAACATTTGTGAGGTTGAAATACATGTATCAGAATATAATTCGATAGAATACGTAAGTCGTTGTACATGTACTTATCAAAGTGGCCCACATTCAACTATTGCAATGTATTCAAATATGAATATATGCTTTTCATTCTATTGAATGGCAATTAAGCAACGATTTGATGAAAAAAAACCTGTTGACGGATTACTTTGAAAATTCGTGCTATAGTCAGACAATATCAACCCTAAAATCTTGTTTGAAAATCTAGATGTTGGGCAGAAAACAAAAACACTGCATGCATAAGCTAAAAAAATCTAAAACTAAGTCAAATCAATTTGACAGACAAAAGGCTGTCAAAATGTCTTTAGGTTCAACTTCGTGACCATAAGTATTATTTGAACAAATTTAGGGTTTAGAAATAATTAAAAAGATGACAATGATTGCCTATCAACAGTGATTGCGATAAAAAACAAATTGCAGGTTTCAGTACCCTTTATTACTCATAAGTAGTCACCTCTAACTTGATGGAACTATAATAGAATCATTCCAATGGAATACTTGTGTAGCTATATTTCATAATTATCATTACAAATTGTTGTCTTCTCACTTAATCCAAGCGAAACAAACATACAAAGAGCAATCAGCAGTGAAAGAAAAAAATAAAAGTGTAAATTGCCTATGCAGTAATGCAAAGCACCCGGTCCAACGCTCTGGATGTACGAAAAACATTTATATTTGCTAGTGTCTAGTTCACGCTTAAGATGCATATATCAGCTACCACATAATAAAGATAAATTTTACTTCTTAGTAAAACTAAGTAACAATATTTTGAATTTAAAAAAAATATCTTATATAATTATTTAAAATTTCAATGAGTGTAGATGATGACGAATTTCTTAAAAATATGAAAACAGACATTGTCAAACATGTTTTCTTTTTTCAGTCTATATTTGTTCAAATTCATGTACAGGCCGAACTGGTTTTTTAAAAGACTTCATTTCAACTTCTTTTCAGACTTGCAGTGAACTGAAAGGTAAAATATAAAAAAATCACATTTAAAAAAATAATAAATATAAAACTATTTACATCAAATACACTTCAACTCAACGATGCTTCAGATAATAATCCACAAATAAACAAGCAGAGTAATTGCAATTAGAAAGAAGAAATTGTAAATATTAATGTTCCTTAAGGTCAAGATCTAGTAAATGAAAGTTGCCTACAGGTTTATGAAATTTAAAAAATAAATTCTTTCAATGATGCTTCAGAACAATAGCTTTGTTTGATAGGGTATGCCGGGGCTTAAATTTTAGTAAACACATTGAAAAATTATGTTTTAAACAGTCATTTTCAATGAAACATGAAGGAAATAAGGAATAAATCTTTTTGTTCATTTTTGACTAATGAAATATATCTAGAATGCCAACAATCTCTCCAAAAACGTTATTAAACGAGCTCTTGACCTCCCCTTTAAAATGATGTCAATTTGAATATAGGTATCAGGATTACTTTTCCCATGATTTAAAATAAAATGTCAAGAACTTGATTAATTTTCTACATAATTCCTTTAAAGCCGTGAATTACGCGATAAAAGATTCATTAAATCAATCATTACGGCATAATGGTTCTAGCACGAAAAAGTTACTCTGGAATCGCTCTGTCACACCATGTTGCGTTCACAAAGCGTGTTAACGGCGTTGTAAAATTCCTTGAATCGCCGTAGGATCGCAGGAAAAATTCAGAAAAAATGTCTGATTTTATTTGAAAATTTTACAAGACCTGACGGCGATCAAGGCGTTTCTACGGGCTCTCTTGGCGTGTAACTGCGTTTCCACAGATTTCTACTTGGCGAATGACTGCGCTCTCGCTGAGTGTCCGCCGAGCGCTCATCACTAAGAGTTTTTACCTCGCGTCCACGGCGTGCTCTGCGCGCTGACTGCGTGCACAAGACGTTCTTTATCTATTGGTAGGTAATAATTGGTAGGCAATTTTTTTTATTAATTTGTACAATGGTGAGGGAAACAAACCAAAATTTTGAACTTTACAGCTATAGTAAATAAATAATGAAAACATTATTTTGTTTTAATAAAATAACGTACATTGTAGTTGAAAACTACCTAATTTCTACATAATTTGTGACAGAAAAAAATCTTTGTTGACAGGTCTACGAAAAATAACCGTTATCAGTTGTTAGAAAACGTAGAAGGGCTAGCAACATCAGAACAAAATGGCATGGATTCCATCTGCGTCTTTAGTGGGTCCTGGAACATTTGCAAATGCTACTTTTTACATAGTCATCAACATCAAGTATGAGAATACTATATCGCTTGCTTTTGTGCAACAGCCATTGTTCAATGTTTTGTTGTCTGGGTGACAACGCCGTGGAAGCGCGGAATAAACGCTAATGAACGCAGAAGAAACTTTAAGAGAGCGAGATGAACGCAGCAACAGCTGTGTGGACGTAGCAAAACAAAAAAAAAAACAACACGTTCAAACGCTGTGGATGCGCAGTGAGAGCGCAATAGAGATTTAGTGAAATCACAGCGGACTCCGAGAGGTCTCTGTGCAATCGACTTATATCTGCGTCTATACTGCGATAATGTGTTACTTGAGCGCACCAACGGGTCTTCCGTGGCGCTGTTGGAAACCTTACGGCGCTGTCACGGCGTTTTTACTTCGTTTCTACTGCGTGTTTATCAGAACGCAGAGCCACGGCACATACTTTTTGCATGCTCAAAAGAACACGCCGTCGCATGGCTTTCTTAAACGTTTTAGGCGGTCCTTTCGCGAGAAATGAAGATGCTGTTGCGTTGTTACGGCGCTGTAGGAGACTCAATGCGTGTATCTTGGCGTTTTACTTAATTTAAGGACGCAGCGGGACCGCCTTAAGGACGCAGCCCCAGTGTGACAGGGAGCCTTGCAATAATTTTAATATTAAATGTAGTTTTTGTTAATCGCTATCATACTATCATTTTCAAATAATTCAATTTTCCTTTCTTTCATTGCATCTCCCCCATATCTCACTTAAGAACAATTTTTCATTCATTTTCCGATGAATGTTTGATTTCCGAATTTCTTTCCACACAGGCGCACCGCTAACCGAAATGCTACCATCAGATATTAGACGTTATCGAATAATATATATATCATACAAAAACAAAACAGATGAATGAGTGGTTTATAAATTTGCATTAGCCTAGGTGCTTTTTTAATTTTTTTGTCAAAAACTAAAAAAAATTGGCATTCTAACATATTATTTATAATGATTATTTTATAATTTATTTATTGTGTAATTTTGTTTAATCTGTTTTCTTCAATCTTCTAATTAAAGCAAATCTAACCTAGATAATGTCAAGAAGTATAACTTTACAAACAAAGAAGGATAACTCTAAATTGTTTGGGGACAAATGCGCAATATGAATTTTACATAAACGTCTGCTAAAATTGCTTTGTTCATTTACTGCACAAAATAAGCGATAAATAATAACACGGATATCTGCTATTCAGGAAAACCAGTGAAAAAAATACCAAAATTTATGTGTGACATATCTAGGAATGCAAAACGTAAACAAAGGTACACGGCATACTGCCTCAGAGGCACTTTGCGAGGCAGGGTAGAACTCCGTCTTATCATGTTCATGAGCGGGCATAGAAAAGAAGGATCTATCAGTAGTTATGTCAGAAAATGCACAGGTAACCAAAACATCGCAATCAATAAAACATTTTCCAACTTGGCGACAGCAAGCGATCGCGGTGAAGAGCCCAGCTGTTTTCCGGACGACCAGATCCACATACCTGCTTCAGCAATCAATATTCAAATAACAAAATACTAAATTATCATCCAAATCAGTTATCAACAATTCTGTTTTTTTTCACAATTGTTAATGTTAATGTACATCCGGAGCTAGAGTAATCAACGTGTTAAAATCAACAAGTCCTAAAAAAAATCATTCCGCGGGTTAATATTATGTACTTGCGGTTTTTAGAAGGCTTTCATAACGTTTGCGATGCGGTTTTTAGATTCATTTCTCGATGAACAAAAAAAAAATTATACTGTCAATCGTATAATGAATGCTATATGTAGTAGCATCCTTCTTACTGGTGTTGGAATGATGTAAAACTTACTTACTTGATTTGTTTGGGAACTTTTAAAAGAAGCTCTTCACATTTTGCCGGAATACTAGTTCCATTATCAGCGTCTAAACGACATTTAAATCATGTAATAAATTCATGTACCATCAATTTTATCATGTATTTTATTATGCACTGATGTAAATTCAAGGAGAGTTGGAAAATGTGCTTAACCGTAAATGCAGTAAGATATTACCAAAGTGATAATAATGATTTACAATGTTACAACTATTATCCCTTTAATCTAACCGAGGACGTTGTATTAAAGAGTACGTCTAATGATATGTTAACATTAACTGATTTTTTAACCTTAACAATATTTAAGGTCAAGATCTAGTAAATGAAAGAAATGCCTACAGGTTTATGAAATTCAGGATATAAATTCTTTTAATGGTGCTTCATAGCAATGACTTTGTTTAAAAGGGTGTACCAGGGCTTAATTTTTTGATAGACACAATGAAAAATCATGTTTTTAATTGTCAATTTCTATGAAATATGGAAAAAAAGTAACAAATCTCGGAAGTTTGTCCATATTTTACTGATGAAATTTATCTAGAATAATGCCTACAGTGTCTTCCAAAACGGCATTAAACGAGCTCTTGAACTCCTCTTTAAAATGGTGACAAATTTAAATATAGGTACTGGGATTATTTTTTCCCATGATATAAAATAGAATGTCAAGAAACTGTTTCAATTTCTACATTTTCTGGAGATGGCTACATTTCCGTAGGATCTCCGTGATGGTGTAGAATTAATTGTTTTGAAATGCGACTGACTTCGGTCTAAAAGGATCGTTGTTATGTTAGACTTCATGTTAGGTTGCACGAAGTGTACATACCGGTATATGTTTTCCATATGCAGAATAGGATTAATTAACATGCGCAAACATTTCTTTTGTGATGATCAGCTAAAGGGATTCATTATGTGCTCTAATTGGATTGTCATTTACATGTATGATGTTGACCAATATAGTTACATGTAAGCATAATACATGTAGTACCATAGCAGAATATCATGAGACACCGGTACACATAAGTTTTACTTTCACTTTCTAAATAAGTGATCTCCCTTTGCCAGCATACTGTATCATCATCTTTTAATATTTAAATAAGCTCATCATCTTTATGTAACCAGATAGCCATGTTATGACCTTGAATTGTTAGTATTACAAATTGGTCACTATGATACTTATGTATACCTTGATACTGCGCTATGAATTGTTGTAATGATGACTAATATAATGAACTTTGTAACTCTTGTAGCATTGCGCAGCATTCCTAAATGATGTTTTATAACCAGGTACAGAATGCGGGCACAATAATATCCAAATTGGGAGTTTATGAACAAATTGTCATATTTGGCGATTCTGTGTCTGCATCGATAGCTCTGGTACTCTATAATGAGTCATGTATTGCATGTTTTATATAACCTTTGTAACCTTTTAAACCATGAACTCATGTATACTTTTATATATGACCTTTTAATATTGTACGTAAGCGATGCGTCATACACAGGCGGAAGACTCAAAGCCTGCATCCCAATACTCTTAGTCCTAAATGAGGTTAATTAATCAGGTACGGAATTCGGGCACAGTAAAATCCAAATTGAAAATATATAAACAAGTTATCAACAAATTGTCATATTTGGCGATCCTGTGTCTGCAATGAATGCCCTGATACTGCAAGCTAGTCATGTAATGCTAGTTCCATCTATTTAACCTTTGTAACCTTAAAGCCATGCAAGAATGAATGTATTTTGCGTAAGCGAGGTATCATACTCATGGAGGAGACTCAGAGACTCGGGACTCGGAGACTCAACACCTGCATCCATACTCTTTGATAGACAGTTCTGACAGTTTTGTTACTTTATTTAGAAATAAAATATAACTCTGGAATTTGAACACTAAATGTTTACTCAATGTCATCGTGGATGGGCCAAACTAGTCGGAACTGTCAATCATAAGTAAAATGTTATATAATCCTCTGTAAAATGATGTAAAGATAGATCTTTGATTTGGGCTGCTTCTAATTGATGTTGTAACTTTGACAAATCTATACGATCACGCTTTTTAATAAACTGCTTGTGAAACAACTATTAGACTTAGTGGTTCCTAAGTTTGTGTTGCACCTCAAGGAGATTAAGAAGACGAAGGCTTACATTTACCTATCCTATCGCATTTGTACAGTTTCTGTCATTTTAATTGCAAAAGTTATTTTTCATTTATCAGACTTACACTATTGAGTTGACCCCATATTAACCCTGTGACATTTTTTATTAAATTTATGTATTACATGTAAGTAAGTGTAGAGTTTTATCATATTTATATGAGTTATTATAGGAAGGAAGGGGTCTTTTTTCTTAATGTATTATCATGCATCAAATATAATGTAGGCCATGACCCTGTCGGATTCTTCCGACCCCATGAAACAGGAAAATACCAAATATCTTGAAAACAGAACCAGGTTTGATTTGGGGGGGAGGGGTGGGGTGTGGAGGATAAATATTTAATTTTATTTATTTATTGTAATTAATTTAAACTTGAATATTAGTTATTGAACCCCAGGTAGAAAATACGACTTCTGATCATATCTCAATAGATCATTTGCACCAGTTTGTGCAATGTGATTTTTTTTTAAGAAAAACATTTTTTACCAGTTTATAACACTTTTTTTAACCCCAAATAACTTTAATAGATCATTCAACAATTAAGAAGAGTGTAAATGCAAAAATATATGCAAGGTTTTTTTTTTTTTTATTTAAGAGCGCGATTGGAGTGATAAACGCCATTTTTCTGCTACTATTTGACTACCAGGATTAAATTAAATTTTTCAAAACCTTATTGCACATCTATAGGACATTCCCTATCATATCCCAAAATATGATGTGTCTATTCATTAAATCATACGAGGAGTTCTGGGATCTAGGTTTTTTTTTTTTTTTTTGGGGGGGGGGGGTGATTAACGTCAATTTTCTGCTATTATTGGTCTCCCTGGATGAAATTTAAATTTTTAAAACCTCATTGCACATCTATAGGACAGCCCCTATCATATCCCAAGATTTGATGTATCTATTCATTAAATCATAAGAGGAGTTCTGGAATCTAGGTTTTTTAAAGAGTAATAAACGTCAATTTTCTGCTACTATTTGACTCCCAGGATGAAACGTAATTTTTTAAAACCTTATTGCACATCTATAGGACAGCCCCAATCATATCCTAAGAGATGACATAGCTACTCTAAAAGTTGTAAGAGGATCTCTGGGAATCATACTTTTTATTGCAAAAAAACGTCATTTTTGTTGCCCACCGATCCCTGTGATAAAAAAAATATTCTTAAACCTGATCACAATTAAAAATGACACCCCCAATCATATTCTAGAAGATCATTTGGCTATTGCAAAAAATGTTGACGTTTTTGAAAACCATGTTTTTTTTGTAAAAAACCGTCATTTTCCAGCCACCAAATGACCCCCAGGACAAAATTAAAATTTCCGAAGCCTTATTGCGCATCTATAGGATACCCCAAAACATATTCCAAGAGATGATTTGTCTATTGTTGAAAATGTAGGAGGAGTTCGAGGAATAATGTTTTTTGTGAGAAAACGTAATTTTTTACCAATTATTTGACCCCCAGGACTACCAGAGAATTTTTGAAACCTTTTTACAAAACAACATGACACCCAAAATCAAACTCCAAGAGTTCAGTTTGCTGGTTTATAAGATGTAAGAGCAGTTTGAGAAAGTAAAACGTGACAGACGGACGCACGGACGAACGGAACAGGGTAACAACAATATACCCGAACTTTCTTTAGAAAGTGCAGGTATAATAACAGATAATATGGAATATACTTGATATTTTTGGCTTGATGTATGCCCTACACTCTTATAATGTTTGAGTTCAGGTACGAAATGCAAATGTTATTGTCATTTATATACGATTTGAGCCAAAATCGTTGCGGGGGTGATTCACTTGCACCATTTCGGAAATCTTAGAAAAAAGGGAGAGGGTTCAATACTGCAGCTATTGTAAATTATCAATGTTCCTAATGTGTTATGCTCAATTGTTCAAAAGTTCAACAAATATTCCTCGCAAGTTTCAATTTAATTTTATATGCTATTCTTAATTTTGCGATGAAATAAATATGTTTCTTCTTGTCTTACTTTTTTAAAATGTATTTAATTTATACATAATATAAGCTTTTTCTCTATTTCTTTATTTTCTGGGAACAATAAACAAGAAAAATAAGAATAATCATTGAAACGTTATAAAAATGTTGAATGGGGTTTAGGACAACATTAAGTAGGTAAGCTTCAGCAGGCAGGGCGAAATATTGCCTAACGCGAAGCTGTTTTTACAACTCAATAATTCGCAATTCCTTGTATCTTTTCTGCCTGCAAACTACTGCATTGCGCGTTCGTTGTTTCTTTGTCTAGACGGAAGGCCTATCAAAAATTCACCCATGTCTTGGATTCGCAAAGGTTTATTAACGTCACAATCAACAAATCTATGAATCCAATGGGATTTATGGAATTTGTGGGAATATCCTGTCGGAATTACTCCTAGCCGGTCAATATTAAAATTTATTATATGATTAATTAATTCCTAGCTCTCTGATTGGCTGATATCCAACAATCTAGAAAAAGTCAAACGTTATATTCACCTGCACGTGACCTAGGAAGTCAATATAACATTTGATTTTCGCTACATTGGACTAAACAAGAGGCCCATGGGCCACATCGCTCACCTGAGGAACAATAGGTATGATGAAATCAGCTTAAAGGAGTCATAATACAAACTATCTGGACAATGTAGTATAATACATGTAGATCCTGTATAAATGAAAATCCATTTTCCACCTGGATATTCTTATTTTCATTATCACTAGTCCCTTTTCTAACAGGATGATTTTATAGCCATAACACATGTTGAACATTGCAGTTCTCAAAAAGATCCTAAACAATTGTTTATGTATGGGATATAAACCTACATCAAACTCTGAACCCCTTGTGAGGCCCAAGAATCATCAAGGGGCCAAAGTCTAAACAATTTTAAAGAATCACCTGGCTGATTAGTTTATGAGAAGAAGATTTTTAAAGATTTACTCTATATATTCCTATGTAGAAATTCAATCCCCAATTGTGGCCCCACCCTACCCCGGGGGTCATGATTTTCACAACTTTGAATCTACACTACCAGAGGATGCTTCCACACAAGTTTCAGCTTTCTATGCTGATTAGTTTCTGAGAAGATTTTTAAAGATTTACTCTATATATTCCTATGTAAAAATT
>WFKH01011925.1:58400943-58412763 GCA_016163765.1 Magallana hongkongensis
GCCTCCTTAATAATCAACAATCAATAAAAGAACACTAAACTCGGACACAAAACTTGTAAAAACAATTCACTAAATTAAATGCTGCTCCGACTCCGGTTGCAAACTGATATCTACACTTTATATAGTTTAGGTGTACATAATAAAACGGTATGGCTGCAACAATTATATATGTTGATTCAGTTTATTTCAAATTTATAACTGATGCTCATCGTAAATGATATTAATGTAAATGTTATAATTATAAGAGATAAAAATAATGTTTTTGCACTTATTTTAATTATATAGACCTACCATGCAGTAGTTGATATAATTCATTTCAGTTGAATTCATGTAGATTTATTTTCTTCACTGGTTTGTTCTTATCAAAAGAAAGTACAAAAACATACGGTACCTTATGAAGTATCCAGTAATGTTATTAAATATATATTTATAGTACGGATTTCGTAAATAAAATCTTTTCTTTACAATTTACTGATTGAATTTTATGCAATCGCTCCTATAATAATTATCTTAAGATTATCTTAAGATAAGTTAAAGTTATGACAGCTTTGTGAAACAGCTATGTCATATCTTATGATAATCATAAGTCAAATCTTATGAGAATCTTAAGATATGTCTTATGATAAATCTTATGACAGCTTTGTGAAACGGGCCCCGGAAGCCAAACACAACTCTTAGTTATTGTACAAATTTAATCATATACGACATATCCACCGAAAAGTGTGCTGCATCAAGTTATTGCACGTTAGACTTTACAGTAAATCATATCATGTTTCAAGCTATATCATAGGAAGAAAACTATCAGCAACATACGCTGATATGGCTAAATGCTTAACAGATTAGCAAAAAAGTTTATTTACCTCCGCTATCTCTCTGTTGACTGTTGTTATGCCCGTACTTATATCGCATTGGGACGTTTGTTTTCTTTTTTTTCTTCGTTGATTTTACTAATATAAAAAAAACAACTTAATTGAAATACCCTTACTCTTATTTAATTGTGTGTGAATCTTATGAACTGGTTAAGTTTTACCTACCTTTCCACCACACAACTGTCGCTATGACTATCGCAAGAACTACGGCAGTCACTGCAGCTATTATCGTTCTAAAAATTAAGAAACAAGAAAAATACTATAGTTATTTAAAAACTGCATTGTCAGATTATTCTTATTTTATCTATATAATTATATTTTGTTTGTCTTTCAAAAACTCTAAACATTGTCATACTATCATTTTTTATATTTTGAATTTACTTAATAGTTGGCGTAAATACAAAATTTACAACATGACAATAAGCATGACAATACTTTGTCACACATAAATGAAGTATTATCTTTATATTTTATATAATATATAATCTCTATTAAAACACAACTGCAGATTCGGCCCATTTTGTTTTTATAAAAAGAGGTCCATGAGCCACATTGCCCACCTGAGAAACATCGGACATAATTCTAATCAAAGCAACTTTATAAAGACTTTAGTCAAATACAAATAAGCTAATGTACTTTCAGTGGTTGTTGTGTCAACACAGGATGCCTTAATACAATATAAGTTTAAAGCTATAAACGCTGTAATTGCGTCAAATTTGAATGACAGTGAAAACGCATGTGTTTGTTTACTTATGAAAATTACCTTTATTCTGTAAATTACAATGGCGAACTCCATCCGTTACAAAGATATTGATTTTTAATTGATTATTTTCCTGCCAGGAAAGTAAAGCCTTTTCATGAATATTGATGACGGAAGATCAAAACCGACCTCATTGCGCATGTCCGCGGGAAATCAGATGTCCGTTATTGTTAGCCTATTTACATATCCGTCTTGATTTTGAATATGATTAACAGTTGTTAATTTGGAATATATAGTTACATGTATTACGAGTATAATACGTTTGTCATTCACGATACCCTTACTTTTGCATGTTTAAAAAGGATAACACTTGAGTCTTACACGAACTAAAATATAGCTCTGAGGGAAAACACAAAGACCTACGTCATTGTTTAATGTCCACACGCTTGTGTTGTTGCTTTTGTTTTGTTTTTTGTACTCCTATATATCGATATCACGTAATATATTAATATTCATGAGGAGGCATTACTTTCCTGGCAAGAAAAAAAATTATTGTTTAATATTTGATATTTTTGTTACGTGATCGAGTTGAGCGCTATAATTAACAGCATAAAGGTAACTTTTATAAGTAATCAAACACATGCATTTTCCCCGTTATTCAAAACTGACGCAAATTATAGCGTGTATAGCTAAAGCATCTTTTGTTCAATAATAATCATCAAAATATTAGGTTTTCGAGATGTGAACTATTAAATAGTTTGCCATATGACTCTTTAAAACCCGAATTAAGTGACGTACATCCAAAGTTATATTGCATGTATGAATAATTGCTCAACAACAAGTTATCAATTTTGCTATATATCTTACAACAATATATAACCAAGATGGAAAATAAAAAAAAGAAATGCATTAAAATAATAAAAGGGAACTAGATTGTTCTCGTTGCAAACAATGAGTGGGTTTTCCGTCTGATTTTAAATTCGACTAGCTAATAGTTTCGATCATTAAGATGAGCATTTTTGTTCATTATTAAATAAAAAAAAATCATTGATCATTAAAGAGCAATGATAAACATATGTTGGCCCCTCTGGGCCCCTTATTTTAAAAGACTGTCTCCTATTCGCATATATCAAGTGAAAGGTCGTGTTACTTTTTGTTCCAAACTATTCAGAGGTTTCTTTTAATTTTTCAGGTATGTACAATAGAAATATTTAGGGGGTTTGAGATAGAACGTTTCAAATATTTAGGATTCAGGACCCTTGGGCCCTTGATTACGTAACAAATATTTTTACACAGTTACATATTATTAAGGTTCCACGATACAATAATATTTTATTTGAAGGATCGATTAAGAATCTTTTTTTTGAAATATGACTTCAATAAACAGGGACCAATATCGGCTATCAATTATTTTAAATGATTGAAAACATTTAAGTGAAACCAGTTTATTGTTTCATGGATCGATAAAGAATTATTTTTCAAGTATGGTTTCACAAAAAAAACCCAATATTGTCATTCATTTTTTTATATGAAATTGTTAATGGCTTGTTTTCATCTGCAATAAACAGATTGATACTGTGCTATTTTCCATACATGTATCAGATTCCATTGCTTGTTTATGATTTAAGGATCTTGATCCCGACTTTAATATGACTTCAGTATTCACAATAAAACTACATCTGCTTTATTATGCTTTTAACCTTTTTATATATTAATTTGAAAGGGATAATTACACTAAACTTGATCATTTCAAACCTAATCTACAATCTTATCCATTGCCCCCCCCCCCCCCCCCCCCCCCCCCAACTTCCCTCCGAACCCCGTCTAATATGTTCCGACAGTGAAAGCAAAAAACTAAACAAATTTGGTATAATGGCTTAATATTTCAACAAATTGTAGCCTTTCAATTCATCACAAGAATTATTTAAGTCTTGTTTTCTACTTATTTCTATTAAAACAATTGTGTCACAATATACAGTTTAAAGCACAACATATCCCAGGGATTGACACTAAATTCGCTGATGCAATATTCCTCAAACAGTGGAAATTTTTTCAGGAGGATAGCGCCAAGCGCGAACAAGATCCCTCATCAAAGTTCGAGACCAATAATCACCATTCCAGTTATTATTGTCGCAGACGAAAATAAGCGTCTTCTTACAGCATCGATATCTTTGTCTGTTAACACACATAATACATAGAAGGCAGGATTCCAAGCATTCGAAAAGTTCCGTAAAATCACAATGCTTAATCTTATCATGGCCGCCTTTCCATGCACAATTAAACATGTTTATAGCTCATCTCTCATCGAAGGGTTTTAAACATGCCACAGCTTAATCTAATATTTATGCAATTAGTTATTACTGTAAGATATAATTACATATCAAACCCTAAAAAAAACATTGCTTGTTCAAAAATTGTTGCAAGGGATAAAGAGATCTAATCAGGGACTGACTATAGGCTTCCAATTACCTTCGGTATTTCAAATATAGTACCAAAGCTACATATATAGTGTAATTATAGATACGAAGTCGTTCTCTTAAAGGGGCTTTTATCCCCACATTTCATACACTGTTAAAAGTTGGGGAATTGCTCTCTCTAAGGGCAACAAATCAGATAGGATTCTGCAAATTGAAAATGTGTCGTTGACTAGTGAAGAAATTGCATTATGCATCAGACATTCAAAAACTGACCATTGAGGTACGGGACGTTTGTGGTCGTTTAGGCATCATCAGGTCAAACATGACCTGTCGCCGCTATGAGACACTTTTTTTTAAGTACGTCCAATTTTTTTCTGGGACATTATTTTGTCATTTTTCGGGCACACAATAACCCGTTACTAATTTAGCTCTATTCTGGAGAGTCTCTGAAGATTGCATCATTGATGATACAAAGAGGTATAGCGCACTTGATATACGATTTCGTCTGAAATTAAACACTTTTGCAAACATCAGACATTTTCAATATTATACAATATTTAGTTAAACTATATTCAACGAAACGCAAATAACACAATTATAATGCTGAAAGAGTCTTAATTATCTTACACGACATCATTAAAATATTCAGGTTTTGTTTGGGATATATAGGAAAATAGTTAGTAAACGATAACATATTGGATATTTGAGTATTTGAACCTCTCGTAACCAAAGAAATCCGATTAAAATTATGTTCTACAGGTATTGTAGTACACAGTTACATGTACATTGAATTAATTTTTTTAAAGTGGTCTTTATACTGAAAATAAGACAAATATTTCAATAAATGTCTTTTCTAATAATGTATATAGCCATATATATTGAAAAGACATATTATGAACTTGTTAGATGCGTGGCCTACTGGTAACGCAGAGGTCTTTTTGATTTCGTGGTCGCTGGATCGAATTCACCATTCAATAATTTTTTTACTTGATTGAAACATTAAAAGAATAGAGAGATTAAGTTACATGTATTTAATCTCCTTTTTTTTAATTGACCCCATACAAACAGATGCGTTAACACATGCCAAGTTTTTCTAGGTCAGAACCAAATTTTGATCGTTGGATCATCTAGTGTCAAAAGTGCGGGTTTCGCAGCCAATATTCGAAAAGAGAGGGGGGGTGCAAACTCAACTTGTCCTATTCAAATATTTGCATTGGTGGCAAGGATATGGAGGTATGGTCCTCAGTCAACTATTGCTAAAGCTTAGACATTTCGGGGGACTTCAAAGTGACCCCAACATCATCATTCAACATTGTAGAGCAAATAGCTTGGGTCTTGAAAAATTGAAATCTCTCTTGGATCAACTTCAGGTGACCTTAATAAAAATTGTAACGTTTTCAAAAAACTAAAATTGTGTGGTCATATTTCTTGCCAAGGTTTGCTTGGCGCTATAGTCAAAATAATACAGAAATAGAACAAGCGAAGGCCCTGGGGTAATAGGAAAGAAATTTGGTGCATTTCACTTAAGGGTGGAGATTCATCTGACACACAATTTCAAGCAAAACCAGTGCAGTTATTCCATGCAGATGGGGTGCTGCATTTGTCATATTTGGGCGATGACTTGTTCTTAAACAATTTGCCGGGCGCAATAATGCGCTCAAGTACTCCGTAGAGTCCCATTATACATGTCATCAAGTAGATTTTCGCTTTTTGACTGCGATGAACAGTTGCGTTGGGGTTCTGCCGCTGTCACTATGGTTATTTGCTCCCCATTAGTAGTGGTTGCAGTGCCAGAAACGGTTGTTTTTTGGCCCTTGCAAGTAGAGTATATCGCCGCACCTCAAAAGGAGAGGTGCCCTTAATTATTTGTTTGCACAGCATTCAATGTGTACACAATTACCTTTATATTGACGCTAACTTTATTGACCTTGTCTTGCATATTTCGCATAATTATTTTAATTACTATTCATGAAGTTCACGCAGTGTGCCACATTTGGGCCGTCACTCATCTGCTATTTATCATTTTATATTTGGGAGAAGCCCGTCGGTAGCCCCCGTAATTATCACCGCGCCAAAAAGCGCCACAAAATGAAAAAAATATATATATTATTAGTATTTCAGAATTTGTGTCTTTTTACGACAATCTGAAATAAACAATGTTATTCTATGAATTATAAACAACACTTGCAGAGTATTTTTTCATACTATATGTGCATCACAAAATATTTTTATTTTTATAAAGAGTATACATACTGTGGAATCATTAGAATTCGTGGTGGATAATTTTTTGTGGTATTCATGGGTAGCCCTCCCCTTACAATTTATATCCTCGATGAAAAAAAATTTAGAAAGAGTTAGTTACGTGACTGAAACTGAAAAACCGACGCATCCACGAAATTACATGCCCACGAATAAGCCAAAAACCCACAATCCACGAAAATTAGCCCCCACGAATTTAAATAATTCCACAATAATTGAAATAAATCGAAAAATTAATTATAATTACACTGATTCTCTTAGCTGTAGTTGATTGAACTACGATTGCAAGTAATCGTAAATCTCTTCAATTACAGATTACAGTCGATTACTTGAAAAAAAGTAATCATTAAAATCGATTTTGATTATCCCATGCCCGTTTAGTTCTTGAGAAGATTCTTAAAATACCCCATCAAATTTTTCCTTTTTCCCTATTTTCTCCCGTTTTAAAAGGACCTGGCTCAAATTTGAGCAGCCAAACGTAAAAGCCAAGTTTAGTTGAAATTGGCCCAGTGGTTCTTGAGAAGAAGATATAAATGTGAATAATTTTCGATGATGATAATGGGGACAGACGACACAATTTTTTTGATTAAAAAAGGTAACATAAGCCTTCGGCTCAGGTGAGCAAATTAAGATATTTCAAGAAAAGAGGTTTAATTTGGTTACACTAATGAACACGGGCAAAGAGAGTGTAAGCAGAAACAAGACGCCCATGGGCCACATCGCTCACCTGAGGAACAATAGGCATGATAAAATCAGCTTACTGGGGTCATAATTCAAAATAGCTGGACAATGTGGTATCATACATGTAGATCCTGTATAAATAAAAATCTATTTTCCCCCTGAGTATTGTTATGTTTATAGTCAAGTCCCTATTCTAACAGGATGATTTTATAGTCATATCACATGTTGAGCATTGCAGTTCTTAAAGAGATCCTAAACAATTGTTTATATATGGCATATAGAACCATTTTAACAAGAGCTTGGACTTTGGGTAGTTCTGTCAAACAGTAATGTGACGTAGGCCTGTCTATTGCATTGCTAGCCACTCAGCCATGGCTCTTTGAAATCAACACAATTTGTCTTGCTTTGGAGCTAAGACTACGCAATCGGTGCATGTTTCGCTTGAAACCGCGTCATTTTTAACTTGTTTTGACCAAGAAATAGATAGCTACGCCCTACTGAAAGTTCAAGGTCTTGTTAAAATGGTTCTAAACCTACATCAAACTCTGAACCCCTTGTGAGGCCCAAGAATCATCCAGGGACCAAAGTCTACACAATTTTAAAGAATCAGCAATATGTCAAAATGCTTGCATATTAGTAAAACCATATATGATAATATTTTAGTTTTTGTGAATAATTAAAATGTTTTTCTTTGTACAACTGGATCCCCAATGTGGCCCCACCCTACTCCTCAAGATTTTGATTTTAAAAGATTTGAATCTACATTATCTGAAGAAGCTTTCACTAAAGTTACAGCTTTTCTAGGCAAATGGTTTTTTAGAAGAAAATTTTAAGATTTTTTTTTTCTATATCTTCCTATGTAACCCCCCCCCCCCCCCCGCCTTGTTCTGACCCCATCCTTACCCCGGGCACGCGTTTCAGCTTTTCGGCTGATTGGTTTCTGGGAAGAATACCTTTCTCTATATACTGCTATGTAAAATTGCGATCCCCCATTGTGGCCCAATCCTACCCCCGGGGTCATGATTTTTACAACTTTGAATCACCACTATCTAGGAATGCTTTCACGCAAGTTTAAGCTTTTCTGGCTGATTGGTTTCTAAGAAGAAGATTTTGAAGATTTTCTCTATATTCATATTTAAAAATTCGACCCCCCCCCCCCCCCCTTGTTACCCCACTCTACCCCCCGGGGGTCATAATTTTCACAACTTTGAATCTAATTTACCTTAGGATGCTTCCACGCAAGTTTCAGCTTTCATGGCTGATTGTTTTCTGGAAAGATTTTTAAAGATTTACTCTATATATTCCTATGTAAAAATTCGACCCCCACATTGTGGCCCCACCCTACCCCCTGGGGTCATGATTTTTACAACATTGAATTTAAACTACCTGATGATGCTTCGACATATGTTTCAGCTTTTCTGGCTGATTGGTTTCTGAGAAGAAGATTTTCAAAGATTCACTCTGTATATTCCTATGTAAAAATTCGGCCCCCCATTGTGGCCCCACCCTTCCCCTGGTGGTCATGATATTCACAACTTTGAATCTACATTACATGAGGAGGCTTCCACATAAGTTTCAGCTTTCCTGGCCAAATGGTTTTTGAGAAGAAGATTTTTAAAAATTTATCAAAAATTTTCAATAATTTCTAATAATACTTAATTATTAATCTTAATTATCCTTAATTTTCACAACTTTGAATCCCCTTTGCCTAAGGGTGCTTTGTACCAAGTTTGGTTGAAATTGGCCCAGTGACTCTGAAGAAGATGTTGAAAATGTGAAAAATTTACGAACAGACAGACAGACGGACGACAGACAAAATGTGATCAGAAAAGCTCACTTGTTCTATCAGGTCAGGTGAGCTAAACAAGAGGCCCATGGGCCACATTGCTCACCTGAGGAACAATAGGTATGACAAAATCAGCTTAATTGAGTCATAATACAAACTACGTATCTGGACAATGTAGTATAATACATGTAGATCCTGTATATATAAAAATCCATTTTTTCCTCCTGGATATTCTTATGTTTATTATCATTAGTCCCTTTCCTAACACATATATTTTATAGTCATATCACATGTTGAGCATTGCAGTTATCAAAAAGATCCTAAACAATTGTTTATATATAGGATATTAACCTACATCAAACTCTGAACCCCTTGTGAGGCCCTGTCGTCCAGTAATCGTCTAGGGGCCAAAGTCTAAACAATTTTAAAGAATCACCTGGCTAATTAGTTCCTGAGAAGAAGATGTTTAAAGGTTTACTCAAATATTCCTCTGTAAAAATTTGATCCCCATTGTGGCCCCACCCTACCCCCAGGGATCATGATTTTTACAACTTTGAATCTACACTACCTGAGGATGCTTCCACAAAAGTTTCAGCTTTCCTGGCTGATTAGTTTCTGAGAAGATGATTTTTAAAGATTTACTCTATATATTACTATGTAAAAATTTGACCCCCCATTGTGACCCCACCCTACCCCCGAGGGTCATGATGTTCACCACTTTATATCTACATCACCCCAGGATGCTTCCACACAAGTTTCAGATTTCCTGGCTGATTAGTTTTTGAGGAGAAGATTTTTAAATATTTACTCTATATATGCCTATGTAGAAATTCGACCCCCATTGTGTCCCCACGCTACCCCCGGGGGTCATAATTTTCACCACCACTTTGAATCTACACTACCTGAGGATGCTTCCACACAAGTTTCAGCTTTCCTGGCTGATTAGTTTCTGATTATGAGAAGAATATTTTAAAGATTTACTCTATATCTTTATTATCTAATTATCTTATGTAAAAGTTTGATCCTCCTATTGTGGCCCCACCCTACCCCCGGAGGTAATGTTTTTACAACTTTGAATCTGCACTACCTGAGGATGCTGTCACACAAGTTTCAGCTTTCCTGGCTGATTAGTTTCTGAGAAGAAGATTTTTGAAGATTTACTCTATATATTTCTTTGCAAAAATTTGACCCCCCATTGTGGCCCCACTATATCCCCAGGGATCATAAATTTCAAAACTCTGAATCTACTCTACCTGAGGGTGCTTTCACACAAGTTTCAGTTTCCTAGCTGATTAGTTTCTGAGAAGGAGATTTTTAAAGATTTACTCTATATATACCTATGTAGAAATTCAACACCCCATTGTGGCCCCACCATATCCCCGGGGATCATGATTTTCACAACTTTAAATCTTTAATACCTGAGAAGCTTCCACACAAGTTTCAGCTTTCCTGGCCAAATGGTTCTTGAGAAGAAGATTTTTGAAAATTTCTCAAAAATTTTCAATAATTCCTAATTACATACATCTCCCTTGGAAAAGTGCGTGGTCCTTAATTTTTACAACTGTGAATCCTCTTTGCCTAAGAGTGCTTTGTGCCAAGTTTGGTTGAAATTGGCCCAGAAGTTTTTAAGAAGATGTTGAAAATGTGAAAAGTTTACAGACAGACAGACGGGCAGACAAAATGTGATCAGAAAAGCTCTGTTGAGCTTTCAGCTCAGGTGAGCTAAAAACTAAAGTGTTTTTTAGCTTCTTCCACCGTTTGTTTTTGATGAAAGCGCAACGAAATCTTAAGCATCGTTTACCTAAAATATGAACTGCAATATTGTAAACAGTTGTAAAGTGATGTGTTTTTTCTTCTTTTTTAAAGAGCCTAAGTACTTTTAAAAGAGTTTTAGAATTATTGTAACGAATGTCAGTGTCTTTTGAAAATAAAACTGGGTATCTCAGCGTCCATGTAAATATAAAAGGGGTGAAACTGCACTGTGAAAGAAAGCGGTTTTGATAAATTTAGTAAGTATATATATATAGAGAGAGAGAGAGAGAGAGAGAGAGAGAGAGAGAGAGAGAGAGAGAGAGAGGAAAGAGAGAGAGAGAGAGCATATTTTGTTAAATAAATGCTTTTATTTTCGAGTTTAAAAAAGCAACAACAGTCTTACTTATCATGATCAATTGTTGGCGTTTTTCTTGGTTTGCTTGTGTCTATAACAAGATGGTAACAATCAGGATCTGAAAATTTCAAAACAAAAATAAAGAGCATTCCTTTATTAATGTAATCGTATATAAAACTTTAAGGTTTTTTTCGAAATGCATTGAAAAATGTGTTTTACTTCCTATAAGAACGTTTTTCATAGAAAATATATCTAGAAATTATATGTTAAGTATGCAGAATAACACAGAGTTTAAAAATGGCCTGATCCTTAAGTAATTTCTGATTATTTAATATGTACGTTCTATTCACATTTATAAGCATCCGAAGAAATATAGAACCGATCACATTTTGGAAAACTTTCATTATTGCATGCCACTGATTGATGATCCTGAATAACTCCTCCGATTAAATTGAACTCTGTACAATGACCTGTTAAAATATTTGATGTTACTATATACAATTGTTTACAATGTATACAAATGGAACGTTCATATTATTAAACTAATGCGACTTTGTTATAAGAGAAACACAAATTAACCCAGAATTATTCTTTCGGGTGCGCACACTTCCAGCAAGGCATCCCTGTATCCGTTAATGACGCAATGATATTTGAATTTTTCAGAGGGCGCACAAGTTTGCTGTGTTGCTGTTTCGTTGCAATTCTTTTTCCTTGCAGCTCTGTCCCTTTCTTCTTTAGAAGTTGGACAAGCTGCCACGAATGTCACGCTAGCGACAGACTCTTCGCAGTATGTAATTTGACTTCTGCAACACTAAATAAATAGAAACATATGTTAAATGTCTAAATATAATCAACTTCAACCATTTGCCAAGTAAATGTACGAGGAAAAGAAAGAAAGAAAGAAAGAAAGAAAGAAAGAAAGAAAGAAAGAAAGAAAGAAAGATAGACAGTCACAGATAGATAGATAGATAGATAGATAGATAGATAGATAGATAGATAGA
>WFKH01011925.1:58412773-58423265 GCA_016163765.1 Magallana hongkongensis
ATAGATAGATAGATAGATAGATAGATAGATAGATAGATAGATAGATACCTTTACTGCAAGGAAGATGATAAAAAAACAGCGGAGGCAGAAATTCATTTTAAAAACTCTGAAATGCATTATACAAAAGGTTAAATTATTTAAAAAAAAAAAAAAGAATTTTATATTTATATGCTTCTACTTTGGCGCAATACCTGCTTAACACAAGACTACTGGAAACACCACGTCATCATTTAGTACCATACGAGAGTTGTCTCAAAAGTTTTTGTACACATGCTATTTTTTTTTCTTAAAGATGACAGAGTAAAATCTGTGCAATGATAATTATGCCACCCCCTTTTGAAGAACGGAGGGCATATTGGTTAGCTGCTGTCGGTCGGTCGGTCGGTCGGTCGGTCAGTCTGTCCACCAACAGTGTCCGTTCATTTTCTTCGCAGTGGTTGCACACACTGAAATGAAATTTGGTATTCAGATTTATCATAAGAATATATAGGTCAAATTATGTTTTCGGTACGATCGAGCAATTTTTGACAGAGTTATGCCCCTTGGATGTTATGTAGAAGATTTATGCAACCTATAATTCTAAAACTTTTTAACTTAAACTATTCATACTTGATAGGTTGATGCATCTCAGATAGTACCGGTAGATGTTCCCTATTAATTTTATGTTCATAAGGTCAATTCCATTTCAATGTATACTGTCCATAATGTATACTGTCTATAATAAAGGATTGTGCACCCTATAATGTATGTCCAAGGAAGTGAAGCATAAGTGTTTCACAGAAATCTCTTGTTTTTTGTTTAGACGATGATATTGAAAATATATAAAAAAGCAACTTAAAGCACATAATTTTTTATGATTGTTATGCACATAAATAAATAGCACACCTAAGCCGTTCGGGTCATTCTGACGTTCAACAGTTTGACGCTTCTGTAGCGTACGTTTCTTAAGTTTTGCTTATTTTGTAACGTTATCCCCTTAACATTGTATTAACTTTTCACATCTCTTTAGCCTCGAATCATACACACTGAGATACCAACTACAGTCAATGTGCTAGTTGCATATTTCAATTTATCAGATTCTTCAAATTGTCTAACCCATTTAAACAGTTACTTGATGACAGGAAACATGACAAAGTCCATAGGAGCAAGATCTGGACTGTTTGGCGGGTGATCAAGAACATCAAATCCTAGAAGATCAATTTTTAGATAGGTAGAAGCTGTCGGGGTATTGTCTAAAGCACAGTATATAAGGCAAATATTTTCTTCCAAGTAACGGCGTGTTTACATTCGCGATAGAACGAGTGCAAACTTTAAACACCGGTTTTTATATTTAAAAAATAGCTTTAAAAACTAAAACCTACATATGACTTTGTAAGATGACCTTCCAGTCGAATTACACTTTGTAGTCGCCAGGGTGTTGTCTGGTATAGGCTCTGTACATGTACAAACCGAGGCGTGACTAACGCCCAGATCTACCGTATTAAGCGGAATAGGTCGTAATTTTTTCGATCTGAAAAACAAGACGCTAAATTCATAAAGAGAAGGACGAATGTAAACACGTCGACGTTTTGTTCGAATCGATAATTTTGCTTCCTTATTAGGTCTTTCCACCTTTCAGGTGAAAGACCTCTTGTTTTCTTTATGTTTTTAGGTCTTTCCACCTTTCAGGTGAAAGACCTTTTGTAATTCTTATGTTTTTTATTATTATTATTATTATTATTATTTTTTTTCTCCTCTTTTTTTCCAGGGACAGCTTTTTTATTTCAAGAGATATTGAAACATTTTTTTCTTTATGTTATTGAGCATTAAAAGTTATGGTACCAAATGACCCTTTGCTTAATAACTCCCAGAACTTACAAAGTTATTGCCCTTGTGCACAAAATGCTTGTTATCGCTACTCCTCTGAAACCATAAGAGATAGAGATTTAGAACTTTTACCAATGTCTTCAGTACACTTAGAGGGTTCTTCAATCTATTCATACCAAAAGGATCTGAGGCCCCCTTATAGTAATTATTGCCCCTGAAAGTATTTCAAGTTCTATAAAATCACTTCCCACTTTTTAATTTTTTATCGTAAAGACGTCGGACCACTTGGGATGGAAGCGTCTACCTTGGCCGAACAAAATGACATAAAGGTCAAAGGTCAAGGTCATTTGGAAATCTGTTAATTAATGAGTTTTTAGATCTCTTTTGTTTAGGGAGGTAGAGAAAAACTTTTTAATGAATATAGTAGGCCTTCTTCAGACATTTCAAAATATAACCTTTCAGCCCCTACTTTGAAACAATAATAGAGTTATTGCCCCTATAGTACAAAAAGCTTGTTATCGCTACTTCTCAAATCCCGTTAGAGATAGAGACTTA
Source organism: Magallana hongkongensis (assembly GCA_016163765.1). Classification (NCBI taxonomy): domain Eukaryota; kingdom Metazoa; phylum Mollusca; class Bivalvia; order Ostreida; family Ostreidae; genus Magallana; species Magallana hongkongensis. Next base: position 58,415,135 of record WFKH01011925.1, read on the forward strand.
AAACTTTTACTAATGTATTCAGTACATTAAGAGGCTTCTTCAATCTATCATACCGAAAGGGTCCGAGGTCCCTTTCTTGCAGTTATTGCCCCTTAAAGTTTGCAACATTCAATAAAACACTAACAACTTTTGAACCAATAATCGTAGAAACATCGGACCACTTGAGACTGATGCGTCTACTTTCTCCGATCAAAATTATATAAAGGTCAAAGGTCAAGGTCAAACAAACAAAAAATGCATATTTAAGGTTTTGACTTGTTTTTTTTAATTAAGTAACGCAGAAAAATTTTTTTTGTTATTTTGAAACAAAACATAAAAATTAATGAGGTGGAAAGACCTCTAATTGTTCGAGAACAATTAGTCTACTAGTTTATTCTTCTTCTTTTTTTCTATTTAGCTCGGAGTGACTTTTTTGTTATTAGGGTTATCCAAACAAATTAAACTTTATGTAATTGTTCATTAAAAGTTATGGTACCAATTGACCCTGTGTCAAAAAACTCCTAGAACTTACAGAGTTATTGCCCTTTGAGAAGGAAATGCTTGTTATCACTACTCCTCTAAAACCATAAGAGATAGAGACTTGGAACTTTTACCAATGTCTTCAGTACACTTAGAGGGTTGTTCAATCTATTCATACCGAAAGGATCTGAGGCCCCCTTCTAGCAGTTATTGCCCCTGAAAGTATTTAAATTTCCATAAAATCACTTCCAACTTTTTTATTATTTATCATAAAGACGTCGGACCACTTGGGATAGAAGCGACTACCTTGGCCGAACAAAATGACATAAAGGTCAAAGGTCAAGGTCATTTGGAAATCTGTTAATTAATGATTTTTTTTAGATCTCTTTTGTTTAGGGTGGTAGAGAAAAACTTTTTCATGGATGTAGTAGGACTTCTTAAGACATTTTAAAATATATCCCCTTGGCTCATACCTTTCAATAATTACAGAGTTATTGCCCCTATTGTACGAAATGCTTGTTATCGCTACTCCTCTGAAACAATAAGAGATAGAGACTTGGAACTTTTACCAATGTCTTCAGTACATTCAGAGGGTTCTTCAATCTATTCATACCAAAAGGATCTGAGACCCCCTTCTAATAGTTATTGCCCCTGAAAGTATTTACATTTCCATTAAATCACTTTCAACTTTTTTATTATCTATCATAAAGACGTCGGACCACTTGAAATGGAAGCGTCTACCTTGGCCGAACAAAATGACATAAAGGTCAAAGGTCAAGGTCATTTGGAAATCTGTTAATTAATGAATTATTATATCATTTGGTACAGAAGTTTAGTAAGGATTTCAATAGCTTGCAGGATTGCGCAATAAGGTATTCAATTAGGTCAGCCAGGTATCACTTCAAGTCCTGTGGTTACTCAAGTGGAAAATGTTTTACAGTCAACCCATTCATATTGTACAAAGACAGCTAGCCTCTAGAACACGCTCTTCTATTGTTAGGTTCTCTATTCATATACTTGTGTAAAGAATATTCACTTGGCGAGCACATCAATTTTGTTCATAGTAAATGGGAAAAAATCAGAAAAAGTAATTCAAAAGATATCTACGATAAACTACGGAACTCTTAAAGCAATCATGGCTTGAAATACAAAATAATCTCTTAAAAATCATTTATGGCTTTGCAGTATTCTCATTTTCTAGTAAAACATATAACACAGGTATATTATTTTTGTATACCTTACTGAGCAATCTAGCAATTTATTAAAAAACAGTAGGGTGGAAAGACCTCTAATTGTTCAAGAACAATTAGTCTACTAGTATATCATTATAATCATATATTTTTGAATAGTATACAAGGATTAATAGAGTGAGACAATGGTATGCCCCGTGTATACAGCTACAGCTTATCTGGTACAAGTACATTGGGATTATTGATTCTAAGAGAGTGTACAGTGGTAAACAACATAACACTAAGGGCAGTGAGACTGTTTATGCACTACGGATTTTTCTTAGGAAAATATGCCGATATTCGAACTATCGACCCAAAATCTGACAGCTTTGAGTTTAGTACTCAATGCGCAACCGATTAGGCCACAGCAGACTATTTACAAGCTCAGTTCCTGTATATAAAAACGTTATAATTCCCTTAAGAATGACTGTACCTAAGGACATTTAAAAATTGCGACAAAACAAATTTAAGGATGGGCTTATTTCTTTTCATTGTAGAAACTGCAAGTGTCTTAACTCTAATTTGATGTAATTACATAAGTTGTAGTTACATTTATTTAATTCAAAGTTCGTATTTACAAAATACAAAATCGTTTTCATAGGTAAGGGACATTACATGTTCTTGAATCTCCATAAAATAAATAAATGAGGACGCCCAGTTTTTAGATACTTACAATGTAATACATAGTCAACGCATGTTTGTCTATTGTTCTCCATGTAATTGTAGTTGTACTATATTTTTAAGCTTATGTTAAAAGGAAATCAATAGACAAACATACGGTCATTGTTAAAAAAAGAAAAAAGATGGTGACTTTAATACATTTATTTGTGAATTTGTTTTTATTAATTATCATAATATCTCAACGGTTAAAGTATCGGGCTTGTGAACCGCAGATCGCGAGTGCAAATCCGCCTGGGGCCTTTGTTAAAATCTACTGTAAGAAATTGAATTTAAGAATATAATTCCCACAAACACTTTTTCGCCTATTTAACTTATATACTTCTTATGCATCATTTTATCTTTCATAATCAAGTAGTTTGCCGCTGATTAGAGAATTTTTTTAAGGTACAGTGAGCAACATTAATGCACGTATACCTGAATTTGATAAAATATATTAATAATTGTTTAAGTTATAATTACATTATAACACACTGTGTAATGTATCACGTGGTACATTTAACATACAAGAAGGTACAGGACATAACAAGTTTGTTTTAGCTTAAAAAATCGATTACCCGTCTAAAGGTCCGACATAACTTGTGAATAAGAAGATACGACTGGTTTAGTGAAAATTAAAGTAACCTCAGGTAGCAAATAGTCATTGGTTACGAGTACATGTAGCAATAGGAAATAACATCAGTTTTTGGAAACGATTTATTTACCAATGTACCAATTCTGTTGAGTTAGTTTATTCTCAGACACCATTAAAATGTAAATGTAGGTACAGTATAACATATTTTGTTATTTTTTTAATTAAATAAGAGTTACAAGTTAAATAGTAAAATTTATTTAAATGCATAGAATAAATGGTTAAATGGAATCAAGGGCAATCCAATCAAAATTAGATCTTAGATCCACTCACGTACGACCGCTACACTAAGCGATCGTATATGTACGTTAGCGGATCTAAGATCTAATTTTAATTAGATTGGAATCAAGGGGGCATTCAGCGATATAGATGTACAGTTTTTCGCAAGGTGGTATGCTATATACTAGTATGCATGTCTTCTAAATTAGTCTATTGACACAATGCACCTTATTCATCGCTTACGTTGTATACGTATATGTCATAGTTTTACTGTCTTCAATTCGTATTGATTTTTTCTCTTTAAACATATGATTTATTATCTCTTTGCGTCATGTAAATGCACACACGATCATCCTGTGTATACAGCTTAACTGCTACCGTAGGATTATTGATTTTTAGAGAATATGCACTGGTAAACAATACTAATGAAAAAAAAACCATCACAATTTCATAACACTGATGGCAGTGAGATTGGTTTCTTAAGTTTCATTGTACAAACTTATAATTTTTAAAGATATAGTTTTCCTTAAAAAACAAAATGATTTTTTTCACAACGTAACCTTGAGTACAACACTTGCATCAATTTGATATAAATATTGCTGCCATGGAGGCGTTTCAATTCAAATACCATTAAATAGTTGATTTTTGTTCGGGGTACTAATATTTTTTCTTTATATCGTTCTTGCTTGGATTGTCTAATATCAACAATAGGAGAAACCGAAAGTACCTCTGAATGAATTATCATTTGTTCGACGGGTTTACACTGAATCTTACCTTAACAAATTGTTATTAGCAATAGTATTAACACTTCTATAACTGATACTTACTATATGCATGACATTATGATGAATATTTTCATTTTACTGCAATTAATAGTTAATGCGTGTTAACAACTTTGTTAATAAGAAACATACCTTAATATTCCTTTATGTATCAATTCCTTAAGGAATCTAATACACCGCGCACTTGCAAATACGGTGTATGAAATATAGACATTTAAAGGCCCAACGCAGAGTGCATGTTTAGTCATGCTTTCTATCACGTAACATTATGCCATGTAGAAATTCAATACTAAACCACTCTTCAAATTAAAATGAGAACGCAACCAAGAATATAACTGGAATAACCTCTATTAAAATAAATGTTTGTAAACAAAATCCCTGTTTCATGAGCATTTGTTCAAAACTTATTTCACGCTTTTAAGAGGGCTGGGTGATTATAACCATGTTTAGACAAAAAAAGCTCTCAAATTCAAAAGCTAAATTTCATGGAATTTTTCTTTACTAAATAACCGGTGATAGTTTCACAAATCATATCTAATTTTTCAACTTAAAGGTACATGTATATCTGATGGTTAATTTGTTGTTCAACCAGTCTCCTTAACGTTAAGCTTATTTTTGTTGTCTCTGGCAAACAATTATTACAATAATTGGTCAAACACACTAGACACCATATCCCTGATTGAACGACTTTTTTTTAATACTTCGCATTAATTGTGGACCCTCTGAAAATACATTTTTTCAAGTTTTGTTATCTTTGACAATTTGACAATGTATGTACTTTTTTCAATTTGAAAATATCAGAACTTGAGTTTATAACAAACTTAAAATCACAAATGCACATACTGTGGGAACATATTAAATGCACGTTAAGTATTTCTTAGAATATATCATATTAGAAATCAATGCACCAACAGTGATATAGAAAATTAATAAAAAATCTTACGCTAAAATCTGGCTTTAATTACTGATTTCAGTTTGGTGCTACATTGTATGTCTTGTGAAGGATAACGCCCGTTGCAGTTTCGCATCAACAATCGTCAATAATGATAGCCCCCAAAAATCCTGGCACACCAAGACAATGCAATTTAAACATAACATTATTATCTTCAGAATTTATTGACGGGTTTGTTTGTGTATCAAACAACATGCGAGGATCTAGAGAGGACAAGGAATTTACATATTAAAGTTACCGAAAAAGGCATCGAACCCCTTCCCTAGCAAACACAATAATCCCTCAGACCCCCAATCCTACAGAAATCTTCTGGATCTGTGCAACTTTGATCCTTCATTCTTGCTCGTTTATTTACCGATTCGTTTGAAATGCTCAAGTCTCATAAAATGTCGCGCGATGTTGTAGTTGGTTAAAATCCCCATCCGGTCCTGAATTGTTCCCCTTTTTTCTAAACCTTTGTCACATGGATTTAGCTTTAACGATGACTGGCAGAATATTAAAGATTGGCTGGCTTGTAGTTAGATACATTTAAGAGGTGCAAGATACTATCAATTTGTTATTTAAATGATATTCTAAGGTCAAGATTTAGTAAATAAAAGGTGCCTACAGGTTTATGAAATTCCAAATATAAATTCTTTTAATGATGCTTTATAACAATAGCTTTGTTTGGTAGGATGTATCGGGGCTTTAATTCTTAGTAAACACACTGAAAAATCATATTTAAACAGTCGTTTTCTCTGAAGAATAAAGGAAATAAGTAACACATTTTGGAGGTTTTTTTTTTCATTTTTGACTAATGAAATATATCTAGAATGCCAACAGTCTCCCCCAAAACGGCATTTAACAAGCTCTTGACCTCCTCTTTAAAATGATACAAAATTGGAATTACTTTTACCATGATTTAATATAGAATGTCAGAAATTGTTTAATTTTCTACATAAGTCCTTTTAGGTTGTTAAGTACGGGAAATGGATTCTTTAAATCAATTATGACGTCATAATGGTTCTAGCATCATAAAGACACTCTGGAATCATTTACTAGATCTTGACCTTAAGGACGACGGACCCAATTCAAGATTTCGCACCTATGCGCAGAAACCGCGCATATGCTATAAATATGACTGTCGTAATAACTTACATCAGAATAAGAGAAAATAATAAAATTTTCATTATACTAAACATAATTTGTGATGCCAAAATATTTTAAGTGGAGAAAAATTAAAAAAAAAAAATTAGTCCGAATTTCCTCTGTTTGCGACATGTCCGTTATATTTCCACAGTTTATAAATCATACAACGCCGAAAGGCAGTTTATAGTCTTATATTCTGGTAGATATTGAATTTATACATTAACTGAACAATATTTATATATACAGCAGTTAATGTAACGTCAGGCAATAAATAATTATGTCCTTTTTTCAATGATATTTCTGAAGAAAAATGAACCATGCCGTGAACTTTGACACAACCCCTCAAAAAATTTAAGTCGATGACCTACATTTTTTTTCTGTTCATCGGTAAGCTAATTGACTTCTTAATATTACAATTTAATTAGAGTAAGAAATCTATTGCAGAATTTTTAAAATATCAGTTTTTATACCACGCCCCAGAAAATTCCCATTACTTTCTATTATATCTGCCGATTTTTGTACCCAAATTTTGTAACGACACTATTATAAAAAGGAAGTCGATGATCATGTAATTTTTTTATTGATTTTCACTCACCATTAACTGATTAACATTATATAAAAATTCGAATAAAAAATCTATTGTAGAAATGAATTGGGTCCGCCGTCCTTAAAAAGAGAGATATAGGTGTTGAAATATAGTTTTTTTTAAAAATATTTTCACGTTTTTAATTTTTATGATTTCATCTCATTATAGTTTGTCTTTAGAAGTATTTAAAATGCTGTGGTCTTGTCAAGACCTTTCATTTGGTATTGAAAAAAAACGGACTGGTCCCTAATTTTAGATAGTTAGATGATTAAAAGGTTTTTTTTATTTTGTTAACAACATGTAAAGAAAGAAAAGTTTCTAATGCTAATAATAACTTGTTCAAAATTTAATTTTGATTCCATCTCTAGTAATGAATTTCATGTTTTTATCATATATAGTCAGTTTTTGCAGAAACAGTTCGAGCCGGATCGGCTCATTTTTTCGTGAGGGTGCTCACATTTAAGAAGTTATGAAAGGGATTTATTTTATGCACTGACTGAATACTATAACTCAAAATCAAATTTTTAAATGTATTCATTCAAAAATATATTTTTCATTTCGTAAACATGAACCTCTTTGACTTTTATTTAGTTGCTTGTTTCAAAACGGCGCCTCTCTTTTTATTTTAGAAACAATATGTATTCCAAAATTCCGAGACTCAGGTAATCGATCGATAGCAGAGTCGCAAGCTATGTATACGCTGTTGCCCAGACACAGTATATGTGCTTGTGTATAGAGCTGGGGTTGCACATGTTTAAAACGCCACTATTTTTACGACAACGGAGACATTTTGAATCGTGTGCTCATTATTGGAAGATGTGTTATTAAAATGGTTCTAATACATGGTAAATGAACCTTGACAGTGTTTTCACAGTACGCGGCCGTCCACTAAAGCAAGTGTTTACTACTGACACATGTCTGTACAAATGTACAATGACAAACGGGGTTGATTCCGATTGAAAATCTGCTTTATATTGCAGCGAATATTATTTTGTTATATCTGAACCGGCAAGTTCGTTCTGTTTTTGTTTTCGTCAGATCTAGATTGTGTTTTTGTCCCCGCGTAACACACACGAGTGAAAAATAAAACACATGTACAAGTTCAATATTCAAATGAATAACTGACTTTTTAAAATTAGCCCTTCCTCGTTGATTAATTGTGAAAGATACGTGACTAATATTTCAAAAAGGTAAATGCTTCAATTTTATTTTATTTTCATTTTCATAAACAGTCAATGGTCTTTAGTCTGTTCCTGCGGTTTCCCTTACTGACGGCAGAAGACAATTTTATGTAACTCGATGTTAACTATCAGCTACTGTCATATTCTCTTTAACAGTGTTTATTTAGCTCATGTGCGGATCAAAAGAGGGAGAAGGGGTCTAGACTCCGCCCCGCTAAATATTAATAATCAATCTATAAAATTCACATTGTAAAATTCCCGAAAATAGGCCTCAACCCCCCCCCCC
>WFKH01011925.1:58446641-58460209 GCA_016163765.1 Magallana hongkongensis
TGCAAATATATCAGTTCGAAGTTTCTCCAAAACGCTTTCGAATATCCTCCCAAACGTTTACCGATCCCGATTGGAAGTTGGTTCACGCATGCGCACATCCTAATTATAATGCCTGGTTACTTTATATAAAATATTATCAATTATATACCAGAGCGGCGTGGAATTCACTGCTTTTTAAGTATGACGTAATTGCACAAATGCAGATATTTGTAAATATATTAGCATGCTCATTGATTGATAGCATTGATTTAACATTTTTTTCAAATTTTGCATAGAAACCCGTAAAAAAACCTGTATTTCCTGGTACTTTTGGTGAAATTGCGTTGTTAGATATTTAACAATTACTATCTATGTAGGAATTCTAGCAAAGCCGATAAAAAAAGGTGTCTTTTGGAATTGGTACATCTGTTACCATGGTTACACCAACAGCTGTGACAATATGTTCCTCAATTATTGTTTTTACACCGGTTTACTTCATTTACCATTTTGCCCTTTAACGTCGGTCAATTGATCAGCTCATTTCGGCGTACGCCTATATGGGACAAATGAAGTCCGCCCCGTTTAATTTGTTCCCGCACTGTATGAAATTTGTTATCACAAATTGGATGAAAATACGTTTTTAATTAACAGATTTTAAAAACCGAAAATACGAATTATAAGTTTGAAATAATAAATTCAAGAGTTCGTTATTTCAAATTTAATTTGTTAAAACAGATTTCAAAATTTGTAAAAACGAATTCATAAAATTTGTTATAACAGATTAAATTCGTTATAACGAATTCCTAAAATTTGTTATTACAAATTTAATTCGTTATTACGGATTCAACAATTTGTTAAAACGATTTAAATTCGTTTTAACAAATTCAAGAATTCGTTATATCAAATTCAAAAATACTTTTTGATAGGTCCTAAATGGGCTTCCGTACTTTTGGTGTCCTCTTCTAGTTCAAAAATTTCTTCAGTATATGTCTTGTAGCTTCTTCCTCAATTTTGTATTTTTGATTTCCCATGAAGTCCCATAACTTCAGTTTCGGCTTTTTCGAGTGTTTTCTGACATATATCTCTTCAACTCATTTGATCTGCATTGTCTTAGACTATGCAGCTCTGTTCGTAGAAGTATCACTAATTGAACGTAAATTACTATTTCGTAGAGAACTACATGTAAATGATAAATCTCGTAAAACACGTTTATTTTCGAGATACTCGCACAGTCGTTTCATGTATCGCGTCTTTCTACCGCTAGAAACTATTTCTTTTTCAACCTTTTTCGGCTTTGGTTTCTTCATATGTGTAACATAATTTCCAATTCTGTGATATTGGTTAAATTAGTGTGTTTGATATTCCTGAAATGTTGAACATAGTTCAAGCGAATGTTGTTATGTACATTCCGTGTTTGTTGAAATCATAATAAATTCTATGGATAAAAGTGTCTGTTTTTTCATTAAACTGCATAAGTTGTAAACTTTCTGAAAATTACTCAATTTAATTCAAACGCATTTAAAAGTTTAAAAAATATAATTTCTGGACTGTAAATGCCCCAGTTTTAACCTGTATCAGTTTATTACGTGAGGTCTTTCAGTTAATTACGTGAGGTCTCAAGCTTTTTCAGTAGTCGACGCAAAAGCGTGATCGGCATGTTTGTAGTGGGCTATATCGCTTTTAGAGACAAAAGGAAGAAAGAGGCAAATCAAGACATCAAAAATGTTTTGAATCATAGGGGCCCAAAAGAGATAATATTGACGTTCTTTTTTTTTTCTGATCAGGTGTGAAACTAGTGGTACATATGTTTATTGACATGTTAACAATTATTCTATCGCACGGAATTTTATGAAGGAATTAATATTTTATTTTGCTAACGTTATAAAGTATTTTTATACTATCTAATTTTTTAAATAACTTGTTGTCAAGCCTCTTTATGTATTTGTTTCTCTCGATTACTTTTTCCACGCAATTGCGCAATTCTACACATAGTTACTTGAATCGTTTAATATCAATATGCATATGACAACACAATTTCTCCTTAAATTTAAGGTAGCTCGCGGGTTTACTGTTTGTGAGAAAACCTACCCTGAAAATTTGTCCGCGTGATCCATAGGTTTCAGACTTTTATTTCTAAAATTTATTTGAGATTCGTCTGCGTGGTAATGATGTTATCGTGTTTCAAACACAATGTCGCTGATAGAATCAAGCGACGCCATTTTAATGAATTATATAGTAAAATGCATGTCTTAGTCGGGAAACGCATTTCAAAACAATGCTCGAAACTTTTAAACCATTTGGACGAACTTAATTTTACTCAACACAATGACAGAAGAGATAATTTTGAATCAATTCATTAAAAAATATCAATATGTGTTCTCGGCCAATTTTTTGCAAAACAACTTTAAAGATTTAAAAGATTTCACAAAACCCTATATTTTCATTATTACGTTAGCCCGACGTCATCATTTTCTTACGTCTGAGAACCGAAAAATGAAAATGCGTTATTGATTAGACTAGCTGATTAACACATATTAGAACATGTTAATACTAATTAGACATTATGATGAATGTTATCGCATGCACAAATGCAATTAATGTAAGGTTGTGAAGAGACGAAAAATGGCTAATTTTTTTCATGAAACTCTGAGTCAATCAATGCAAAAATAATTACCATACAACTATTGACATAATTAGTTTGTAATCGTATAAGATATTTAGCTAAAGCCAAAAAAATTTTTATATTAAAATTGGTAGTTGAAAATACAGAAGTTATAATTATAAAAGAAGCGAAGTTAATGTATACGGTTCAATTTATTTACTTGTCTAAACATAATTTTAAATAGAAGAGTTCCAACGCACATTCATACCTTATAGAACAAAATGTGACAATGTATGTCACGTCTTTAAATTTTTAGCATTTGATAATTATAAATGTTTGTATAAACTGCACTTAAGCATTTTGAAATATTTCCTTGTATGTTTCTAAAGATTATTTGTCATTAATAATTTTTAGCTATGACGGTCAACTCTTTACGAATCCTATTGTGACGTCAGCAAACCCGCGAGCTACGTTAATAACCTTAGTACTCCGTTAATACAAACAATTAATCTGTCGCATTTTTCTCAGTGTTTTCCTTATACAGCTCATCAAACTGACCAATTTCGGGTCTCGTTTTCAACATAACAAATACAGCTTAAATGGCATTTTTAGCTTTAAAGTTAAATATTTTCCCTTATTTTACCTCTGTTTATATATGCTATGTAAAAAATACAACGAATATACATGCTATTCTATATAACAATGAAATAGTTTCCGTGTTATCTGCCCATGGTAAAAAGTCGTCTAAACTATTCACCTGCGGCATTTGATTTCCCGTGTTTTAAACTCGGAACACCTTTGGTGTTTTCCGAGACGCTTCGTTAAATTCAAAGTCCGATACCTCTTAATTGTTTACCTTTTATAAAATCTCCATCGCCGACAAATAAAGTTTTTTTTTTTCGGTATAATAAAATACCTATTTACTGACTATTCCGACAATAGCAAGTTTATTGTCTCCCGAGACGAAAGTTGTTCCGGAAACCATTTGTGAAAGGTGTATCACTACGGTATATGTTATCGAGATTAAAAGTTAGTCTAATGAATGAATTTAGAGTAAGTTCTTTTACGGAAACTGATCGCAAGCAATATGAATACCAGAATACCAACTGTTGATGAAGGCTAAAACTAGGCAGAAACTAGTTTCAGTAAGTTCCCAGTCAGTAGCGCACACCATTGGGGGTCATGTCTGAATTTGTCCTTTAGTTTCCGGAGGGTTTCCACAATGCTAAAACCAAATTTAAGTTGAGTGCTATTGATTGCTTACACAAATTTGTTTTATGTTCCTCATACCGATGCAATGAAATAATTATGTTTCCGATGTCAAATAAACACTAGACTCAATTAATTTAACAACAGGAAGAAATGCTTAAAAATTACAAATTATTTATTGAATTAGATATTGCTGTTCTTGAATAATGATGTTCATATTTTTAATTATAGTTTTTTCTTTAGATTCATTTCAAATTATAGAGGCGCGCCTTTGTTCAAGGTAAGTGTCTGATTTCAAGATCTTAAAAACATGAAAACATTTCATAACATTTAAAGGCTTTTACAAATATTTTTTTAGAACACAAGGAGTGGGATGTTGCTATGGATTCGTACTAAATGAAAGAACAGGAAAGTGCGATAGTAAGTACATGAAATGCATACACATTTTTAAGAAGTCTCGAGGATGTTGCAATATAACCTCCGATCAATCCGATTATAATAGAGATCTCTGCAAAAGCAGTGATCCTGTATTTTAATCAGACTGACCTGTCCATCTAGTTAAAGAAATGTTGTTTAGAAAATAAAAATCTTATGATGAGATGTAGCAGATTACTTTGTTTCAAAACAACATAATGAGACCGAGAAAGTTAACCTTAAGCATCCTCGTTAACAATTAATTTCAAATACTTTTATTTCTATTCTTCATATAGCTATTGATAGTAAAGTATTTCAGGCGATCTAATCCTCATTAAAGAGATAAAGTATGTCGACATTATATTAAAACGATCGACTGCTTCGTGACTTGCATGCAGTAAATGCATACCAAGAAGCTTTTACTATCTTTGATTTATTAGCTATAGGGCCCCGTCTTCGGGTGCCCTATAGTGATTAGTCTGTCCGTCCGTCCAAGATCACTTGTCCGAGGCATATCTTCACTCTCCTTGGCCAAATCTGGCTAATACTTCACATAAACAGAGCTTTTAGGAAAAGAGTGTAAAGCGACCTTAAATCCAATTTCAAGGTTAAATCTGATGGCCATAGCAGATCTCTTTAAAATCCAGTTTTAGACCATTTTTTTTTTACCAATGGTTCAGGCTTGCTCAAACTAAACCCCCCAAAAACCTGTTGGTACGGGGTAATGAGCTTTACTTTAAGTGTTATGCCAACCTGAACATTTCTAAATCAAAGGTCGATGTCAAAGCAAAATCCTATGAAATGCTTTTATTCTATTTTCTATTATTTAAGCGGGGGGAGGGGGGGGGGAGGGGGGGGGTCCTTTGAGATGGTCACCATCTGATATCTAGTATAACTCTGGCATTCTTCGTAGAAAGTAGACTATACAAATTATAGTTTCATTATTATATTTAGAAGGCAAAATTAAAAGAAATGTCAGGGGGGTAATAAGCTCGGAAAATTAATCATTTATTAAGAAACAAAATTTGCGTTCGATATTTTTTTTCAACAACTCAGTCTTATCTGTAAATATTATTGATATAAATAATTTACAAGGACGTTTGTAATTTAATGAATTTTCATTTTTCTTTTTAAATATATTTAATAATAACTGATTCATAATTAAACTAAGAAGTTTTAGGTTAAGAAAAAAACCCAGAAACAGATATATTTATATAGCTTTGCATGGAAGAAGGGGAAAGCGTGCTGTTATTTAGAGGAATTTTTTTTCCAATAAAAAGACATTAGACCCTGCAGGTTAAATTCATCCTTCGGGAAAATCTTTTCTAGACCCATTTTCCGGTGGGAAAGTCTGCCGAGATCCATTTTTCCGAAATGAAAGACAATACTAGCCTATAGCCTTCGGTCTTTTAATGATTCTTTTTTTCCGCATTGCTGGTATTAACAATATTCTTGTTCTATATCGTCTACATGATTTATGTTAATTTTCTGTAAATTAAACATGTCATTCTGGCAATATTTTAGAGTGTCCTATAGGCTACTATGGAAATGAGTGCTCCGAGAAATGCTTTCCTCCTACCTATGGAGAGGACTGTCAATCGTTATGCCATTGTCCCGAAAAAGAATGCCACTTTGTTAATGGATGTGTTCAGCGCCGTCTAACCACAGCAGAATATAGTATGTTTGCTTTTGAAATGTTAATTACAGTACACAAATTCATTTTCATATCATTGGTAAATTATTTTTTTCATACCAATTCGTCATTGCAGCAACGTTAAATGACGTTTCTTCTTCAGTCATCACCGTTTTGAACGTGAGGTCCATTTCTTATCCAGCCGCTGTCAAAATCTTATCTACGGATGTAAACAGAGTCGATGACACTCCATTGATACAAACAGACTTGTTGAAAAACAATATCATAATCGGATTTATAGGGTTTTTTGTTATTTCTTTTTTTATATTTGTTTTAACTTACATGTATTTGAAATGTTTTCGGAAAGCGACACAAACAATTCATATTCAAGAAAATAAGGTCCAAGCTCAATACAAGTATTTAAATTTTGATCCAGTTGAACAACACAGTTCAGTTCATCCAGAACCACAAAGTCGCTTGACCACAAATGCAGATTTTATGTACTTATCACCAGTGTTCAGTCGCAATGAAAGTAGTGAACAGCGTTGCTCGAGTAAAAACAAGGATATTTTACAAGAAACCACATTGCACGGACAGGAAATTGGGCTTGAAACTTCAAAAATACAAAATAAACAAAACCTCTCTGAGGAAGATGCACAAGGCAATGTTTATATCGAAATTACAGAAGACAGTATCGAGAGATGTTGATCCTTGCTGAGGGGAAGGTAGTTTCGAGCATCACTCTGATCATTCGAATATATACGCTCATGTTTGCAATATTAGCTCTCAGATCAGATAAGATTCTTAATTTTGTTTCAATGCTTCCTAATTATCTAAAAGTCAACATTTGACTTTAGATTAAAAGTAATCGTGGTTTTTCTTTTCTTTTTGTTTTTTAACCGGGTTTAAAGGAAAAATCCGGTTATTGAAATGGTAAAAATGGCGGTCGGCTGCCAAAAGGGTACCCCTGTTGTACGGATAACTTCTCCTACAGTTTCAAGATAGGAAATTGTTGTTTTGCAGATCCATTGTACATATATCAGAGGTATGGATGATACTTGGATTTTGATTTTTGATAATTTATGAAAAAAATACCAGCTGTTGAACTTAGTCATTTTCACGCAGAACATTGCATATAGGGTACCCCTATTGTACGGATAACTTCTCCTACAGTTTTCAAGATAAGAGGTTTTTGTTTTGCAGATCAATTGTACATCTGTCAGAGCTGTGCATATTACTTGGATTTTGATTTTTGATTATTAAGGAAAAAAATACCAGCTGTTGAAGTTAGTCATTTTCACGCAGAACATTGCATATAGTTACCCCTATTGTACGGATATCTCCTCCTACAGTTTTCAAGATAGGAAGTTGTTGTTTTACAGATCAATTGTATGGATATCAGAGCCGGCATATCACTCGGATTTTGATTTTTGATAATTTATGAAAAAAATGCCACCAGTTGAACTTAGTTATTTTCACACAGAATATTGCATATAGGGTACTCCATTTCTCTGGATGGGTTGTGTTTATCAATTCAGGGTTGACAAATGGATTATAGATACTGTTCACACAAAAGAAAACCCGGTTTGCTGTCAGATTGACAGCTTTTCCCTTGTCTTGTTTTGGTTTTTTTTTGTTTTTGTTTTTTTTATGGGTTTTTGTGTATCAAAAAAATAAGTACTTTTATTGATAAATAATTCAATTAATACGATATTGTTGCTGATTTTGTTCAATACAAAACTATAAAATACGATATATTATGGCTCTATATATAACAGGATTGCAAGAAAAAACATAGCTGCAGATCTGTAGCTCCCGGTCTAAAAGAAATTCGGATGCCACTGTTCCGTACGTGTTTTAAGAAATTTGCAATTTACGACGCACAAAAACTTAAGCCAGTTTTGGATTGAATAATCTTATTTCCAATTATATTTTGTGCACATAATTCGTTTCCCCAAAAAATTTGACCAGTTAACTACAGATATCATCACTTTACTTGCCTCTGGTATTCTTTTAAACACCATCACCATCCCCATAAAGTTAAGTGGTTTGATTACGTATAAAAATTGCGACTCTCGATTTGCGCGTGAATTTTTTCATTTTCCTATGTCGGAGGCACGTAAAGCGATAAAAGTAGTATAGTAAATTGTCTGAAAAATTTAATGGTACTAATTATTCTTACAGAATTTGAGGGACAAGTTTTTGTGCGCCGTAAATTGCAACTTTTTAACACGTATGAAATTGTAGCTCTCTGGTCATCCTTTCGAATTGTGCTACAGACCTGCAGGTAGTGTTAACTAAAGTTTTGTTCTTGTTACTTTAAAAAACCCATATATTTATTTAAATTATACATATCTTTAGTAAAATGATTAGAGGTTGATGGCTTGATAAAACTTGATACACTGTATACACTCAATTTTTCAGTCTGCTTCATTGGTCAATTCAATTCAAATATGACATTTCAGAGGACAAAGGCGCTTTCTCTCTTTGGGGCTTTGGAACGGTAAGGGATGCAGGTGGTGCTTCTTTGCCTTTGTTTTTTGGCGATGAATATCGTTTACTTATTCAAAAAATAAAACCAAAAAACAAAATTTATCGATATTAAAAGAATATATATATATATATATATATATATATATATATATATATATATTTATATATATATATCGATGGGTTTTTATTTTTTGAAAACACGTGTTTGTCGAGCTATGACTATGTGCTGTATTTGATATAGCAGATTAAATTCAAAATAATCAACGGTTTTGTTTTCCATTGGCGATTAAAAGTGTATAACATTGAATATTGGTTAAAAAATATAACACATTTAAAGCGTAGTTAGGAGGAATAACCCAAAGTAGCACGCTTCTTGAGGTGGCGTATTTATTACGTTTTTTTAATTTGTGCTGCACCCACATAAAGTATCAGGAAAATCAATCGATCAACATACTTTACAATACTAAATTGTCTTGGGATTCATTATTTCATGTACAATGTTCAGCTGCGTCAAAATCCGATTTTCTGTGGTGGATATATTTACAGACTATCTGTTGACATTATACCTTTTTTGTTCAATAATTGAACATTCATGTGTGTGCCGATTAGATCAGACTGTTTTAAGGCGAAATTATATTTGTAAATCAGCTAGCATGAAATTACGATTGCAGGGAATTTCTGTAAATGAAAATTACGCTGGTTGAAGTGGAGCATCCTTCTAACGAAGTGAATTGTGTAACGCGGTTCCAATCAAATATTGCTCTGATACAAAAGGTGCAATATGACTTGTACCATACAAATCAAATGTGTAAATGGCATCGAAAGGAAGTTGGTACACTTTGTAATGCCACCAAATGGATAACATGTTGGGGAAAGATGCAGTGCATTTTGCAATCATAAAATATAATATACCTTCCCTAATTTATGTTGAAAATAATGTACATGCCCAATGTTTAAATGATGTTTTTGGTTATCAACTTGTGATGACATCATTTATGAACATTGAGGTGATATAGTTAACACTTACTCAATCTGATTAAAATCAGATCCTCGATGCTCCCGTTTATATGATATATGATTTTAATCAGATTGACACTTATTAAAATGAGGATTTGATTAACTTAAATTTGAACATAATCAAATTTATGTTTAGGAGAAGAGAAAATAATGTACTTAGATATAAATGGCATTATACAAAAAGCTGGAGGTTTCAGGCTGCCGGTCGGTCGGTCCACCAACGGTTTCCGTTCATTTTCTTTGCAGAGGATGCACATATTGAAATGAAATTTGGTATACGGGTTTATTAGGATAATATCTAGGTCAAGTTCGATTTTGGGTATGATAGAGTAATTTTCGGCAGAGACGTAGAAAAATTCCAATTTGTTACAGTTTCCGTTCTTTTCTTCACACAGGATGCACATATTGAAATGAAATTTGGCATACAGGTTTATTATGACAATATCTAGATCAAGTTGAATTTTGGGTACGATCGAGCTATTTTCGACAGAGTTATGCCTCATGGACTTAAAAAAATCAAATTATTTGCAGTTTCCGTTCATTTTCTTTGTGGAGGCTGTACATACTGAAATAAAATTTGGTATACAGATAGTAGTATCTAGGTCAAGTCTAATTTGTGGTACGATGGACCAATTTTTGACAGAGTTATGCGCAATTCCAATTGTTTGCAGTTTCCGTTCATTTTCTTCGCAGATGTTTCGATTATTTGCAGTTTCCATTCATTTTCCTCCAAAGGAAGGGGGGATTAAGTGATTTACAAACATTTCTTGTTTTTGAGAAGTTTTACTTTATATATATAAATAAACATCGGATAGAAAACACATAATAGAATGAAAGTAATATAACAAGACCAACGCGTCACATTGCTCAGATAAGCAACAATGTCAATCTGCGACCAAAAGAATTACAGTTTATCAGAACAAACTTGGTACCTGCGATATTTATATTTATTCCTTAAAATCAAAGGTTTATTATTTTAAAAGAATTTTATGTTTTATTTGCCGCAAAAACCTGTTATTATGGTAGTTTTTTTTATGTAACTATAACATTTATGATAAAACAGATAAAAATCAATCATAAAATTATGCTAGAAGAAAGAATTTTCTACTAAGTTATACATAGCAGACCAATTTTGTAAAACACGTGATGAATATATACGTGTAAGTTTGCCACAGGGCCACTTAATAATAGTTCCCACAAAAAGATTACTAACAAAAGTTTACAAGCTATAAGATTTTATCATTTTACATTTACAACTCATCTTGCTTTTAAATTACAAGCACCAATCTAAATATGTCAAGAAATACCCAGTTGAGTCTGATATCCTCTTAATTTTTATTTGGTATAATACTTTTCTAAGTAATAATTATTTTTATCAGTTAATCATACATAAACTACACTAGCTTTGAGATTTTTACATAATAACTAATAAAATACGTATTTTAAAGCAGTTTTACATTCATATTGAGTTGAGAATTGCGTTTTAGAATGATTCAAATCAGAAAAATTTTATTCAGGTCAGGTTAGTGTGTAAGCCATATATTTATCGTACAGCAAAATTGCCTGATGTGTTGATTTAATAAAACAGTACGAATATGAAAGATTTTGATATCAATTAAGAATACTACCAGACCGAGCCTACGATTAATCTACAGGAGGTACATTTTCAAACTAAATAAGAAAAAGGTGTAACAGCGGTGTGTCAATTCATGGTAAGGCACACAGACATCAATAGCAAATTAAATTAATCGGAAATCGAATGCAAAGTTATTGCAACAAGCAAATTGCTAGAACATATTGATATATGTCAAAGGTCAAACTCATATTGACCCTTACGTTACAATATGACTAATTATTATGATGACGATTCTTACCTACCAATTGTTTGTTAAGTTTGTTACTTTCTCTAAAAATCTATACAGTCATGTATATGTCCAATGATCAAAATTAAGTCACGGCCTGATACATTCCAACATGCAGGAACCGTGATCGGTTTAGAGCAAAAACTGCGATTTAAAAGCGACGAAAGAAGATCAAAAACTTAAAGTGTATATTAAAGAGTCTAAACCACATAACCTTTAAAACATGGAAAATCTCTCTCTCTCTCTCTCTCTCTCTCTCTCTCTCTCTCTCTCTCTCTCTGCTGACACTTTTCTTATAATTTTTTGTCAAACAATGCTTCTAAAATCTAGCAGAATAATGTCTTCTGAGACCATGGTTGATCAGTACTCTTGCTTCTGTAAAACAAATGGGGGCAAAAGTCACTTATATTTGTATTTGTTATAGCTGAACAACTCATATCTTACAATTTTAGGAAGATCTGATGGTTAATTAGTTGACCATCCAGCTTCCTTAACCTACTTTACACAAGCAAGAATACGAGTATAGTGATAGAAAAAGGTATTGCGTTTGTAATGCATTATCATATTTCTAATCAACAATATGTTAAGCATAGCTATACAGAATCGTGACGGATCAGTAATTTAGCTAACAAATACAAATACCTGATTTCCCGCGGACATACGCAATGAGGATTGTTTCGCCCTTCATCAATATTCATGAAAATGCATCGAAATCTAATTGCAAATTATACTAATATCTCTCTTATTAGAACGATTTATATATCGATAAATAGATATATTTGAACGTATGCTAGCCGGGAACTGATGTTTAAAATTTCAATGAAAATAATGATATTCTATATTTGTTTGAAAAACAATTTCAACAATGATACCGTTGTTTTATAACTATACGTAAATACACAAATAACAGTCATGTTTTATATATCTACAAACAGATATATAAACCCAACCAGTGGCAATAACTTTGACCATGGTTTGTATCTCATTAAATGTAATACTCATTTGTAAAAATGGTGGTTAAATACCAATAATATACTAACTGTAAGTTGAAAATTCATTCGTAGAGAATCTTCGTCTGAGGTGTAATGTCCTGTGAAGCCCTCCTGAGAAAGAAATGAACAGGACTATTGTTAATGTCGTTAACGGTTTTCCTCATAAACAGGTAAACACAATAACAATGTATACTAGGTGCATTTTAAAGTTTTATTTTTGGTACTTAGATTTGATGCCTAGTTATTTTATAGTTTTATGTAATTAAAGGGTAAACAATTAACAACTGATTTCGTGGGTTTTTTTTTTTAAAGTTTAATTTTATTTCGGTATTTTAATATTAATTTTTGTCCATACTTTGTTGACAAGATAGAGACTACTCCATTTAAGCTATTCAATGTATAATTTTGGGATATTGAATTTTTTAATCATTTTAAACTTACTAGTTAAATGTGTATTGCTAAATAACAATGAAAGTGGATTGAACCAAAACAACATGACTGACAACATGCAAAAAGTGGGTCATTCTGCATCTGTACCTTTTCGAAGATTTTTTTTGCCTTGGTGAAAAGCACAAAATTATAATTCTGTCATAATATCTGCGGTAAATAATTATCTTTTTATTTCACGCTGTAATAGAGAGAAAGTTGATGCATATCATCACCAAGAGATTTGCATGAATTTTAAATATTTTTTTTTTTACAATATCTTATTAAAAGGTGCGTTCCTTATGGACTTCAATATCAAATTCAAGATACTATTAGTTGGACAATAATCAAAATTCCTTTGTAGGGGTATTTTTATTTGATAACAACTTCAAACCATGTTAAACATTGATACCACAGAAGAGATGTTTATTTTTTGGAGTAGAATAATTGTACTTTTGCTTCAGTTCTTTATCGTAAAAAGCAGCATTATGATATTTCTTTCAAGGCCTGAGATGCAAACAGCCTTGAAGTGGAATGGAGAAAACACTTGAGGAAAGGAAGAAACGACGTGTTGACATTTCTTTCCATAGTGCCATGATGAACTTTATTTGCAATTTATAAAACTGTTCAGACATATTATTCACCGTTTAAGAGTGGCCTTTCTCACTTGGTACACGGCAAGGGGGAGAATCCAATGTACTATTTATTTTTACTTTTTTCTAGATAATGTATTTTAGTTGGCTGACTCTTGTTACATTTTTATGTATACAGTTGTCATAGATGCTACGCAACAGTAGAAAACTCTCTCTCTCTCTTTCTCTCTCTCTCTCGCTCTCTCTCTCTCTCTCTCTCACACACACACACACACACACACACACACACACACACACACACACACACACACACACACACACACACACACACACACACACACACACACA
>WFKH01011925.1:58485633-58503626 GCA_016163765.1 Magallana hongkongensis
GGGGGGGGGGGGGGGGGGGTGGGGGGGGGGGGGGAGTGGGGGGGGGGTGGGGACGGGGGTTATGAGTGGGTTTTTTTTTTCACTTTTCGAGAACTTTTAGTCCAAAATCAACAAACCGTCATCGGTGTTTTTCATGTCGATTGTGTAAGTTTATTTTTATTGTGTATTGAAACCTGAGACAATGAAATAGGCATTTTAAAACAGAAAAACTAACCTTATGTTCATTTCTAGTAAGAGAATGTAGCTTGGCAATAAAGGTATTTATAATTATTGAAAACTATTAACAATACGTGATGGAAACATGCACTTGAGAAAAAAGTAATCAAATCCTAGCAAATGGCAAAAACTTGCGCTGTATTTTGTTGAAGTCGTAAATTACATTTTTACAACTAAATTACTATTTACGTCTTATTTTTAATACTTTCCGAATTCATAAACAATGTCAGATTTACCTCTTACAAATCCCCGTAAGAAACGTGCATATGTCTGTTCCTGTGAAAAATTTCCGAATATTCAAGAGAAGGTGTGATCAGACTATTGTATTACGATACTTTAAACACAACCACACAAACAAGTTTGAAATTAATTTAGATGAACAATCCACTATTATCTTAACATATACAGAACAACAACAAAAGCCACTGACAGTATAAAAATTAAACTCTAAGTTACTGTATAAAAATAAAATACAAAATTTATGGCATTTGGGGACTTCTTTCATTGAATCAAAAGCATTCAAAATAGCCTGGGGAAGCCCAGCAGGTTTAGACCTAACAACAGGGAATACTTCATACAACTCGATTTAAATAAAAGTATACTCCTTTCAACCTGGCAGGTTGGCACTGATTTAAAGTACGACAAATCACGATAAGTAATGCATTGTGCTACATGTATAAAAGTCTGGTCAGAGCACAGGAAGCATTAAGACGCAGTTTTGATTACATGTTGGATGTAAAACATACTTCAGCTTAGATAAGTTTTTTATATTTAAATTTTGGGGTGGGGGGGGGGGGGTCCGTAACTGAAATTCAAATGTCAAATATTGGATCAGTCCTTTTAAACAACGATATGGTATATACAATAAACATTTGGACTCATACAAATACAACGCATTTAACGTTCATAATGAGTAGAATTTCAAAAGCAGGAAGAAAGATGTGCAGTTAAATAAAATATTAATAATGGAACTGTGTTGTTTCCCGGTATTCCTCAGTGGCCGATGATGATTATGTTTGTAACGGTGTTAGTATCTATCGATTTATTTCAATTCATTGAAAACAGCATATGCACAGGGTAAGAGCATTTAAAAAAATTCTTTGAGAAAACTTTAAATATTGTTTGAAGATTTCACCAGTATGATTATTTTATAATTTTAGGGTTAATGGAACAGAAGACTGCTGTTTTGGTTTTTCGTTGAATAGAACAACTAGAAAGTGCGAAAGTAAGGATTTTAAAATGCCAACAGTTACAGTTTATTCATAGATAATTTTTAACATGATCCTTATAATTATTAAATCAGATGGAAATCACTTGTTATAAGGTATGCAAATATTTTATCTGTACAAATAGAACACAATAATGCATGAATAAAATTATATTAATTTTGTATAATTTAAATTTACTTTGCGTATTACAATTTAGAGTGTTCCAATGGCTACTTTGGCAGCGATTGCTCCCAAAAATGCATTCATCCTACCTTTGGAGAAGACTGTCAATATATATGTCACTGTCTCGAAACTGACTGCCATTATTCTTATGGATGCTTACATAAAACGAGAACAATTTCTCAAAAGCCAAGTATGTTCATTAAATTCTATTGTTTTAAAGAATAAATTGTCATTCAGACTTAACAATTCGTAAAAACTACATATTCTATTTAATTTTGTTATCAATAGGTTCAACAAAAATGTATGCAGAAACATTTTTGGCCACGTCTACAACCGTTTCGTTATCAAATAAAACATTTTCTAATCAGTACACTACTGAAGATTCATCAGTGTATTTACACAAAATAAGTGATACTACAGTGCAAAACATCTCCAGCAGCAATGATTTGCTTAATAACGATGTTTTTCTGGGCTTGTTTGGAGTTTTTGTCTTGTTTTTCATTGTTTTTGTTGTTGCAAATATTTATCGCAAATATTTTCGACAGAAATTAGTTTCGAGTCAGTTTAAAGAAAGTGAATGGCATGCACAATATCAATCGCTAAATATTAATGGAATTGGTACAGCTTCTCCTGTTGCACAAGTACAACTAAATGCGAATTCTTCCTACATATACCCAGTGTTTAGTCGAAATGAGAATGATAATAACGGTGACTTGCAGGGGCACGATATAAGACATGGACTCAACGTGGTTTCAGAAGAACTAGCTTTAGGCAGACAAAGATTCATTCACGAATCTTCGTATGCAGAAAATGAATTAAATGTTTCTCTAGCGGGTCGAGCAGATCATGTTTACATCGAAATAGCAGAAAACAGCGAAGAAAATTTAAATTCAAGAATTGATTTTGGCCGTGAATCTAACATCGTAAACAACAACGATAGTAGAACTTCATTGGACGGATCTGTTGTGTACATGAACCAGTAAAATGTTTCCTTCTATGAAGCTATATCAAAAGGCAAAAAAACATTCCTCCTTGTGATTTTGTAACAGCTCAAAAGGTCATAAATTTAACTACAAATAATCACCCCTTATTGTAAGTAAAAAACACGATTACTCTTTTCTTTTGGAATGACTTACCTCTCTCAAACTAATAAACAGCAATGTTAGGAAGTTAACCGGGATTTGAACTTAATTGGTGCGTAATCATATCTTAAGAGAAGCCCTTCGTGCTTCAAATGATTTGATCACGTGGCCAACTGAGTTCATTTTTATATACTGTTTATTTCTTCAACTCCAAATTCAAGCTGAAATTTACTAGTAAAAGACATTGCCCGCTATGTGTTTTCTCACGTTGTCGCTATCCCTACAACCCCTCTATAAGCCAGTGAATCATTAATAGCTTGAAGCTGTTTCATTTGTTTGAGCATCGGATGCATCACCTTTGTTATTTAGATACGTTGTGTACATGAAGTAACGATAAAAATTGTCAAAATTTTCCACTTATTCCAAACCAGTAGAAAAATTACTGTCAAAACACTGATCCATTCCTTTCAAACACACTAACAAATAATGAAAAAGAGTAAAAATTATAAAAAAAAAAAAATAATAATAATAATAATAAAATCTAGAAGTTGGACATTAGGCAAGGAAATGAAAGACCAAAAAAACCCCAAAAATAACTACGCGCCGTCTATGCGCTCCAAGAGTGCAATCAGGTGAAATTATATTAAGGGGCGATAGGAGAGTCAAGCCCCTTTCACAATTGGCGCACGAGCACATTACAACACTTTGCGATCGGAATTTTTTGTCTTCGCACGAGCTATCGCATACGTTGCACGAGCTCTCGCATTCGTTGCATGCGTTTTTGTGGTCGCATCAAGTCTCCTCAAAATAGTGGACATGCACACAATTCAGACGCGACCGAATGCGATCCAAATTATTGCAATGCAACGCACGACTATTAGTACGAACGTTTTACAACGTTTTGTGTACTCGCATGAGCGATGCACGATTTTTTATGATCGTAAGATAAATCAGAGCTGTTTATGTGTGTGTTGTTCGACCATGAGACTGTTGCTCAATGTGTCTCATGTAATCTTGCAACGTTTTACTATCATTGCAAGATTAATCGGTTTCAGTTTCCATGCTTTGCCACTAGTATATACTGGATACAGGGTTTTTTTTCGCCCCGTGATTTTTTTGCTTCTACTTACGGTTTTGCCTCCTCTTGAAGTCGCCTCAGCAATGTTGAGGTAAAAGGGAGATAATGTGAGACATTGGAATTCGCCAAGTCTTAATCCGATTACTGACAAAAGTGCGAAATGAGCGAAAATAAAACGGGGGCGAATATTTCCCTTATACAGCGTACACTGTATAAGCCAGAATTGGCCTTGATTTTGGCTGTTGCTTTTGTCATCTTCTTGGGCGGTATCTTCTCTTGCATTCAGCTATGTCTACTGAAGAGCGTCGGAAACGGGCGGTATATATACCCCTCTGACTCGTACGAGCATTCGTACGATGAAACGCATGATCGGACGAGCGCCGCTCGTCCAATCGCATTGGTGCACGTTCAATCGTCCGATCATCTGGTCTTTCGTGCGATCCTATCGCATTATCTTACAACACTTGCTTTCATTGTACAACAGTCGCATAGAGACGCAAGATATAACGCAAGATTCAATGCGTTTGCATCGCACAACGGTCGCTCTGAATCGTGCGAGTTTCGTACGAGTACTTTTTCATATGCGATTATTTTGGCAACAGTTTTCGAACCATATCTAATTTTTTCGGTCGCACGAATATTTTGTCGCTTCTGCTCGTGCGCCAATTGTGAAAGGGGCTTCACATACAGAGTTAACGGCGGTCTATACTTGACAGTAACATGCCCATGAAACTTAAAGTGACACAATGACTCAAAATATATGGGGTTTTTTATTATGAAAACAGAAATAAGAAATATACGAAATTTCATCATACAAAAGGTTTCATGCATCATAAGCCATCAACTAAAAGTCATAAAAATCCATCGGGAAATTGTACAGGCTGACAAGTTTTGGACATTGGTATTAAAGTCACGTGATTGCGATTGCTGTTTAAAATTATACGGTGGGATTGACACACTGAGAAAATAATTTGAGGCTATTCGATGTCTGTGGTTAGAAATAATGCATTAACGGAGAGTGCATCTTAAGGAATATTAAAATTATGGAAAAAAACATGTTTCAATGAGAGGCTGCTGGCTCATGATATTTGCCACGCTGCAGTATTTACAGTCCTCTGCGCTTGCGTGGCTATGAACAGTGATGAAGCAAAAGGTAAACTCAATATTTTTGTGTGGCACAACGCTTAACTCTATTTTTCTTTTTTAAAATTGATTTATCTACTTTTGAACAACGTAAATTTTCAAAAGTTCATCATTTCACGTGATACATGTACTTAAAAAATGTTAAAATCGTGTAAAAATTCGATATTTGCTAAATCATGGGTTTGCACGTCACCATTTCCCGTTAAGTTTCCACTTTTAGTTTCTAAGTACTATCAGTATGGTTTAATTGCTTGGCATTATCCTTGTACTACTTAATATATATTATATATTTTGAATATTTTTTCTTGGTTTTAAACAGTGGTCGGAAGTTGTCACCTGTATGTAAATGAAATTTCCCTGCACCATGTGTTTGTTTAAATTTTTGAAAATATATGTATTTATAAACATGTTTGTATAAACTTTGTCTAATAAAAGTTATGATTAACAGCATAATATTATAGTTTCCCTTTTCTTAATTCTAACTTGTATGTTGACCGAATTCAAAATCGACGCCTTTTCAGTGCTATATTTGGAAGGGATTACCCAACGTATGACACAATTACATGTATGTCAACTTCTGTCCACCTTTTAGCCTTTTGTTGCATATATAAGGCAGTAAATGCAAATTGAGGGGTTATTTTTATTAATGACAGATGTAATGTACCGTTTTGGTTGAATTAGTTGCAAGCGTAGATGTAAAATGACCGATCGGGAGACGGAGATGAACGCAAAATAATTTTACCGATCAGTTTTCAACAAAAATTCCACCTGATGTGACAGTTTGTAATAAATCCAAGATGGCAGCGATGGGTACCTTGTGTATTATTAGATATAGGGTATTTATTTTTATTATGAGAAAAATATGTAACGTCAGGTGCCTGTGACTCAAATTTTCGTTTTGAGAATAGTATTCAACATATGTACGCTTCCTGTTAATATTTTATGTTGGGAACAATCCGAAGCTTGTAAATTATTTATTATGCCAGTTTTAGTGATCTATATTTAAAGTTTAAATATCCAACTACGATGAAGTCTACATACAGATAGTCAATGAACACAGCAAACAGGAAATCATTCCAAAATGAAGTTTTATTTTATTATATGTCCTTTTAATTGGAGTAATTGTTTTAAAATTCGATTTAGATCTGCATTGATTTTCAAATATTCAATTAAAGCAAGCAAACTACTCAAAAATCCTCACCTGTTTAATCATTTAATGAAAATTTAATTCATACTCTGTCGCATGGTTTTTGAAATAACATTTCCTGTACAAATAATTAGCCGATAAGTTAATTTACATAAAATATAAATCTAACTTCATGTACAGCTGTCGGTATAGTTTTCATAGTACACTTAAATAAAAAAACGACTGTACTTAATGTTTAACATGTTAAAACTATTTTTTATGGCTAAAATATGAATGTTTCTGTTTAAAATGCAAATTAAACATTGATTTATAGTTCCTATTTTTCAAATTGTAAAAAATATAGATATAATCACAAAACGTTGTATTCTCGTGTGAAACATGTACTAATTATGTTGTTAAACTTTGTCCTCGCCGTTTGATTCGTTCTTTGCTTTGCCCCGCACCAAACATCATGGCAATCAGGAAATTATGATTTGATTCAAGGAAATGAAAAACATTACAGCATAGTGAATCGATTAATCTGGTTGATAAACAGCTGGTGTTCAAAAACAAGTTTTAAAGGGTAGATAAGGATCTTTAAAATTATCATGAATATTTCATGACTGCCTTTACGACATACAAGATAGATATATTGAATTTTTCATTGTTATAGATTAAGCTACAAACATGCTTCATCGGAGTCGGTACAAAATTTGAAAATACTTTCAACTTCAGAAATGAGAACTGCTGCCACAGTCAATGCTTCATAATTTATTCGTCTTAACCAAACACGTAGCAACGGGGGAGGGGGTAGTTTATATAGTTAGTAAACCGATAAAAATTTTGATCACAGTTGTTTTTGCGAGTATTCCTCCAGTTTTTCTCACAGCAAACATTTTACTAAACTTTACATTAAAAAAAATTAATTACTGTGAACTTGGTCCCCAACTTTTTGGGAGTACGTAAGAATTGAAGTGAAAATCATGAAATGCAGGAAACTAACAGTGAAATGGAGTTTATAATAGATAAGTAGGTATACCCCCCCCCCCCCCCCCCCCCCACACACACACACACAAACACATACAATGTACATGTACACACACGTGGATAAGGATTTTCATGATTTTTGAACTTTGATTTTATATTTTATTTTATTATTTTTTTCGCTTGTCAAAATTTTTTGGATAAGTCAGGTCCCCCACTTTAAAAATGATGCTATGTGCCTGTTAAAAACCTGTTCTGCGCATTGCAGGAATATTGAACCGAGTTTAAAGGACATATCGCATGTTTCTAAACTATGGGACATTTTACATTTTTTGCCTTCCTTGTGTATATACTAATTACTTCTAACAGTTTGTTAGCTGTATAAAAGCGGTAATTCGCCATAATATCAATTTAAATCATTGCCCCGATCGTATAAAAACTCGTTAATTAGATAGCGTGTCACGTGGTACGGTGACGTCACATGCGACCTTCTTCGAACAGCTGATTGTAAACAAATTGTAGGATTAGCATTATCTTCTTTAAATCTGAGACATTTTTTCACCATGTACGATGGGTTATTTTCATGTTGAATAAATCAAAAGAATCTTATTATTCAGTCGTACATGTTTGAGCCACCAGTACGGGTAAAAAACGATTTTATACTCGAAGAAGTAACGATGAACTCGGCAATAACGATCAAATTGATCGACGTGTAAACATCGTAAACACAACTTAGTAAGGAATTTAGCTAAAAAAAAAATAACGGTAACAGGTGTTTATTTTATTAAAATCTACAATTATTCTGTTTTTGGGAGTTCTTTACGACTCGGATTGTTCATTGTTGTAAAACAGTGGTGCATAAGAAGTTTGTTTCTTCGGCCGTAACTGGTCACAACTTTCTAAGGTTCTTTACTTCATATTACACTGTATATATAAATATATATAGCAGGAAAAAAAACGTTTTCCTTAATTATTGTTTTTTCTGTAAGATCCCATAGCTCCGTATTTTATCTATTTACGTAAAAATGTACATCAACAAACTTTGTCTATTTCTCGCGTAAACATTCAATATCAACAACTTGACTTCTCCCACAAGAAATAAAACTCACAGAAATCTCACATACCGTACTTATAATTTCTGCAGAGGTGAGCTATAATGAAGAAATCATTTATACAAAACACACGCATACATGTATGTATAGTTTAACAATATCAGTAAGAAAACAGCAAATGAAGCGAGGCGTTATCCAAAATGGCGTTCTCCCTTGTTATTTTCCTCCGATGAACGTGCGTTTTGTACACAGGCTGTTCATAAACTTCTATTTTTCTCTTTGAAAAATAAATACGATTTGTTTAGGAAACTAATATCACAAAAATATACCATATACTTAGTAATATATTTATTAAATGTTGATTTATAAATCCTCTCGTCGACAGATAGGCCCCTGTTTGATACATGATTTCCGCTTACTTTCGTAAGGGAAACTTTTTAAAAAATCAACCGTCCAAATCCCCATTTTTGACGGCTAGTACATCCGCAGGAGACGCAAAACACCATCATGTCCCGTTATCGACAATTTCATAGGTGATAATTAGTTTAATTGTCGTTTAAATCTAATCCAATTACATAGACGGCTAACAGCACCTTCTCGCTCGAGGTCGCATGTGACGTCACACATAATGGCGGGTAGATCGAGAGAGAAAATATGCATATCGCGACATTTGAATTTCATCGCCTTCAAACTAACGAATTAGCCAGATTATTTTGTGTAAACGATGATAAACTTCATTTTTAATGAGTATAGAATGATTTTATTAAAAAAATTCCGAAAATTGAAAAACATGCGATATGTCCTTTAAAGACCTTTTAATATAATTTGACCAATTAACTGTTAGATGTATAGTTGTTGTTTTTTTTTAGACTTCCTTCGATGTTTATGCCATTTTTCACCAAAATTCGTCAATTAGAAAGCAAAATATTTGTGTTGTCTCAATAATTTCTGAACAATCCTCGTAGACTATAAAAAAACCCCCAAGCATTCCGAGAGTGTAACATAAGCAATGCATGTGTACTACTGGGAGGCTACACCTTTGTTGTTTTATATGCTAAATAAGCTTGAAAAATATTCGATTACAGATTTCTTTTAAAAAGACAAACCTAATAAGCAATAACCAACGAGTCGTTTAAAATCCATTTTGTCATCATCTTTAGGTCCATTTGGGTTTATTTGGGTATATTCGGGTAAGTAGAAGCACCGACTTATTTGATCATGAATATGAGAAATTTAACAGTGGATAAAAAGTACTGAGAAACGCAAGTCGATCTGCACGAAAAAGTCTCGTCTTTTCTTTTCTCAACTTCATTTTCTGGAACACCTATCTAACTCGATCGTAAATAAGTGTCAAATTAAAAAAAATAATAAAATAAATACGAGCACCTGTTGATTAAAAGTAAAATTATCATACTTTATCTGAACGGCATCATTAGGAAGCTACACAGAAAGTTTGAAATCAATTTGCCAAACCATAACAAAAAAAGTCTGCAAAAAAAAGTGTGAACAGGATGACTGACAAACTACGATAAAAGCTATAGTCACCCCTCCTCAGCTGCTAGAACCATATTGGTTATTGAAGATTTAATTGATATTTAGTTGCATGAATTCAATACTCGCCCGTTGTATTTATAATAATAAACGTGCATCCATGCACTTTCAGGCGAAGCAAGGTTTTTTTCTGTTTTACATTTTGGTCACAAAGTAAACGGATTTAGGTTTTGAATGGTAAAGGCCCGTATTCTCGCGTGGGTAAAACAAAGAAATTCTAATGCTGATCGGTTAACCTTGATAAATTAACCCCAATGCCTATATTTAGTTTATCTTATTCAATTGATTTACAGGTCTGTTTACGATACCAGATTACTTGTATTCCGAATTTTAACCATTCATTTTTATTATCTTAAAAAGTTTTTCTGATAACATTTAGACAGTTCCACCCATTTAAACACTTTATTTTATTTAAAGATGTAATCATGTTTTTTGTTCCAAAACTGCCACCAGGGGCTTTCTGAACTGTACTGTACAATCGAGTTGTTTTAAACTTGGAACTAAACCAAAATGATTATAACAAAGTTATCAAAGAAATCTAGTTTTGTTCAGAAGTTTTAAACTCGGGATAATTTTACATAAAAATAATCATCTTGGTTCATGGTTTTAGAACTATCGGTCAAATTTAGTACAAAGCAATATCGAAATGTTTCTTTCACAAGATCCTGTTAGTGGTAGAACATGATATTCTATTCTTATTCTATACAAGGACAAGGCCGATTTACATCAGCCTTGTTCAATCAAACGAAAGATTTTGGCAATGTTGAACGCGGTTATTCATTCTTTCGTTATTCGTTCTTTCACAAGATCCTGTGATAGAACACGATATTTTATTTAAGTTGACAAGGACAAGGCCGATTTAGATGAGCATACTAGTTTAAGTGCGACATTTTTGTGAATATCACTAGGGATTTGATTTATCTAATGCTAGAAAATACATGCACAAGTACAATTACTTAATACATGTATTTGAAAAACGTATTTTTAAAATGTAGACTAGTTTTGCTAAATATTTAGTTTCGTATGTTGATTTGTGTGGTAATGTACTTTTTTTTAGAAAAGAAAAGAATTATCATATAATTAATCATTTATACATTAATTGGTTATATATTTTATTAATTAGGGGTAATAATGGTTGGATTTATATATTGGATTTTATAAATATTGCCCACATGCGGGAACATTTCAACCAGTTAATTCATAGCCTATCTATCAAGTGTATATCAAAGCCACCATTTAAAGGTAAGAATGCGCAACTGTGCACCACAATAATAATCTCCCAACACACTGGACATCAGAATGTATAATTCCAAAGTTAATTTATTGAAACCTGCAACACCCCCTTTTTTGCCGTAAGGTTGACGCCTTAGACCAAACTTAATATAAGTTATACATGAATGTGCTTTGCCATGATTGTACTATGCTGTTACTACCATTGATTAGTCATAATTAATTAAACATTGTTATTTATCAAGCCTTTTCATTTAGTTAAACTATTGCAGGTACTTTGAAGAAGTATCTAGCCTGAAATAAAACTGCATATTTTTTGAAGCCCCTTTTTAGATGTCCATCAGTGGGGAGTTTACAATTTCTTTGCTTTCAGAAGAGGAATGCTTTAAATGGTTTATGCATCCTGTGATTCGTACACATTCCTCAATTACCACTCAGCTAACCAGAGTGTTTATTAATTGTATTTACGTACTTTTTATTTTGTTTGATGACAATATTAGTAAGATTGCAACACCCTTCTATCCAGACTCTAGGGTGCTTAGCAAAACAGACCAGATCACACCACATTCCCAGCACAACAGAGATTTCTATCCAGATTGGATGAAATCCCTCCCAAAAAACAAAGTGAACCCTAAATGGAACTTTTGTATGATAGGGACTATCAGCCAGGTGCTGGCGTGCATGTCATCATGAAACCAGAGCCATAAAATGGTGATGATGATTGGGATGAGTACCTCTCCCACTTCCAAGACTGTACAGAGCTTGACAGATGGGTCGATCGTGCAAAGTTGCTCTTTCTTGCTCCCAACCTTCGCAGGTAGGCAATAACCTTGTGTCAGCTTAAAAGCCGATAGAGTATTGTATCAAACACTTGTAAAAGATTTAATCAAAATTTTGAGATTACCAAGAGCCAAAAAAGATTGCTATCAAAATTAAAGATGAAGAAATGCTCCAAAGGTGGGGCAATAGCAGTTCAAGGGGACGTATCCGTCAGATTGCCAAGACAACAACGTAGATACCCTCGCTCAAGAAGCCTTAACCCTGAACTAACTGTAAGAAGTATGTTTCCTTAGAGAGAAAGTGTAGATGCATTGACAAAGACTTCCGGAGTCCATTATTTCATTATTTGCCATCTATGACCCACACTTATAATGCTGAGAAGCGACTACAATGTAGGTGCGCAATCTATGGTCCTCACATGTGTTTATACTGAGATGTAGCTTGTAGTGCATTTCAAGAGTATAATCAGTGTGGTGATGATAAAGTTTGATGACTGTTTTCTTTTTAATAAATTTATTTCATTTTGTTGGGTGGTTGTTGCGAATTTTATATAGTCTGTGGTGTCCCTATCCCATTTGTAATTGTTATACACTGGTTGAATTACAAATGTTGCCTTGCTCTCAGGACATCCTACAAAGCGATCAAGTTTACACATTATTTATCTTAAATTTCTCTTAAATTTATTCAATAGAAAAAAGTTACGCATGGTTAACAAAATATTTTATATTAGTTGTTATGAAGTATACCACATAGGCAAAACCGTGCCAACTTTTCCTGTTGGACTAGCATGAATTACCACCCAGTGATGTCTAATAGTGCACAGGAAGAAGTGTGGAGCACTGTTCGACAGTTATCAGAAACTGAATAAACATTTTTTACAGCGCCTCTTCGTTGCTTGTGAGTTATTGCCCTTTTTTGTTTCAATACGGCAGGCGATCTAAAGAGCCATGTTGAAAGGCACCATAAGGATGCTGCTCTAGTAACCAATGTCCCTTTCGGAAAATAATTATTGTTGTTATCCATACAACCCTACAGTGTACAGATATGTAAACAGTAAACGGAAACTGAAAGAGCATTTGCTACCAGCGCCTCATCGTGGCTTGCAGAATGACCACCCGGTGATGTCTAATGGTGCACAGGAAGAAGTGTGGAGCACTGTTCGACAGTTATCAGAAACTGAAGGAACACTTTTTACAGCGCCTCATCGTTGCTTGTGAGTTGTTGCCCTTTTTTGTTTCAATACGGCAGGCGATCTAAAGAGCCATGTTGAAAAGCACCATAAGGATGCTGCTCTAGTAACCAATGTCCCTTTCGGAAAATAATTATTTTTGATTATCCATACAACCCTACAGTGTACAGATATGTAAACAGTAAACGAAAACTGAAAGAGCATTTGCTACCAGCGCCTCATTATGGCTTGCGAGTTGATGTCCGTTTTGTTTCAACAGGACAGGCGATCTTCAGAGCAATAAGGATGCTGCTGTAGTAACTAAAGTCCCCATGGATGGAGGAGTTGTTATCCGAAAATAATTGTTGCTTGTTACCATATAGTGAACATATATGGCACCTCCTGTAACCAACAGACAGAAATGCCAAAGCTTCCTCTCGACTGCGATCACTTCTACTGGAGTGGACTAGAATAATTTTGTCGATTCTTTCTGATCCATGGGTGAAGAGAGAAGAGCATGACTGGATAGAGGGGTGGGACAAACCAGTGATAGAATTCCGAGTTCCAGATGTTCTAATTTCAGCAGAGACAACCGAGGACAGCCCTACTTCACTATGTTTATTTACTCTGATGTCAGTAAGAGTCTATCTTCAAATAATGTTTCTGCCATTTTTGGAAGACATCACCAGTTTATTCAGGGTCCACTTAAACAGCACAGTGCTCTTCAACGCTAAAAGTAGTGTTAGTTTAAGGAGGAAAATAGCCGTCCTTAAGGAGGTTGGCACCTGAAATAATAGTAATGTCAATCATCCGAAAACCACTTGGATATAAAGATGGGGACCTAAAATGTTCATTTATTTTATTTGTGACCCATGTCACATGCCATTTTTTGGAAATATAGGGCCCTAAACAGAAATGATAATTTTCCTGAAATTTTTGCTAAAATTTGACATAGAAATTGATAATTTGAAGAAATCAAACAAATATTTATAGTTTGAACTATTCTTTAGTTATAATTTTAATACAGTATGAAGTTGAACACATGTAGTGACTATTAAAGTAAAATCTAAGTCAAAGTTTAAAAATTCTTGCTTTACTGGTGGCTTCAAAGGCCAGTACATAATGAACACAACAACAGATGTTAGAAAATTTTGGAGTAATCAAATTATAACGCAAATAAAAAAAAAATTATAGTAATGTCATCTTTCCAAAACTTTGCAAACAAATAGACATACGTTTAATGTCTCATTTAAAAGTAAAACAAGTAGGGGTCACATCTCAAAAATTTGAGATATAGCATGAAATAAGCTAATTTTAGGCCAAAGTTGGAGTTAATTTTTTCTGAACTTCTATGAAATATAAGCTAAATATGCCAAAATATATCGATAGAAATATCAAAATATTGTTTAAATATGTATTTTAGAACATCATGAATATATCGTAAAACTCAAACTATCTAGAAGTTTGGTCTGCGCTGAAAATTAGGAAGCTAAACTAACAGTACTCTAAAACTAGTGAGTTATGAAAATTGTTCATTTCCTTCTTCAAAACCTCCCGCCAAAAAGTATAGTCCCTTACCAAACTCTGTAAAGATGTAATTTTTAAAAAACAATTTTATTCCATATAGTTTATTTGGCATTGTAAAATATAAATACACCACTAGAATTAGTATGTGATGCAGAATTTTCAGACTAGAGGTGACCCAAAATTGCTACCTAAATCCTGAGGAGCGAACCTCTTTAAGCCCTGTTCCCTGCCAGAGTCACCTTAGGTTCAAGATTTAGAAAGGTCAGCATAGAAACCAAGAGCAGACCATTTAGCACTGACCCTGGGAGTTTAGTCCTGTTTTATAAGATCAGTGGATCAGGCACAAAAAGAAAACTTCAAGGAGCCAGAGATTGAGCTTTTCCACGAATCTGAGTTAGAAATCTCCCCAGCAACTAATTCAGAGTAAAAAAGAACAGTGATGGAGAAATACCTCCAAGAGCTGACCAAGATGCCTCCAGAGTCCCCAGCAGCTTCTCTGACATCCTCTGACCCCCCCCCCCCCCTCCGCGAACCATAAATGACTGCCCTATCCGAATCTGTTCCTCCCTGTCCTAATGCTGTTTTTGCTGTTTTGCCAATTTTGCCTGGTCATCCCAGTCCTCTGCCAACTGAATCCCCTGATGGCCCTTTGGATGCCCAGCTAGTCATGCCATCTATGTCAGCAGCAGTGGCTGAGCTTCCCCTCCCAGTGTCATCTGTCTCCAAGCCAACCAAAATCATCCCACCTGCGATACCATCATTCAGAGGGGGCAAAGAAGTCATTAAGCCATTAATGAATGCCATTATTGATATAAGCCAGAAGACAGTGTATAAAGTAGGATATGTCACACTTACCTGCGGGAAAGTTTTCAATGCCTGGCCATCCAAAGAATTCTAGTACATGGGCAAAGACATGGAGCTTTTGTACGTAGTTTGAGTTCGTCGCCCCTTCCCTCAAAACGGTCCAAAGACATAGGACACGATTTTGATAGGGTCAGACTCTTCGATGAATTTAATTTTCTTACCCTGTCTGGATCGCTTGACTTGCCTCCCCAGAAGGCTAACAACCCACCAGCTAAAAGTAGGTTCTATTGTACCAGATGGTGCATAGCGTGGCTAGGGGGATGTTTCATTCATCTTCGAATAGGAAGTTATAGAGTTCTTGGAGGCGGCTTAGAGTCGACGAAGCAGGTGTTGAGATTCACTCTTTGATGAGATTTCACAGTGTTCCTCTGCTTTTACCTGACTACGTACATGAACAATTTGTGAAGATAATTAGTGATTGCATTTTAAATGAAAACTCATATATGTTTTTGTTAGTTCTGGAACATTAAGTAGCTACGGTGGGCGACGTGTAATGACCTGGGATAGGAATTATCATGACTTTTATCATTTACACATTGATTATTTATTTTATTAATTAAGGGGGAACATGACACGTATCACGTGACTATCATTGCAATGATGCTTTGATGTGCTAACTCTATTATGACGTCATAATTGATTTGAATATATGATGCTATGATGTCATTTATTCATTATGACGTCATACAGGATTTGACAGATATTTTACCGTACTAAACGGCTCTAAAGTAGTCTTTGTCAAAACATGAGCTGGTGGAAATTAACATTTTTAATTTTATAAATGTAAATGTACAAAATCATAAGCGGTTAATATAATCAGATACATATTCTGATAATGATCTGTTCATGATAATTGATAATTGATAAATCTAAATAATGCAATACTTTTTTTATGGTTCCAAACAGAATTTATCACAAATGGTCATAATTCCATAATAAGGGGTAGGGTGTTTCCTATTGTAGTATCTCTCTTATATGCCAAGAAAGTTGCCATGAAAATTTTATCAGTTATAAAGCACACGCTAAGGTTCATATGTGAATTTTTTTTTTTAAATTCATTGACAATTTTTTATGTGCCAACACATTTTGTTCAAATTTAGAATCAAAAACTGCTGATTTCAGCAATATACATGTATTGATAAAATTATGATATTGCTATGTAAAAAAGCCAAGGTTGTAAACATTTTTGAAATTTGTTTTTGTTCTCAAAATTAATGAATATGATTTGCAAATAAGATGTTGGAGATAAACTTAATGCATTGTTATTATGTCCATAATGTCCACTTCATAAATTGTGAAATTCTCTTCCAATGGGACTGGGGTTGAGGCTTTCATATTTCATATTAACCTTTATTGTGTGTGTGTGTGTGTGTGTGGGTTGGGGGAGGGGGGGGGGGTAGCCTGTTTTTCCTCAAACTCTTGCTTCCTCCTTTTTTATGAAATGATGTTTGTAAACATCAAATAATAAAAGCGGGAGTGGCAAACATAGGAAATTCAGATTTGGGTTAAGACTCCAAAATAAAACTGAAAATGCACGGGTTACCGTCCACAGACGGAACCCACGGTCGGACTCGCATCTCCTACCTCGTCGATGGTTACCGTCAAGGCCTTTTATTATATTTTACGATGCTAAAGTAATGCATGGCTAATGATCAAGAAAAAGTTGAGCGTTCGTCGGAGTGTTTTAAGCAAAATACAGGGATCAACATCCATTGCTATAATAACAACACCCGTGCCCTGTTCTTGTTTACGATATATCCATTTATTAGTATGGAAATTTCTGCTTCAAGCTGATTTTTTATCTGTTTATTCGTTTTCAACACCAATAAACAGTCCTTAACGCTTGCCACATTAGTTTTAGATTTAAACCTGTCAATTTAAAATATAAACAAAAACATGGCCAGAGATTTTTTTTCCATAAGAAATAACTATAAGCTCTGTGTCTCGCGTATACCTCGACAATTGGCACTCAAAATTTGATTGACTATTAGTTACTGGAAATACCTTACTATAGCATTGTGCATGTAAACATTAGAAACGGAAAAATACATTTTGACCGAATTCTTCATCATTCCCCATATTGAAAAGGTACACATTGTAGTAATATAAATGTGTAAAGATATGATAAATAAGAATTTATATTTTTATGATAATAAAAGCTTTTCATTACTTGGAATATATGTGATATATATTAAAGTCATGTGCTAATCTTTAATATGTCAACAAGATTCCTTCTACTCATCTTTAACTCTCACTTGATAGAGTAAAATATATATGTAATTCCCAACTGCTTATTTCTAAAATTAAACAAA
The DNA here is from genome assembly GCA_016163765.1 of Magallana hongkongensis. Taxonomy (NCBI): domain Eukaryota; kingdom Metazoa; phylum Mollusca; class Bivalvia; order Ostreida; family Ostreidae; genus Magallana; species Magallana hongkongensis. The sequence continues at coordinate 58,503,138 of WFKH01011925.1, forward strand.
ACCAATTAAAGCGGTGATAAATGATATATCATAAAAGTCCCCAAAATCAAATGACTAGTACAATTTTCCTGCATGTTAACGTAATAATTACGTTTCTTTATTTTTACATATTTGCCTGTTCATTTCATATACATGTATAACCTGTTCTACATGTATAATACACTGATAAATAGCTCATAAATCTTTCTTGAACATTTTTAAAAAAAGTTTGCATAGTACTTGATCTTGCAACTGTTGCACGTGTATGTTTGATTTGCACTTATAATATAGTATGGACCCTAAACCATCAAATCTACATAATAAATGATCAGACATATCGCGTTATTCATATGTAAAATAAAGCCCTCCATATCACAGATTAACATTGTTCAAGAACATTTTATAAAACGTTAAATCTAAACTGATTCAATCACAAAAAGGAGAAAGAACAGCACGTTTGACTTATAAGTTGTTCTTTTCAGTCAGAATAAAACCTCTTTGTTTTGTAAA
>WFKH01011925.1:58503726-58513803 GCA_016163765.1 Magallana hongkongensis
ATTTGAAAACAGATCACCGTAATTTTCTCGGCTCAACATAGAGTTCATGAATTTAGTTTTGCGCAAAGTTCATTTCCAAAATATTGTCGGCATCAAAAGGTCACTGGTGATATTCTACCGTCCGTAGGAACTAAGCTGAAGATGTTTTACCTGATTTTACTTCACAATAATTCGCAAATCCATATACCCGTTATGATAGCAAACAGTCGCAATGCGCGTCCGTTGTTTACTTGCCTTGACTGATTGCCTATTATGACGTCACATTGTTTTGGAGTCGCGAAGATTTATTTACGTCATCGTTTACGAATCAACAAATCAGAGGCGATTAATTGAAATAGAGGGAATATTCTCTAGATATTATTCCTAGGCGATCAATTTAAAAAAAATATTGATCGGTCAATATTTTTCGGACGAGCTAATATTACAATTATTGACTATTTGTCTATATAGAGTTATATAGTGAGAATATACCACTAAATATAACAATTATATATAAATGCTGACCATCGATTGGCGTCTCGTGGTAAAATCGAAAGTATCAGTTATTTCGTATTTGTATTTTAAATGATTTTTATATAAAAATAACATACAATAAAGGTTTTTATGGTATTCATTTGTTAAAAATTAACAGACAAAAGCGTAAACAGAAAGTAATAATTTTAAATTGCACAATCTTAAGACACTGTAAATTCGCGCTTTAATTAGCAAAAAAAAAATTCGAAAAGGAGACGATAACATTTTACAAATAATTCAAAACTAATTGAATGAAACCACTTCATTAATTTTTATTCTCTTTTTCTCTACTCTTCTTGTCCAATGAAATAATCAATACATGTAGGTTACTTAAATTATTGCTGGAATTATCCTTAAAATTTACAACACATTCATTAAAACCTGCAACATATTTTGTTAAGAATATTTGAAGAACAATTACACTTATTCTCGAAAGCTTTAGAAATAGTATGAATATGCAGCTACAAGCTTGCCATATCATTGTTCATTCAGAGAAGGTTCGACCTGCATATCTACGCACACGTTCAGGTAAGAAAATGCATTGTGGTGTTGTTTTTTTTTCCCTTGCTACAGTATTAAAATATTAAAGCGTCATTATTTATCTTCAAAATAGTATCAGTGTGCAAAATGTCATTGGTCATCGACGGCAAGTTTTAAATTCTTTTATGACATTTTGAAGTGTATTATTAAATTGAAATTGAATTGTTATACGATTTAGGTTGGTTTAACTAGAATTCAAATATGTATGCAAAATTTGCACACAAAACCTTATTTGGAGACTGTTTTTTATATATTCAACAACACTAAGAACTTGCTCAGTGTTGCGTCACCGAAAAAGTCGCAACATTTTTATTTAAAGTGCATGGTAGACTGTGTGTTTGCTTACTGTTTTGCACGAATTTTAGTATTTTTAACGCATATCTATATAATCATAACAATATTTTTTGTATTTATTTAAGATTTTTATATTTATTTTCGATTTGTTAATTAACAATGTTTGTATATCTTGCATTTTATTTTAAATTACTTTTCGTGCAAAGTCAATCTATTTAATATTACCTTGATTTGACTGTGCATTATTATATGCAGACATATTTTGAAATTCTAACTTACTTTCATTGTTAAACACCATGGTAATATTTTTTGTTTTTATGCAGCCACATTTTGAGAATTCCCAAAATGAAATCCAAAACTTTGGTTTGTGTTGTTATGTGCCAGCTGGTTGCTTTGACATGGCTAACTCCCGCCGAAGGAAAAGGTCTGTTGTCCAATTTGATGAAACAGACAGAAACCCTGAGCCATGGTCTTGATCTAGCTTCAAAGGTCGGAGACATAGGTAAGTATATAAAACATGTGTTCATTTGATTCTTAAGTTTCTTAATGAAATGATGCTCATGCCAGTCTCAAGATAATATATTTGCAATTGCTTTAGATGCATCTTTTTGAACAAAATCATAGATGCCACTAGATAGATCATTGTTAAAAGAGTTTATATGTACTTCTGTCATTGCTACTTTATCTGTCTGGTGATATATTTCTCTTTAAAAAAATCCTATTAAATAACAATTATTCCTAAATTATTCTACACTATAAAGAATGTTCTACCGGATTTATGTATTATTTTAGGAATTTAAATTTTCATAGGATTTCAACACAGTTCCCACAATATTCAAGTCTTGTCAGAAAACTAAATTTCCAAATGGAAAATTTCCTGACTTGATTTATTTTCTATGAGTTACTTTTATCCTTTTAGAAATATTATTCCAAATGATTTTCTTTTACCATGTATCTTGAAGGCAGATTATTTCTCTCTTAAATATAGGTTGTACACGAGGGTTGTTCGAAAATTATTGAGACACTTCATATTATTCTATTTAGCAGGTTTTAGTGAAAATTCGGATACAAATTGAAGAACCCAAACCAAAAGTTTATGAAAAATTTATTTTTTTTTAAATACATAAAGTAATCGATATTAATAGGAGATACTCGGCGGAAACCAAAACTCGAAAAATAACTGAAAGTCTACAGAATCAGTTATACGATAAAGATATCAGGAATTGCTATGAGAAAATTTTTCATTTTACTATGACAAAATTTAGGGCAAGTTCCATTTTAATTCTTGAGATTAGATACCAAAACGTGTTTTACTTAATATATATATTTTTCTGTATATAAAGCTATAGAAATTTTACTACAACAAAAGAAAACAAAATTTGTCAAGACAGCGCAGTGGAAAAATATTAATTGGTCTTGTGTTAATTATACTTTTTGAGAAATATTTTGACAATACATTAATTTCCTCTTAAACAGTATTTGTATTCTTATTCTAAATAGGTTCCCATAGAAATGATGTGGCCTTTACCGCCGTGACATCGAGTAGTACAAGTTACAGTAGAGGTTCCACCATAGCATTCCACACCCTGAAGAACAACTACGGCAAATGCTTTCAACAAGAGGCAATTACCGCTTCACTGCCCCATCTGAGGGTCTGTACGTCTTTTCATGGAGCATTGCAACCCACTCAAGCTATTTGGGAAACAACAGATTAATGATAAACAGCAGTATATACCATCAGCTTCATTGCCAGAAAACCTACCAACAATGTGGAGCTACCGTCACGATGTGGTTAAAAAGAAATGACCAGGTCTGGAAAGCGTCTGATTATTCCAGTATCTACGTTTATGCTACATACTCATCATTTTCTGGATGGAAAATACATTAGATCTGTTACAAGACGCAGTGTTTGAAATAAAGAAACATCGACTTGTTTTAAGAAGTTTAAATGTATTTTTGTTAAAAACAAATAGGTAGAGAAACATACAGAATCAATGTCTTGTACGAAACGAAATACATTGAAACATGGATAGTCATATTAAGCATCAGTTATTGATCTTTAAGTATACGTCAATAGAATGATTTCCTTCAAAATTTCCTCGATTTTTTTCGGAAACTTTTAGTTAATTCATAGCTCTATTGAACAGATGTGGAAACTAACAGGACTAAAATCTAAACGCCCTGTTTATCGATTGGTCGACACCTACAGCGACTGCATGAAATCATTATGATGATGTCAGACTGAAATTCCCATAGGAAACGAATTGTTTGTTTCTTTTAGTTAACGTACTAATGTACATTTACAGTAATTTAGTTAATTTAACTTTCTTTTTACAATCAATTTATTAATTTATTAAAAGAATATGTAAATGTAAACAATGAAATGCTTTCTCTGATGATACATGCGGGTTATGAAGGTAGCGATCATTGCAAAAAAAAAAAAAAAATTACATAACCCGCGTTTGCTCTGTCCGTATCCGCAATATTGCCTCACAGACTTTCAAATAGCGAATTTTCAACAATTATATTATGATTTTCATAAATAGTGAATGGTTCTAAAAACAAAAATATGTAGTATTCATATAATTTATCTAAAATTTAAAACACCGAACAAAATATTTTAGTTTTATTCGTATTTATTTTAAATCGACTACATATGTTATTTATTATTCTATAAAAAATGTACCCAATTGAAACGAAAGTGTTTCATTTGTACAAAATTCAATGTACAAGGAAAGATAACTCTTTCTAACTATACCATGATATATGTACAATCCTTTTGGTATATTATGACGTCACAAAGGTCTGACGCCATAGACCTTTTCATGACGTTAAAGATCGAAAGTTTGAACCACTAAACGAGACATGTGTTTTCTCTCCAACTCCCTAAGATTGGTGCATTAAACACGCCTTATATTAGTATTTTAAAGGGATTACTTTTATAACATATCATTTATTCTGTAGACAAATATAATCTTGACAATCTATGTCAGTTAAAAATACATTACAGTCTGAACGTTTATTTTTAATGCAATACCAAAACGTCAAGGTCTTATACAGGGGATTCGCAAGGGTTAGCGCGCATCATGGAATATGCCAGCAGAGTAATTGCTATATATAACCCCAGGCTCACTAAATAATCGTTGTTTACTTTCGGAAGGTAATTGCAAAATAAAGTCGTTGCGAATAAAAGATGGTTTACAATACCCCTATGCTACGTGCAGGTAGAGAACTTTAAAGGTTCCAAGTGAGGGGGAGGGGTGATGGGGCATGGAGTCATGGAGGTCACTAATTTTAGATTTTAAAGACAATAACGAGACCCTTATATTAATCTTGATATTGGTTTTCCTATAACATGTTATGTACGTATAAGAATCAGTAATTGTGAAAGTATTTCCTGTACCACACTAAAACTGTTATTTATTCTTTGACTTGTATTGCTTTAAAAGAACGGTATTTCACCAAATCTAATTTTCGTTTGCTGAACTATTTACCAATACCTATATGCCTATATCATAGTAATACAAGGCATGTGAAATAAATTTGCCTAAATTTTCCTTCATAAAATCCGCTACTGGCAAGTTATGTTTGTGTTGAAATCAAAATTAATGTTCAGTAATCCCAAATTTCACTTAAACTTATTTAAAAGTTTGTACAAAGTACTAGTATATACTACAAAAGCCAAAAATAAATAAATAAATACACAAATAGATAAATGTATAAATATGGTGGCGTTCTACCGACACGCGGGAACTGGATCTGTCTTTATTTTGTTCGTAATAACAGATTAAATCTATGACAGCATACATGTATCTTTATGCGATGTAGGAAAATAAAATCTGACGCAACTTTATAAATGCTTAATTCCTTATGATATATTTTCATAGGGGATATTGTTGACAGTTGGTAAAATATTGTGTTTTAAGATTGTTTAGTTCAAATTATTGTGCTAATTTTTTTCATTGTTTGTTCTCATACTCTCGAATAATGACATCACTTTATTTTGTACATTCTTTGTCTTTGTCAAACAAACTAAATTTTAAGAAAGGAGTCTTATCCGGTTTTCGACTTGTCAAATGTAAATTTGATTAAATGTTCATTAAATCAAAATGAAAGGAGATTAAATCAAAGTACTGAGAATACTGAAAGACGGCGTCTTAAACGTTTGCATTTTTAATTGTCCACGTTTTCCCCGAATATGCTTCAAAACTTGAAGTTGAATTAGGTGTTTCATTCTGTGTTAAAATGCGACCTTTTGCCTGATACTTTCTCTAAAATCTTTACTAAATCCCGGGCGGGACTGTCCTTCATAATTTTAGATTCAAGTAAAATTAGTTGGTAAAATAAGTCTGTTCGCCACTTACTATTTTTGTTGGTGTAAACTTGTGCATCATCTACACGAATCACGATATAACCGTTCCTCTTATTAAAAATCATACTCCGAATTCAGTTTACTGCTTTTCAAATCGATTAAACTAGAACATGGAAACCGGAAGTGAATGAATCACGTCAAACGTTAGGGTAGACATTCCTGATTGGCTGTTATATTTGTCGTTGAAAATAAAGCAAACAGAACTATAAAGACATCAACTAATAAATGTACAGAGATAAGTCAATTAAAGGACTGGTTAAAAAAATAAGTAGAATATCCAGATCCGTCACTTAGTGCTAATGAAGGAGAGAAGATGTAATGTCTATGAGAAATATTCACACGACGGTAATATGATTAACTGACATTTGATAAAACAATGTTTAATCCATGATGGTTTTGAATTTCTAAATGTTGCTACTAATTCAGAATTATTTGATTTTAAAATGTCTTATATTTGCAAAGTTAATGCTTTGAACAGCCAAATTAACTAATGTTGTAGGAAATTGTCATTTCAGAGATCTGTATCTTTTTAATACACTAACGTCTATTATGCGCAAACTTTGATGCGTTTCTTGGTAAAAATTAACTTATTTTAATTTCAAAAGCTATTTAAATAGATTTTTTTTAAAGAACTACAAAAAAGGATTTGTAAATGAGATTTTAAAACTACGATATAAACCATGAGGTTTTATCTTCTTAAAATTGAGATGAGTACTACTTCTATTTACATGTACTATCATACGGTAGTTAAAAATTTTAAAACATAACAATCATGCATTATTTCCAAATTCATAGGTCTAATATTGGTGTGAGATATTTACCGATTGGAGAAAGATCAGCTGAGTTTCTGATGCTAGACATTAAAATATTGATGAAGAAATTATTTTAATCATGATTGTAACTGGTTTTGTACGTCATAAAGTATAGGGGGAAAAAGTATGAACTTATGTCTAATAAAATGTAAACAAAATTACATATATATTCCAACTAAGCGGGACAACATAAACATTAACATTTAACTTGGTTCTTCAATCGATAAGATTGTTTATATTGTTTGATGTATTGGTCACCCAAAAAGTAAAATCTATTATTGATTTTTCTTAAAATGCATTGTTCAAAATATAAATTCAGTTTAGTTAACTAAAGTCAATGAACGAGAAGGCACATTCAGACTTGTTATTGTTTTCTATATACAAAACTCCTTTAGAGATGAACAGCAGTCATACCGCAAGTAGACTGGAAGCCAATGAAGAACCTATTTAATTCGTAAGACAGCTGTGTATATAACCCGTTTAGATTTTAACTTCGGCTTGTGCATGTAGTTCGGTGGTACTCGGTGATATATTGTTTAACTAAAATTCACAACTTTTCAAAAAAGGCACGTTGCGTTTGTGAACTTTACTAAACTTCAACCCCTTCTATTAATTTATGAGCTCATTCACTAACTGAATCGTCAATGGTGATGTGCATTCAGTTACGTCACTCAATGCACAAATCGGAAAATTATTAAATCCGAGCAAGAATATTTTGATGTTTCTTTTCTTTATAGAATTTGGATTATACATAGATTACCTAAAACATTTAATGTGTGTTTTTTATTAAATTTATTTACTGAAATACATGAAACCTTTAAGCACTCTTTTTTAAGCGTAGATTAATTCATGTATTCTACGCGTGCCTTCCGGTTTGAGACTTCGGCTGACAAAAAAACTAATAGACGGGTCACGTGAACCCGTCTAAAAATCATATATTTCTTTCTCTCTTACTATTATAAAACCTGGCATTGAAATAGTAATCAAAGTTTAGATTCTAAGACTATATTTTTGGCGGAACAACGGCATAGGAAAAAAAGCATCATGTTTTTGTAATTCAGAATGGCTGTAGATTTATGGGCTTATTAAGCATATTTTAAAACAATAACATTAAATGCTGGATTTTTTTTTATCTAAAATAAACTAATAATAAGGTTTATGAGTTTCAGAATATGTTTTTAAGATATGATTTACCTATCAAATTACATTTTTATTAACTTTTTAAAGTGCTTCTTCTTAATAAAGATTTGTGTGAGAAAAATAACTAAAATTGGATTTCTCTCTTACTAAAAGGTTAAACTTTTATTTTTTCTGTAAATTTATATATTTATATACAAGCGGAAAAATGAAACTGTGCATTATTTAATATATGAAAAAACATTTAAAATTACAATGAATTAATTTTATTTTTTGTAATACTGTTAACACATGTATTCGTAACAACATTTCATAACATATTAATGTCAACGTCGAATAACGCCAATTTCAGCACACTCGAAAGTCACTGTTATTTGAAATTGAATTAACAAAATTAATAACGCGTGTGACCACCATTTGCGTTCACGCATGCTTGACAGCGACGCCTCATTGATGCCACTAAAGTGTTCAGAAATGCTTGAGGTATGTTGTTTCAGATGTTGGTTAAAACCTGGCCTAAATCAGCCAATGTCACTGGCTGGTTTGGTAAACGGCGTAAACGTCTTTCCATTTCATCCCAGACGTGCTCGATCGGCGACAAATCGGGGGAAACAGCTGGCCAAGGCAAGACATCGATATTCTGTTGAACAAACAAGTCCCTGACTACACGTGCAACGTGTGGCCTTGCGTTGTCTTGCTGCAGAGTGATGTGATTTTGATGTCTCTGTATGAGGGGTATCACATGACGCTGAATAATTTCATCTCGATAGCGTACGCCGGTGAGATTTCCATTGACAATTTGTAGAGGGGTCCTTCCACGCGCTGATATTCCACCCCACACCATAACGCTACCTCCACCAAATTGTCGACGTTGCACAACACAAGCGTCCTGGTAACGCTCCCCAACGCGATGATACACCCTACAACGGCCGTCACTGCTATCCAAATGAAATCTGGATTCATCAGTGAACAGAATATTGGCCCAGTCCTGTATTCTGAATCCCAGATGTCGTGTGCACCACGCTAGTCTGGCGATACGATGACGTTGAAGCAGTACTGGGCGCACCGCCGGACGTCTTGGTCTGATGTTTTGCTCGCGCAGACGATTACGCACATTTCTTGGACTAATTGGTCAAAGCCCTGGAATGCTACAGGCAGTCAAACTTGCTGTCTGGAAACGATTTCTCAGATGCAGGTTGTCCTGTTGACGTGACATCACACGAGGTAGCCCAGAGCGCGGTCGATCCTGGGTGTTGCCAGATTGTTGAAAACGTCTCCATAATGACTGAATGGTGTTCCGATGAACTCCAAAGTGTTTTGCTACAGTATTTTGTGCCATTCCAGCTTGCAGCATCCCAACAGCACAGTTACGTTGGTTTTCGTTGAGTCGTGGCATGACATAGGGGTAAATTTTGTTGAAACTAAAGTGATTTCCTTAACAAAAAAAGTTTAAACAAATCATTTACAGTTCTTATTCCAAACAGTATTGGACCGTGAAACTCGTGCGTACAAATTCTTTAATAAACAACAGGTGCTCACTAACCTTGAAAAAGTCCGTGCACCCGGACGGTTACCATCCGATATTGTCAAAAACAATACCATTATCGATTGTTTAAATTTTATGAATACAAACAATAGATATAGAAAAATTATTCTAAATTTGATAATGCACAGTTTCTTTTTTCCGCTAGTATATCAAGTCTCCGATAAATGTAAAAATCTGAAATATTTTAATATTGGAAGCATAGAAAATTAATCAAAATATCTTCAGATTTAAGAAAATTAGAGGAAATGCGGGCTAAGCAATATAAATTTTAGTTGAAATCTTTATTTTCATTAAGTAGCATAACCTGATAGGAATTATGATATTTTATCATTTCATTGAAGAATAGAAACTTCATATCTTAAACATATGTCTGCATAACTACAGATAACTATATTTTTTAATATAATCTTTTAAGTTGAGGAAAAAGATAGTGACCTTGACCTGACCTTGACACAAAAACAAGAAGGTCAAATTTATTAAACTATTAAACTGGTACTATCTTTTGGTATAACGGTCTGCTTAACTGTGTGAGCATTTAATGAATTTCTCATTATAAGAAGTATGTGTGATAACGAGAAGACTCCTTCCTATTTTTATAACTTCGTATATAAAAAATTGGATGTGTGGAAATTCTTTTTCCTTGGGTCAAACAGAAATTTCCTCTTTCATTTTTTTAGAACCCAGGATTAGGCTCTGCATTCAGTTAAATGAAAGATTAATGAAAGGTAACTAGCATGTGAATGAATTGTACACCTCTGCCAATAAGTCACCTTTCTAGACCTTTTTCTTTACATTCAATTGACTAAAAGGCAAAGGCAAAACACATAAAATCTCCTAAGCATTTATGTTATTTATTTTTTAGT
>WFKH01011925.1:58528710-58541898 GCA_016163765.1 Magallana hongkongensis
CACACACACACACACACACACACACACACACACACACACACACACACTTGTTAACACCAGCAAACCACTACACCTGACTTTTGACCAGAATCTCACTACACTGCTTTGCAGTATGATTTTAGAGACTTTGACTACAGAATATGTTTGGTTTGAGCATCCTCATTGGTGGTCTCTACTGCGATTTTGGCCATTTTAAATAATAAGATGTTGGAAATTCACATGACTCTCACTACATTTTTACACACATATGGAAACACACATGAAAGTCAGTATCGTCAAAGTGGCATGCATCTCACTACATTATTGGTAACACACATGCAACCCACAGCATATGATTAAATACAATTACGATACTTTTTAATATTTATTTCCTGAATATTTTGAAGTTACAATTTATTTCATCTGTTTAAACTTTATTCTCTGGTGTTGGCATTCAAGAGGATCTGAAAGTTTTGCATCGCGCAATTAAAAATGTTCTTCAAAAACGTAACATAAAGGTCTGCCTCAACTTATTCTTGTTGTTTATATTTATACCAGTGATATGTTTTAATTATTATATATTGCTTTATTTAGTGAACATTGATTTATCCCAACATGCAATAAGTATATACCTTTGATTAAATGTGACCGGGTTTGACCCATTCTTCCAAGCCTCAGGATTATCACCGCGGGAATTAAGGTGTTTCTGTATATCCGGCGACAATAAAAGACTAAAATGCTTTAGATGGTAAAAACGTTAACCACTTTATTTGAACTTTAAGTTGGTATGGGTGATTTTTGGGAATCCAAAAACTACACCCAAACAATCCGAAACCTAATTCTCTCTCTCTCTCTCTCTCTCTCTCTCTCTCTCTCTCTCTCTCTCTCCAGTCATATATATCACTATATGAATAAGAGTTGAAAACAATAGAAATTAGCACTTAAACACGAGTGACATATGTCATAAAGTAAAACTTCAATTTGAGTGAGTCTATTAAATCAAAGGTGAGATGTAATAGTTAATAAAATAATTGAGCAATTATAACTAAAGCAATATTAGAACGGGTGAATTTCATAACACTGAAAGAAAAAATAGAAATTGTTCTCTATGTTCATAGTCTATTAAAGACGAATTTGATTTCATCTTGATATGTCCAATATACTTGTACGAAGGCAGTCGTAACAAGAATAGATATGGGTTACCCCATATCCAAGATATTCGACTTTTAAATTACTTGAATTTTCACTGTGCTCAGCCGATCTCTAAGTTAAAATCACTGAACTTGTTAAGAAACTGGCGTATATAGTTCTTCATGTCCGTATTAAATACTGCCACCCGTCATTAGCAAACAGTGCACACATCTGTGCTTAAACAGAGTCTACACGAGTGCGATCAGAAATATGGTGCAGGTGTTGCGTAACCATTCCGTCGTTAAAAAAAAAGAAGAAATAACACACACTCATTCACAACAAATAATTAAAAGAGATTGTGTGATAACTAACGAACAATAATCATGAAATTAATATAATTGTTGTAATAATATAAGCATATTCATTAGTGAAAAAATTGTCAATCGAAGAATAACCTATATTTTCGTGAAACAGACTGAGGAGGCAGCTAGCGTAGGAATATGAATACTTCACATTTACATTTCTTGGGGTGGGGAATTTTTTCAAAATAATTTTACGTTAATTTTGTTTTCTTTCACGTATTACATATACATCGATATTCTAAACATTTATTGTAATGTTGTATCTGCTGATCATGAACAGAACTATATTTTTCACCGCAATTGTGTAAAGAGTACCTGACTATAGTAATATATCTTGAATAGATAGTAGGTAATGATCGAATATATTAAAAAATACATTACTGGAAAAAATCTTCTATGTCTCTTTTGCAGCTTTTTAATACATTCGATCAGTGCCTACTATCTATTCAGGATATATTACTATTGTCTGGTACTCTTTACACAATTGCGCTGAAAAATATAGTTGTTATTTACAGCAGATACAACATTACAATAAATGTAAAGTAGACATACATTTGTACACAAATGATCTTGAGGTCATGGGTCAAACTTTATTACGGAGACTCCTTTGCTTGTACGCTCTTATTTCATTATGGACATGTCCCATTAGCAGTATTATTTTACTGCAAAAAATCAAATCGGATGCAAATTTGAAATCCTCATAAAATTTATACATATTAGTGGAAAACTCCTGACATTACGCAGAAATTTTTTTAAATGAAAATAAAAAAAAATTTCTTCAAGATTAAAAAATATGTGCATTCCAAACAAAGGAACTGATTATGATCTTATGTAAAGCAAATGTTTTGGTGAATAATTATTAAAAATTTTTTGTATGTTTGCTAGATAAGTTTGATGTAGCAAGTAAATTATGCGTTTTAAAGTGTACTGAGAAGCGATAAAATATACATGTGACTTTCCCGAATTCATTCAAATGATTTGAATAAATCTACAGCTTAATACAATAGAACAAATTTACTTTAAAACGTTAATTAATGAAACTGCCGCGACTGAATATTGTATTTTTTTTTCAAATTGTCATTCACTTGCGTTGTGATCAAGTGGAAATAAACCACTTGAAGTTGAAAATAAAGATATCATATTCATTGACTGCGGTTTCATGATGACGTGATTCCAAAGGCATTTTTATCAAACAGGTTCTTGTAAAGTCATTCCGTTTTCTATACACCTACAGCTGTACATGTATTAACTGGCTATGAGGACAAAAGCAAGTGTGTTGGCCCATGAGACTGCAACTTTTTCCCCGTGAAGAAATTGAGGGAAAATGCTGTCGAGAGGGACAATAAACGTACTACATGTATGCCTAAATAGTTAGTAAAAATCTGACAAGTATTTTATTATACTAAAGCTTTATTTGTTTTCGTTACTTTGAAAAATCTACATTATCTTTAAAGCATAATCGTTCAATCCACACTTTTCAAACGTTGTTCCCCTTTGCGGGGTCAACCCAAAGATCAAAAGGAGAAACCCAACTTTCTCTTTTCTTAATACAATCAAATTTTGGGGCGTTTTGTGATGAAATCGCTTTGAATTTTATTTATTTATTCACTATGTTGTGGCAACCCACATATTGAATGATGCATTCTGGGGCAAACAAAATACACACCGAAAACGGATTCTAATGTCAAATGATATACTAGATACAAACTTCTATACTACAAAGGCTACTGTGATAAATCTGCGGGGTTTCAAAGATGACGGCCAAGAGACATAGATTTTGTAAAATGTGGATTAAGATTACAACTACGATTCCCACATAATTATCCATGTAGGAAACTCACGACATGTTGTGCATGTAAGTGTTAGGTATTAGTACATGTATGCGATACTGGGCGCGGGTTTTCAACGACAATAATTATCATACATGTAATATGCCAAACGACGCCACCGTCTAACAGTACTTTAAGTACTTTGATTTTTACGACGGAATGGTTACACAACACCTGCACCGTATTTCTGATCGCACTCGTGTAGACTGTTTAAGGATGTGTGCACTGTTTGCTAATGACGGGTGACAGTATTTAATACGGACATGAAGAACTATATACGTCAGTTCCTTAACAAGTTCAGTGATTTTAACTTAAGAGATCGACTGAGCACAGTACGTGAAAATTCAAGTAATTTAAAAGTCGAATATCTTGGATATGGGGTAACCCATATCTATTCTTGTTAATGTAAATGCTGGAAATGTAAAAGAATTATGTAAGGGTTGGTACACGTCTTGTCGAGATAATCGTGTAATTAACAACCATTTTGTCGCATGGTCTTTGTTTCAAGAATAAATTATTAAAATCAGGGTTTGATTGGTAAGGAATGTTATTAGATAAACAGTTAACAGGGTTCTGAAATATATTTAATCTGGTCAAACCTTATAAAGCAGTAAACAAAATGGCAGTGGAAAGGTTTTGTTTATGCTGATCTTTACTTTATTCAACATTATTTAGACATAATGAAACAACGACATAGGCGTCGGAACCGGGAGGCTAGGGGGTGGGGGAGTGGCTTAGCCCCCTCCCACTTTTTTTGCAAAGTTAGACATAACCCTCCTTTTATTTGCTTGTCAAGATTTTTGACAAGTCTAGCCCCCCTCCCAACTTTCTCTTTGCTTCTGACACCACTGATTGGTGACGATGTTTTATAATAAAAAAAGTTAACAACTAGTAACATAATAAATATGTTTACTTACTGTCGATAATCTTGATACTTTGTTAAGAACTTATATAAAAGCATTCGCGGTGTATTGAATAAAATTCTGTCGTAATTAAAATCACATGCTCAATTTTGTTCTCCTGTTTTTTAATATGATGTTCCGAAGGACAATGAAGATGAAAACAAATAGGGGGTATATCATTATTTTATATATCAGGGGTATATATCATTATTTTACACACAATAAGTCACTACATTGTTGATACACACAGCATAGTCACTACATTGTTGATACACACAACAATGTCACTACATTGTTGATACATATAGTGAAAATATAATTCACAAAATCAAAAACATGTACATATGTAATATACAGTATATAAGTAATATCTGCATAGTGTGTTACATTGCTCTAAAGTGCAAGTCATGACGTCATTATCACACACACACACACACACCCTGAAGATGCCACTACAAGTCACTTCATTGTTGATACACACAGCAAAGTCAATACATTGTTGATACACACAGCAATGTCACTACATTGTTGATACACACAGCAATGTCACTACATTGTTAATACATTTACATATGGTGAAAAAATATTTCACAAAATCAAAAACATGTACGTATGTAATATACAAGTATATAAGTAATATCTGCATATTGTGTTACATTGCTCTAAGGTGCAAGTCATTACGTCATTATTACAACACACACCCTGAAGATGCCACTACAAGTCACTACATTGTTGATACACACAACAAAGTCACTACATTGTTGATACACACAGTAAGTCACTTCATTGTTGATATACACAGCAATGTCAATACACTGCAACGTTGTCATACATGTAACAAAATATTACAGTTTTCACAAACTGTATAACATTAATACACCAATAATATCTACCCTTTGACTTACATTAACATATTTTAGCCTTAGTCACAACCGGTCGCACGTGCTTCTACGGGTGGTCTACGGGCGAATTTTAAGGAAAATCTTGCGAGAAACGCTAGTGCATCTTACGATTTTGGAAGGACGCAATCGTCCCGTAAGCACGCACGGTGGCTGTTGGACATGCACAACAATCACCACAGTTTCCTTGCGAGATCTGAAAACGTACGCTACACTTGCGCTTCACTCAAGAAACTCGTAAGATAATCGTACGATTTGACTTGCACGAATGACGTAAGGAGATCGCACGTGTCCCTTGCATTGCACGTACGTTGAATGCAAGGCGCTTGTGCTCACCATCAACATATAAATTGAACGCACAGTAAACGTGCGTCATACTTTCGTCAAGCGTACATACGTCGCGCACAATACTGGGGTAACTTAACGTTACGCTTATAACGCGATACGTCAAACGACGCACAAACGCAACGTCGCATTTTAAAGAAATTCATCTTTTTATCTCCTTTGCGCTCTCATTGTACATACAAGCAAGTTATGAATTTGCATAAACATTGTAAGTAATGTGATAGTAATGTATTCGAAATAAGATAACAACATGTCTTTAACTCGACCGATAAGTAAGAAATTTGATTAACAAATAAAAAGTGTATATCTTAATTTCAATAACTCAATCATTGTTTATATATATAAAAAAAAACATTTTGCAGATTTGAATGTGATTTTCTAAGTAAAGTCAAGCTACATGTACATGTATATGCATTTATTTGATCAGCGAATTCAAAAAATTAGTCCACATTCGATATTGCACAGTTATCTTAATACATCTAAATACACAGATATTTTGATAATAGAATTATACAATCATGAATTATTACATACTGGTCATATTCTATTTACCAAGTTTTACAATGTTTAAAGTACATGTATTTGATCATATACACTTTATAAACAATATTTGTATAGATAATTACATTGCCTTAATTCCAGGTTCATATCTTTATTTTTTAAGACAAATAATGTCGTTAATTGCATGAGAAGAAAAATGATATTTACGCGCAGAACGATATTTTTATCTAAAACCAACTACACAAAACACTCCAACAAATCCTACTAAAGAATGTTGTTGTTTTCGTGAGTTGACAGTTTTTCTTTGTAAACCGGGTACTTTCTGCGAAACACTTGACCAGCGATTTCATTCCCCACCATTTTAGAAATAGAGGGAATCATACTCGGTAGGTATAAATATAGATATATATACAGATATAGATAACTACAAAAAAAAATGAAGTGTACGGCATTGCAGCAGACATAAAAAGTACCAAGTTTATAATGGTAAAAAATTGTGCGAGGTGTCTCTAATACTTCCAAATGGAGAAAAAATGTAAACATTTTCCATTATAAATTTTTGTTCGAAGTTTTTTCGGTCTTGTTAATTTCTCTGGGTAATAAACGATGAAGTGTAAATTAATAAATCTTGGACTTTTCCCCTCATATTGATTTCACTTGTACTTCTTTGAAAGGAACATGTGTATTATCGTTAAAATTCGTCCAAAAAGTGAGGGAAGAAGTAATCATTTAAAAACATACTATATGTGATTTACAAAGTAAATGCGCTGCAAATTTGATATCTACAATAAGAGGGGTTTCATGTCATTATTGAACTGTTGAAACATTCATGAACGCTATACCTCCGAAGCCTTTCAAAAATGATATTGATATTATACATAATTACATGTTTATACTGTCAATTTAAACTATGCGAACCTATCGGTTTCTCATTGTATTAAAAATTGAAGAAGTAGAGGTTTCATTTGCTAACATTCAATTTTAATTCGAAAAATTGATAGTACGGATTAAGCGCTGGGGGGGGGGATGCGTGGATGGAAGAGGGTAACATGATGGTAAATGTACGGTACCCAGACCCGCTTTTCCTTGATCGAGAAGACAATACTAGTAAACGGGAGGATGTGTATGCTTTAGAAATTTATACTTGAGGCCGTAAGTCGTTCTATGGTTATTCACAAGAACCAAAACAATTTTATAGCGGGCCAGTGAAGTGGGTTAACGTATTGGTAACATAAACATAACTGGAAATCTACATGGAGGAAATGCAACTGTGTATACAATGGATATGGCTTGTGCGCTCGGTGTTCGGTTTTTCTGTGAAAAATGCTCTCATGAATGTAATTTTACTGACACATGTACATACTATAAAGTGCACTGGAAACAAACGACAACCTTCTGATGCTTGTGCAATGATCATCCAAATGGACCCCATTACTTTATAAATATTGCGCGTTTTGCAATAGGACATTGATATCTTTGTAGAATCAAGTACTTTGTAACTTTATAACACTATCAGTAACACAATGTAAAGAATTTATTAGTAACTACCAGCCAACTATTAACTACAACGACCATGCGGTCTGTTATATACTCAGAAGTAGGAACAACTGTCCTGAACCTCTGTATCTATTTAGGTTGCAGATTTGAGGGACCAGTCTACTACATATTTACATGCGTAGTATTACAATTGAATATGTCACCATGGCGTCGGTTCTGATCATCATACAATTTTTATTTTTTATATTTAAATATTTATGTAAATATGCATAGAAAGTTATTGGAGTGAAAAATGCGAACAAAATTCATTTCATAAGTCAAATGACACTGGTTTGAATGTGTTGTGCGAGTGAAAGGAACTGCAAGTAAAGAGGGTGTTGCAAAAAAGAGGGACTATTACCTAACGTTGAAAGGACCTTCAAATAAGAGTACGACTATATTTACATAGCGAGTATGTTCCGTATTTAGGCAAAATACTCAACATCTTACCCATTTCTATCGAACACGACAATTTTAACCACCATTTGATTTTCATAAATAGTGTCAAAAAGCTGACCATATATTCTGTATTTTGGCTTTAACATATATCAAATTGATTTATATTGTACGGCGTGTTAAAATATCATTCTTTAGAACTATATGAATAGATCTAATTCTGGCTCTTCAAAACCGCCAGCATTGTAATTACATGTATCATCATTGTATGTTTTTTTTTTATAATATCTAGATAAACGCATAGACATAAAAAGGTGGAACCGTGTATATTTTCATTTACCTATTGTTTCATCACCGATTCATACATTTTAATGATTTTCTATCTGCTTTTAACAACATGTACATCTAGCTTTGGAAACGGCATACCCGGTTTTTCATAAAAAATGAAAAATAAGACTTTTTACACTGATGCGTACATTGTTTTAAAATCCCTTGTTCAGAAGAAAATGTTTATAATTCAAGTTGGTAACGGGGACAGTAATGTTGAAAGAAATTAAGCACGCATGCAAAATATTACATTGACAAGCGTTAAAATAACTTTATTCTGGCATTCTGTCATAATCTGTATACATTAACTTTTCAAGTGATTTAAGAAATACGAGTGTATAACAATTCGAACGAACCCCAATCAGAAAAGTTCAACAGGGACACAATCTATCAATCGACTAAACTAGACATGACTTGTAGAGAGGATTTAACACAGCGTTCTTAGATTGCCTGTGTAACCATTTTCTTTATTTTCATGGTTTTATAAAAGTTAGTACTTTTCTGATAAAATTCTTCACTGCTTTATATAAAACGTTGCATGCAAATTTTTTTTAGATCGAATTCTGTAACTTTGATTCTTCCATTTTATCCGCAACTCCTTTAAGGAAAATAGCATAGGAACTGCAACACCCTCTTTTACATGTAACACTTGTGTTAAAGGGTGTAGCGAATTGGCTGAGTGTTAACATATAATGTAGACATAATCCATTCATTTGTCATGGTGATCTTTATTTGATTATGATCCTCATTACCGACAAAGTAAGTGAGAGAAACTTTTTGAACCCCTCTAGCAAATAATTGTAACTGTAAAAAAAGCTGCATTTTTTGCATGTGTGTTAAAGAATGTAGTAAGTTGTCGGTGTGTACATAAAATAACTACAGCATTTATTTCTCATGCTGACCTTGACTTTATTTAATTACTTTCGTTGTAACAATAAACATAAACAAATAAATATAGTTTGGCTTGAAATCTTGCAAATTAAAAGTTTGACTTTGATGCATTTTAGGTGCATGTGTGTTAAATGGTGAAGTAGGTTGCTGGCATGAATACAAAAAGAAGTAAACAACAGAATGTATTTAATTTTTTCAACTTGTGACTTTTTTCCCGATTATCTTTAAAAACATTTTAAGAAATTAGCTCAAAATACACTGGTTTGAATTCATCTTGCGATTTTACGATACTGTTGGGGGTTTTAACTTATATGTAGTAAGTTGAATGTGTGTAAAAGTGTGTAGTAAGTTGCCGGTGTGTGTACATGCACATAAAATGCGGACCAATTTTATTCAACTTGTCATGCTGACCTTCGTTGTATTCTGATTCTCATAACAAACAGCTACGTTATAAATATTCCAATATACACTGGTTTGAATTCATTTAGCTAGGTAAAGGAACTAAGATTTTTTTTACATAGATGTAGTTAGTCGCAGGTGTGTTTAATGGTGATGGTGAAGCAAGTAGACTGTGTGTGAACATAAAATGTGGACAAAATTCATTCATTTGTCATGGTGACCTTCATTTGATTCTGATCCTTATCATAACAGACAATATAACTTAGGAGAAACTTGTATGAATGCGTTTTGCGAATGAAGTAACTGATACTCCATTCATACATGTACGACACAATTTGCATACATGTAGATCAGTATATTTTATACATATGTAAATTTATTTACATTTGCAATTGTTGTCGTATGAACAGATTTGTTCATATGCAAATCATGCACAATCAAGTAAATCTGCACCTAGTCAGGACTAGGTACAAGTTAACTTTTGCATATGTGTTGTAGCAACATCAAAGAGATTACAGTCCTCCGACATTCCGCTGAAGACACTATAAACAGATGGCAATAGCTATACCTTTTCATTAACATGCAACATCTCTTCTACAGTCTATAATGCAGTCGCCAAACATTTTTTAACTTTTTACAAAATTTTAAAGGGATATGGTGACGCAAAAACCTATGATTTGGCAAACATCGAGTTTTTACACGATTTCCACATATTTTATATATCAAATGAAAAGATGAACTTTTGAAACATCACGGTGCTCAAAAGTAAATAAATCAAATTAAAAAGAGAAGAACAGAATAAGGCTTTGGGCCAACACGAAAATATTGAGTTTTCCTCCCGCTTCATAGTCACGCAAGTGCAGGGGAATGTAAATACTGCAGCGTGGCATACATCTTGGGCCAGAAGCCTCTCATTGAAACATGATGTATTACATAACTATATATTTATTAAGATGCATTCTTTATTAATGCATATTTTTTACCACAGACATCGAATAGCTTCAAAATTTAATTCAAATTCTTTTTTCAGTGTGTCAATCCCACTGTAACTATTTTTAGACAGAAAGTGCAATCACGTGACACTAAACCAATGTCCAAAACAACTCGGTTTGTTTACATGTGTAATTTCCGGATGAGTTTTAATGACTTGTATATTGATAGGTGATGACTTATGATGCCTGAAACCTTCCGTATGATGTAATTTTGAGTAGCTCTTCTTATTTCCGTTGTCATAATCAAAAAGTAAAACATCTACATTGTATTTTGAGTCACCATGCAACTTTAAGAAATTGTTCTTGTTTGTTAAAAAAATCCTCATACCACTCTTCTTCCTTAAATGCATTAAGTATGGTTCTGTCGTATTAATCAGTCGGTCTGTCTTTTATCCTAGTTTCCTAGATTCGGAAACATCAAAAAGTTAGTCTTGTACCCAAATAGTAATAAAATACCCCTTTTCTGTGAACATTCACAAGTCTGAAGCGGTCCAACTTCCTATTTGAAATGTCAATTTAAGGATTTACTTACAATACATAAATCTCGTCTAAACGCTTAACAAATTAACTTTTATTTATATGTGTAATTTCACTCATGAGTTAGCATGCATCAGCAAATTTTCGTCGTATGAATGTGGTATAAGCTAAGGTAAGACAATTTTACCTGCATTTTACGTGCGTGTTTAAAAGTGAAGAAAGTCATGCTGATCTTGAATTTATTATTTTTATTTCTCTGACAAATACTTTCGTTCTTACAATAAACTTAGGCAAATAATTACTGGCTTAAATTCTTGTTGCGAATTAAAAGTTTGTCTTTGATGCATCCATTTGCATGTATGTTAAAGAGTGTAGAAAGTTGCCGGTGTGTATGCATGTACATAAAAGTAAAAACAGAATTCATTTAATTATTTTTAACTTGTTATAATTTTATTCCGATTCTTCCTTAAAAACACTTTAAGGATTTACCTAAAAAGACACAAGTTAAACATTTTTGCGATATATTGTGATGTTTTAATGTTTAGCTGAAATGTAGTAAGTTGCATGTGTGTAATAAAAGTATAAAGTTAGTTGCCGGTGCGTGTACGTTAAGCGCGGCCAAATTTCACTGTTTCAAATCCTTTGTTCAAGAAGACCCTGAATAATGTTAAACCTGAATATAGTAAGTTGCATGTATGTTTAGACAGAACTCATTTCATTTGTCACTTAGCTATATGGTGTTCCGATGAAACCACCTCGACCTTCGCACTTGGGGCGAAGATGCGAGAGTGCGAAGTTGCGATGGTGGAAGTAGATGCGACGGCGAAGCGCGAAGATGCGAAGGCGAAAGTGCGATTCTTTGCCTTCTAACTTTGCTTTTTCGCCTTCGCCTCTTTTGATTGCATTTAGCAAGTCTCGGTCGATTACATAGAATTTACTGCAGGCACCGTACTCGCCTAACTTTGCCGATTTTAATGTGTAATGTGACATATATGTTTACCAGTGTTGCCTATGCCTAATTATTATATACTCCACATAAAATGGAATGTTCGCTATATTTGTACACATTCACTTCCAGACTCCGTGGAAAAAATTATCGATCTGCGCAGGCTGTTGAAAATAAACTCTCAAAAGTTCGTCTTCTGCCTCAGATGCCATTTTATACAGCTAAAATTATCTTTAAACGATAAAGAGCTCCACAAATATAAAAAGCGAAGGCAAAAGTGCGAAGGTGCGAAGGCAAGAGTGCGAAGTTGTAACGCTCCTTCGCGTCCGCAACTTCGCGCTTTCGCCTTAATTCACATTTTCGCATTTTGCCATCGCATCTTCGCACCTTTGCACTTTCGGCTTCGCAACTTTGCACTGTCGTATCTTCGCCCTAAAGGCGAAAGTGCGAAGGTCGAAGTTACCCCATCGGAACACCGTACTTAACGGCAATTTTATTCTGATACCCGTGAAGAACACTGTTACTTTAGAAATTAACTAAAAAATACGCTGCTCTGAATCCGTTAAGGATAATCATACAATACAACTTTCTTACTGGTATATACATAGTAGGTTGCATGTGTTACAAATGTAGTAAGTTGTATCGCCTTGAACGGAGAGCTAACGCCAAACGAACAGTGAGAGAACGATCAGTCAACGATGAACGAACGAACGACACACGAATGTTAGGTCAACAGTGTCTGGATTTGTTTGTGATATGCAGTTAAGAGCGCTTTAGGATTTACAAAACTTATTTCATGAAAAATGATACAAATATATATCATCTATGCACAGGCACCTGACGTCATATATTTTTCTCATAATAAAAAAAAAAAATTGTCATTTATTAGGTAAGCGGAGTATTTTTTTTATTATGAGAAAAATATATGACGTCAGGTGCCTGTGCATCTATGTTATGGTTTAACTCGGATGTATCTATATAATCAGCCACTTATGCTCGTCTGCAGTATTGGAAGATGAACTTACTAAATGCAACCCTCTACTAAAATTGAAAAAATTCTTGGCCCCTTGGTTAATTGTTCAGGCCTTTGGGCGGGTCATATGTGGTCTTATGGTGAAAATGTATTTTATTTAGAATGTCTGTGTGTTGTATGTTAAACGTTACATGTAGATGATATTAATAAACTTAATAAATGAAAGCTTGACCTACAACTTTAACTGGCAATGGTATAAATTTTCATTTATATTTGGAAAATTGTGTATAGTGTTATGTAAGC
>WFKH01011925.1:58555536-58567432 GCA_016163765.1 Magallana hongkongensis
GTGCGTGCGTGCGTGCGTGCGTGCGTGCGTGCGTGCGTGCGTGCGTGCGCACTAATCCTGTATCGGACGCAAATTTCCACCGGATTAAGCGTTTGAAATACTATCACTTTGTCGATCACGGTAAAATCCAGTAGACGGAAAAAAATTATGCCCGCCTCCATGTGTGCGATAATAGTCTGGTCATCCCTTGTATTCTGTTTTCCGTCCTCTGACGTTTTGGCTCCCAACGTTGGCTGCCGATATGGTCGTGGCCTTCTCTAACAAGTGGAGAGATTTTAGCGTGAACCCCGAGGTATTTTTTCTGGAGTGTGCGATACAACCTGGCGACGTCTGGATTAAATTGGCCCTGTACTAGTAAAGCCGAAGGCTGTTCTTGTAAATATCAAATCTGTGTGACCTGAACGTGCCACAAATCTAATAAAGTATTATCACTTACTTCAGAACTGTTTTCAATAGACACCGACAGTTTTAACGTTGTCTCTCCGGTTCGAGTCGAGTTCGAGTCCAAACTTTTGGGTTAGTAGAGAATGGCTGATCCCCCCGTTTGACACCTCTCGTCGTGTCGGGTATACAGCTTCAAATCCGTTAGTAATTTATCTTCCACAACAGAGTCGTTGATAAAAGTATATTCAGACTAAACTTCCTCCCCGGTGGCACAATTAAATGCCATGCGGCCGTGAAGACACTGAAGTTTCGCTGGCGTTCTCATTCAAATCCGCTTCAAGGGGGTCGTTTGTCTGACTACTATCGTTTTGCTCGAGTCTGCGAACCCTTTCAACTACGTCACATATCTGCTGGCTAAGTCTGTCTAATTTTTCGATATTTTTTTTTCCTTTATCCGGGGTTCATGTATTTGTTGCATATGCAGCGCAAAGTAAAGAACTATATATGGTGGCGTATTATTACGCCACCAAAATTATTGCGCTACTACGGGTTGTTCCCCCTAAAACCCCTGTCACACCGAAGCTGCGTCCTCACGGCGATGCCGCTGCGTTCTTAAATAATGTAAAACGCCAAGGTAAACGCAGTAAAGTCTCCTACAGCGCCGTAACAACGCATCGGCATCTTCGTTCGTCGCGGTGGGATCGCCTAGAACATTTTAGGACGCCATGCGACGGCGCGCACTTTGAACATGCACAAAGTACGCGCCGTGGCTCTGCGTTCTGATAAAAACGCCGTAGAAGCGGAGTGAGGTCGCCGTGACAGCGCCGTAAGGTCTCCAACAGCGCCACGAGAGCTCCGTTGGCGCGCTCAAGGAACGCAGCTAATCGCAGTGTAGACGCAGGGATAAGTCAATTGCGCTTGCACGGAGACCTTTCGGAGTCCTTCGTTGCGTCTCTCTCGCGCTCTCACTGCGCACCCACAGCGTTTGAACAAGTTGTTCTTCATTTGGCTGCGTTCACACAGCGACCCCAAAGAGCTGTTGCTGCGTTCATCGCGCTCTCTTGACGTTTCTTCCGCGCTTATTAACGTTTGTACCGCGCTTCCACGGCGTTTCTTGTGCGTTGTCATCCAGACCACGAAAACTCGAACAATGGCTGTTGTACAATAGCAAGCGATGTAGTAATTATCAAACTGGATGTGGATGACTATGTAAAAAGTAGCATTTGCTAATATTCCAGGACCTATCAAAGGACGTAGATGGAATTCATGCCATTTGGTTCTGATGTTTTCACATCTTTTCTATGTTGTCTAACAACTAATAACGGATCTTTTTTGTAGACCTGACTACTAAGAGTTTTATCCTAGATATTCACAAATTATTTAGAAGAAGTTACGTTTCAATTACAATGTACCTATTCATCAAAACAAAACAATTTTTTATCATTTTAAAAAACTCCTAACACGTCATGAGCGCTCGGCGGAAACTCAGCGAGAGCGCAGTCAATCGCCAAGTAGAACTCTGTGAAAACGCAGTTACACGCCGTGGGAGCTCCGTAAGAACGCCTCGGTCGCCGTCAGGACGCTGTGACATCTCCACTTGTAAAATTTTCAAATAATATTGTACTTTTTTCTGAATTTTCCTTGCGATCCTACTGTGATTCTATGAATTTTACAACGACGTGAACACGCTGTGGGAACGCAACTTGATGTGACAGGGCCTTAACTACGCAATTCCTTATCATGATACATTTTCATAGGGAAATTTGGGTAACATGTGTTTTAAAGTTATTCAGTTTAAAAATATATCACTTTATTTTGTCTATGCAGTCTTTGTCTTTGTCAAACATCCTACATTCTAAGGAATAATTTTTGAAAAATCGTTTTAAAAATATGTTGTGTCTGGAAAGGTCTTTTCCTTGGGTCTAACGGAAAGCTCTTCTTTCAGCTTTATAGGACAGAGGATAAAGTCCTGCATTCAATTACCTGAAAGATGACGAAAAAGTAACTGACATGTAACTTAATTGTATACTTCTGCCATTCAGTCACTTTTATAGGCCTTTCTCCTCTTTACATTCAGTTAACTAAATGCCAAAGGCTCAACAAGTGGGAAATCGCATGGGCTGATCTTTCTTGTCTGAATAACTCTCTATTTCGTAAGTAGTTGTCAGTCATAAAAAATACAATATGCAAAACTATTAATTTATTTACAATAGTACAAAAAAGCATTTAGATAGTGTTCTCTCTGATAAGTTGAATATCTTTGCTATTTTATGCAGTCACTCTGTTACTACTTATCAAAATAATCTATAATTTTGCACAATGAACATTTTACACAAAAGTATATATTTGTCACATGTTATAATGATAATTCAAGGCAACAATAACTTTAGAAGTATTTACGTTCCAAAAATCATAAAATATTACAGAATGGAAGTCAAACCCTTTTACATCATACAAAATACACAGCTGAAAATTTGTGTTTTTACAAAATCAAGATACATGAGCAATTATCATGTAATAACAAAAGGAAAAACTTAGGGGAGATAAACGATAAAGTCATATACAAAATATTTGGACAATGTAGTAGAATAGATTCTGTATAAAAATAGTTACAAATTTTTCTCCGGCTATTCTCATTATAAATATCAAGCTGCTTTTGAAACAGAATGTTATCATAGTCTTATCACATATTGAGCATTGCATTTTTTAAGAAGATCTTAGATAGATAAACCTACATCAAAGTTTTTTATGGGGCCTGAAAATTATCTAGGGGCCACAGTCTAAACAATTAAAAAATCAACAACATGTCAAGATGCGTACATTTATGTAATAACATAAACGAAAACTTTAATATCTGGTTAATGAAAATAATTTTTAAAAAATTGCAATGTAAAAGTCGATCCCCTCCCCAAATGTGGCTCCACCTACCCCTAAAGATCATAATTTTGTGAACCTTGAATCTACACTATCTGATGTTGCTTTCATCAAAGTATATATTAATACACATAATAAAGTCTAAATTTGGATCCGCCCCCCATTGTGGCCCAACCCTACCCCTGAAGTTCATAATGCTGACAAACTTGAATCTACTGAATCTACTCGATCTAAGGTTGCTTTCACTAAGTAAACAGCTTTTCTGTTTGATTGTTTTTTAGAAGATTTTTAAATATTTTTCTCTATAAATTCTTATGTACAAAATATACTCCACCCCATGTAGACCCAACCTACCCGGCGATGATGATTTGTGCCAAGTTTGGTTGAAATTGGTCCAGTGCTCTGGAAAAGATGTTGAGAATGTAAAAAGTTTACACAGGGACGGACAGACAGACTGACGGCGGACTTAAAATGATCAGAAAAACTCGCTTGATATTTCAGTTTAGATGGGCTAAAAATAATGATCTAAAAACCGCAAAATAGAAAAGCTTGATTTATCTGTTAAAGCAGTAAATCATTTATAATTACTAATTCATGCAATAGAACTGCTTACTGCAGACCTATCCTGATGAATGTTATGTTGTACAAAAAATGGCACCTAAAATGATGTTCCCTGTGGGTTGGGCGACATGAATTTCACAATTAGTGATCAACTTCATATACATGGATCACTTGTTTATAAGAAAATAATTGACCTATAGGGCCGGTATTGATTTCTGTCTTTACAAAAAGCATATCGATTTCCGTTTCACTTCTTGATTTTATGCCATACACAGTAATCTCTTAGGTTCTAGTTCTCATAATTTATAGTGATTAAAAAAAGTTTCACAGTCGTTGTCCTAGCAGTATGAGTTATAGACGCTTTTTTTACTATATTATCTTTAAATTTTATTTTCAGTTTAGTTTCATCAATACGATACATGCTCTTTAAATGCGTTTATTTGCAGCCTAGGACGTATTAGCAACTATCGAAAGTCTCGCGTGACGCGATTTCAAAGGTCGTTTTATGCATCAATTTTCTTTTATTCTATTGAAAACATGAACATAATATCCCTTAAAAAATAAAGAATGTGTTATTTTACCCCATTCCCGTATAGGATCATAATTACACACAATAATTGCACAATCCTGTATAAATAAAAAAAAAAGCGTTTATACAAACCGATAATTTTTGAAAAAAAGAAAAACCATGCCAACAAGTGGAACGAACCAGGATACAAAGAAAACCTTTAGTGCGGAAAGTGACAGCGCTGAAACCAACTACGCTATTCAAACCTTACAGGTGTTACACGTATATATAAACCACTAATAATACAAATAAGTTTTTTTAAAAAATGTGGGTTTTTTGCAAATGTGGACCTCAGGGCAGGGTGCCCATAAAAAATTCCTATCTTAATTTATTTCTTTGATCAAAACCTATCAAAATATTTTAGTTTTTTTAAGAGGCAGGCCTGCCCTGATGGATTTCTAGGCCAAAATTCATGCATAAATAGACCGTTTTACTACAAAATGTTTTACTGCATGATGTTTTAGCTAACTTTAAACGTTAATTGGATAATAACAAACACAATATGTTAGGATCTAATTGAAAAAAAAGAAGAAATATGTACATTAAAAAATATCAAATAAATTTAGATTTTTAAAAGTGATTTTTTCCCGAGAATCGATTCCCCTATAGGTCAATTGTTTTGGTATATACAAGTGATCCATAGGTAATGGAATAGAAAGGTTGAGAGAAGAAGCTGAAAATTTTGAAATGTCCAGTTACACTATTCCCAAGTTCACTATGCAGACCACCCGAAGGTCAAAACCTAGCATGAGAGCTTTCTCCAAAACACTAAATAAGCTGCGTATCAAAAACTGTTATATCCTTTTAAAATCAATTATTAAAAAATTGTAAATCAAACAATGTATAAAATTCAAGCCGTTCAAACAAGTCTATCCTGAAAAAAAAACTACAGTACTTGATACATTGTTGTGTAGCATTGCATATAGAACATTTTTGAAAGTTTAAAAGAAGCAAAACATAAGCATTCATTTTATATCACATTTGAAACAGAATTCAGAAAGAGATGCTCTATCCTTGGCACCTGGTAATCTTTTTTCTTTAAAAGTGCGTTTCTGTAAAGATGTGAAATAAAAAAAGCATTATAGCATCATAAAAGTACAAAACAATTTACAGCAAAATTGATAACAATACCTATAAAGAAAACAATAGGCACAGAAATGAAATTTGAATTACATGATTCTACACTTTTTTTATTTATGGGTCTTTATAAATAAATATTTTTTTGCTATGAATTCGAGATAATTCGAGGATTATGAGAGTCGTTCATCAATCTTTAAGAGTATTATTGCATATTTTACAGTTAAATTCAATCACAATAACGAATAATCATAGTTGAATTCAATCACAATAGCGAATAATCATGATAATTTACTTTCTGTTTAATAACTATTTTCTGAATCGGATATTAAGCTCCTCATTTAAAAAATTCTCTATTATTTGATAATGCAAGCTTATCTAAGTTGAACTTCGTAAACGAAAAATTGTTCGCGGTAACTTAGTGAAAATGCTTAGATCTAAACTAAACAAGAACATTCAGGATAAGACTTAAAAATTGACATGTTTCTTCATATTAAAAACACTGTGATATGGTATTGTAAATGAATAATAATACGCCCCATTGCTCAAGATAATTCCCTTTTATAGCTTATCATGTATACTGGCAGATTTTGTTTCTGATATTAAAAATAATAGTTTCATATAGCATATAAATGTATAATTTAAAAATATATCTTTATTTTTTTAACCCTTTTGTAATTGGATGAGAAGGAAATCATTTAACCTCCTTGTTTGTGGACATATTCAGCAACCTACTCAGCGTTATACATTCAATATTAATCCACCTAATGATGCTTGATTTACAATTCCAGCAGACTTAATATTACTTCCCTCAATTGATTAAGAAATGTGATTTAAACTAGTGTCTCAAAAAATAATAAAAATGAAATATATAAATGCCGAAACCATTAAACGCCAGAAACAGATTAGTAAGGCTTTGGTAAAGATAACAACTTACCATCCTCTTAAACCGGATGTATTTGTTTCAATTCACGATCCTCCAGATCATCGTCTAAATGAAAGTTTCATTGTTAATGCACTGTTTGTAGACAGGACCAACCCAAATACCACCCCACTATCCCAAGTAAAGTTCCCCTGGTCTTTATTCTTTTCAACAGTAAATTAATTTTTTTATTCCAAATTCGAAGTTTACCCGTATTTCCTAGTAAAATATATGAACATAAAATTTTAACATTAAATATACATCCCTTCAAAAGTAAGTGAGCGGAAACCGAAAGTTCCCATTTATTCTAATGGTCCAGGAAGCATACTCTAAAAGAAAGCATTTAACTTGGATCAAATTCAAATTGACCTGTATTTTCTGGTAAAATTACTTAGTTTATTTACGGAACTAAAAGGACATGCAGATAATCAGAAGCTGGTAGACATGCATTGCGAATGAACTATAGGTCAGTGATATATAATTGCGTTTGCAATTTTGATCGGAATTTCAAACAAGTGAAAAGCTGTCAATGTGACAGCAAACCGGGTTTTCTTTTATGTGAACTGTATCCATAATCCATGTCAACCCTGAATTAATAAACACTGCCTACCGTATCCAGAGAAATGGAGTACCCATATGCAATATTTTGCCTAAAAAATGACTAAGTTCAAAAGCTGAGATTTTTTTCATAAATTATCAGAAATCAAAATCCTAGCAATATGCACACCTTTGATATATATACAATTGATCTGCAAAAGAACAACTTCCTATTTTGAAAACTGTAGGAGGAGTTATCCGTACAATAGGGGTACCCTATATGTAATATTTTGTCAAAAAATGACTAAGTTCAAAAGATGGTATTTTTTTCATGAATTATCAGAAATCAAAATCCTAGCAATATGCACACTTCTGATATATGTACAATTGATCTGCAAAAGAACAACTTCCTATCTTGAAAACTGTAGGAGGAGTTATCCGTACAATAGGGGGGCCCTTGTTACAACGCACTTTGAAAAATTACGCACTTTGAAAATTTTTTTCAAAGTGCGTTAATTTTGGGACCAAGTCAACGCACTTTGAAAACATTTTTTTTTTTCAAAGTGCGTTGATATCGTCGATATTAACGCACTTTGAAAAAAAAAATTGATCAGGGTTTATTCGAACTAATTGATACTTTTATATACAATAAATGATTGTTTTAACCTTGTTTAGCTCAATGGGATATATTTTTTAAAAAAACCCAGTGCATTCTAAGCTTACTTGATAAACAGTTTCTCGATTAGAATAATTTTTCTTTTCTCATAAGCTTACGTAGTTTGACAATTTACACATAAAGAACAACTCGGGAGATTTGAATTATCCAATGCATACACAAAAAGGAAAAAGCAATTTCTAAGCGATGTAGTTTATGTCAACATTTACTTCTTATCTGGTACATTGGGCTATGCCGGAAACGAAAATGATTTAAATATATTGATAATTATTTATATATATTGCTAATGGAGATCAATGTATAACATATTTCAACTGGCTTCAATTGTTTGTTCATAATGTAAAAAAAGGATACGTTAGTTATGTTTATCAAAAACAATGATCTTTTAGATCAGTGCCAGAAAAAACCCCCCACATCCTAATGCCTATTTTTAAGTTTATAATAATTCAATGTTTGTCAATGTATTTTTTTTAAATAATGAAGTGATTTATTTGAGTAATTAGAATTTGAAAAGAGGGTTTATGTTTCATTCATTCATTCATACTTTATTTCCTCCTTAAGGAGATAATGAAGATACATACAAGTTATGGAATTTGTAAATTTTGTATTTACACCCACCCAGTAAATTCAAAATTTACAACATGACAAATTGCTGTTTGGCCAGTTCTTTTTTTTTTTCAATATCACTGCTTAATTTGCATAAAAGCATATTTCTTTTTCCAATCTTAAACGTCTAATCCAAGTTGCTGAATAACATGTTATAGAAGGAAAAATTAGGTGTAGTGGACCTTCTTCCTGTAATCAATTAAATAATGTACTGGTAATTGACCTGTATCTTTGGTTAACCCCCACTTCAGTCCCCATCCCCGTTCTTAGAGACGGTAAATTCGATTTACTAGTGTTAGCAAATCATCATACTATAAACAAATTTGAAATTCAATTCCAGAATTTGTGATTTATACATATTTTTTCAAAGTGCGTTAAGTGTCTCGATACTAAAAAATGTTGATGTACCTTCATAACGCACTTTATAAAAATTTTTCAAAGTGGGTTAACTTGGTCCCAAATTTAACGCACTTTGAAAATTTTTTTCAAAGTGCGTTGATTTGGTCCCAAATTTAACGCACTTTGAAAAAATATTTCAAAGTGCGTAATTTTTTCAAAGTGCGTTGCCACAGACCCTATATGCAATATTTTGTCAAAAAATGACTAAGTGCAAAAGGTATTTTTTTAAAATAAATTATCAGAAATCAAAATCCTAGCAATATGCATACCTCTGATATATGTACAATTGATCTGCAAAAGAACAACTTCCTATCTTGAACACTGTAGGAGGAGTTATCCGTACAATAAGGGTACCCTTTTGGCAGCCGCCCGCCCGCCCACCATTTTCACCATTTCAATAACCGGATATTTCCGTTGGAAAACCCGGTTAAAAAGGTCAGACATGAACTATGACTGAATGTTTTTGCTACTTTGACAAATTGCGAATGTAGAATTTTTTGTGACTCCTGTTACGATGTTAACTCATATAATATAAACATGATCTTATATGAATCCTAATCCATGGTCATTAACCCTCGTAATTGATGTTATAATGTGAAAAATGAATAAATTACATTTCGTATAAATATGATTTAATGGAGTTGGCATCGGGATGATAATTAAAGGCATTTATAGACTTAAATCTAAATTTCAATCATTCATAAGATTATGATATATCATAAAATTACGCTTAAAATTTGTAAATATCAATGTAATATAGAGACACATTTAATAGCATTTCATCGTTTCGATGTACTCAATCACAAATTGATAAGATATTGTACAATTTTTGACTTAGGTCTCGGACTGTTTCATGATCCTTGAGCCTGATGATTTATGCCTAAATATATGTGTTTTCATTTAATATTAGGTGTGTTCTAACTTTAGTCTGTTTGTTTGTGTACAGAGAAAAGTGTCACTACTGTAATGAAAGAAAACCTCTGAGGCTATCAAAAAGCCCTGAGGGAACCCTGGGTGGCACTGAGAAAAATCTAAGTGGCCCTGAGGTTTGCACTGAGGGTAGTGAGGAAACCCAGAGGGACCCTGAGGTTTGCACTGAGGGTACTGAGGAAACCCTGAGTGGCCCTGAAGTTTGCACTGAGTAAACCAATAGAGACCCTGAGGTTTGCACTGAGGGTACTGAGGAAACCCTTAGAGACCCTAAGGTCAGCACAGAGAGTTCTTAAGAAACCCTGAGAGACCCTGAGGTCGCCAGTTAAGGAAAGTATCTTTTCTGGCTTTCGACTTGTCATACGTAAATTGATTAATTGTCCATTAAATCAAGACGATAGGAAATTAAAATAGTATATTTTTTTTTCTTATTTACTATCATACAACTTGGCATAGAAATAGTAATCAATGTTAAGAATCTAACAAGGACTATATTTTTGGCGGAATATTGGCGTAGGAAAATATCACATGTTTCGCAATTCAGAATTGCTGTAGATTAATGAGTCTGTTTTAGCATTTTAAAAGCAATAACATTAATGTTGGATTTTTTAACTAATGTAAACTAATATAATGATACTTGGGTTTCAGAATATGTTTTTAAAATAAGATTTCCCTATCAAATTACTTTTTTATAAGCTTTTTAAAGCGCCCACTCTATACATTGATTTGTGTGAAAAAATCAATAAAATCAGTTTTTCTCTCTTATTAGATGGTCAATATATTAGCTTTTCTGTCGATTTATATCTTAATATAAAGTCTTTATAATCCGTAAAAATCAGAAATATTTTAATATTGGAAGGATAAAAAATAATCAAAATATCTTTAAAATTTAAGAAAATTAGAGGAAATGCAGGCTAAGCAATATCAATTTAAGTTTCAATTTTTATTCCGTTTAGTAGTATAAGCTGATAGACATTCTGATAATCTATCATTTCATTGACGAATAAAATCTTCATATCTTCAACAGATGTCTACATAACTGCACAGAACTAAATTTATATTTATCATCCTTTAAGTTGAGGAAAAAGCTGGTGACCTCGACCTGACCTTTATGCAAAAACGAAGAGGTCAGATTTGATTAAACTGATAGAATCATATGATTATCTTATCTGTTTTACTGTGTCAAAATTTCATGAATATCTTAATATAAGAAGAATGTTTGATAACGAGAAGACTTCTTTCTTAGTGAGAAAAATTAAATTTCTTTAATAATGTATTGATTGGCGTCATTGTCATTAAATATAAACATGTGAATCAGAATCTAATATTTGTATTAATTTATTTTATTAATGCAATTGCATATGATAACTTATTTCAACCGCATCTTCAATACTTTGTAACTATTAAAGGTAAACATATACATGGCGTTTTTTTTAGTGAATAACATTATTAAAATCCGATTATTTGCTTCATTACTTTTTTTAAAGATAGGACTTTCACATAAATTACGCTGTCTTAGTCAATCGCATAAAAAAATACGAGAAATAAATAAAATATATTGTATTTTTTTATGTGCCGTAAGAAACTACAAAAGATTTGAATAACCCCGCCTTAAATGGGTCATGTGACAGCCATCTCGGTCTATCAACAACAATGGCGACGACGAGAAAGAGGGGTATACTGTTAAGTTTGACAGATTCGTGAAAGAAAGAGCCAGACTGACAAGGCTAAAAACAAAAGGGGGATCTCTGCGGATACCATCTAGAAAGATTTAGACTAAAATTAGACTCAAGTTTCCATCAAATTAATCATGAAGTTGCAGGGGTTTTGCTAGAGAGGTTCGTGTTCCATGTGTTCCATGTCTTTACTGTACAAGTTATAACCACAAGTTAATTTTCGTATAGAGAATGTTTTGAAGAAAGAAGAAATACACATTTTCAGTACATGCATATCTCAGAAAAGGGGGCATATTTACTTCGTTTACCGTGTCGATGACGCCAAAGCCGTGTCTCGTCTTTAATAAATATAATTAACAATTTCATATCGTTCAATATCGGAATACTACTGTTTCGATTACTATCTGATACAAGAATTATCTAAATTAAGACTTGAAAAGGTGATTCTAAATTGTAAACAACTATCTTCCGTTGTGTTTTCAATGCTGGATTTTCTCACACTCATGCGCAGTGGCGTTAAAAATGGTTGATCACATTAATATTCATCAGACGTGTAGCAAAGATTAGAGACAAATAACTAAAGACAGAACATGTTTTATGGACCCAGAGTTGGTGAAACGCCTAATTATAAGAAGCATAATATATATATATATATATATATATATATATATATATATATATATATA
>WFKH01011925.1:58572673-58582926 GCA_016163765.1 Magallana hongkongensis
GTGTGTGAATTTACAGCTATAACTATAAGCTCCTTAAAAATGTTATCATCATCATCAGTTTATGAACATTGAGAATATGTGTAAATGTTTATAACCAGTAGATAGTGAAATATTTTAGATGATAAAAAGATACACTATAGAGTCACATGAGTTTAGCTGATTTACTTTTGTTATTGCTGAGAAATGCCGCAGCCTGTATACTCCAATCATATTGATAGTCATCAGTAAATAGTCAGATCAGAAACAACTTTGCACTAATAATGAGTATACAACTTTGAACCGTCTAACTTTGTCGATATCACGTCTTAACTCTAGTCACAACGATGCACCTTGCCTTTCTGATAAGTTATATGCTTTATTTAAGAAATGAGGTATTATTTTTTATGTATATCGGGATATATATTTGGATGTATATCGGGATATAT
The DNA here is from genome assembly GCA_016163765.1 of Magallana hongkongensis. Classification (NCBI taxonomy): domain Eukaryota; kingdom Metazoa; phylum Mollusca; class Bivalvia; order Ostreida; family Ostreidae; genus Magallana; species Magallana hongkongensis. The sequence goes on from WFKH01011925.1 coordinate 58,573,099, forward strand.
TTACATCTACCGAGTGTGATTCGCACTTTTTCTTACGAAAACTTATTATTAAGTCACATCTCTATAGAAACTGCCAAGACTAAAATCTACACGCCACTTTTATCGATTGGTCGAAACCTACAGCGACTGAAATTGACAGGACAGAAATCTACACGCCCCGTTTATCGATTAGTCGAAACCTACAGCGACCTAAGAAAAATCACTGACTGCACGAAATAATCATGATGATGTTAGACTCAAATACCCTTAGGTGACGATTCGGCTGTTTCTTCTAGTTAACGTACTGATGTACATTAACAGTAATTTAGTTTATTTAACTTACTTTTTACAAACAATTATTTTATTTGTTAAAAGTAAGATGTAAATATAGAAAATGAAATGCTTTCTTTGATGATTCATGCAGGTCATAAAGGTAGCGATCATTTTAGAAAAAAAAGTATGTATTTTTTCTGCAATTTCGCCATCTTCATATCCCGCATGAATCACCAAAGATACATGTAGCATTTTATTGTTTAATATTTGTTGGTCACGTGATCAAATCCCATTAAGCACGAAAGGCTTTATGGAAGATTTCATCACGTACCAACCCGTATTTATTTCCCGATATACACCACAAAATGATACCTTATTTCTTAAACCGGTATTTACATTTGTTGCAAATTGTGACGATAACAATGCTCCAAACTTTCTTTTTTTGTTATGACACAGAAAACCTCTTCGATTATCATAATATAACAAAATATAGTTCAACAAAGTTGTAAGTATTTGATTAACATAAACGTTAGTCGGTTAGTTTGTGTACATAGAAACAGTAGTGACTTAGATTGTTCATGCTCTACTTTGACCTCTTGACCAAGTCTGATGTAATGCAGAAATAACAGCGAATTACTCAAGGGAAAGGATTTCCAAATATAGATATGTCATCATTGTATCGAACAATCTTATATCTTTACTTTTTATGGTTATTTTTAGCCCAAATGTTCATCTTGTAGCTATTTGTTACTGTAAACCAACTTATATACCATCGTGTTGTTATTGCACCTATAGGAAAAGAACCGTTTTGCGGCAAGAAATATTCTTGACGATGAGGTTTTCGCAAATCTCGCGAAAATTTCTCGCACGCGAATAAAAGTTGGTTTCCAGTAATTATCTGTACTTGTACATGCAACCTGCGAATAACCAACGAAATTCAAGTATAATGATCAATTGAGAATCGCTTGTTTTTACATGTACTCTACATTGAGAAGGATGTATATATAATTAAGCAGCTGTGTTTTAATAGTTTCATATTTACACTGTATTAACAATTTTACTGAACACCACAAACAATTCATTAACTGTAGGAGGGACCATTTTTAGTAACTAAAATAAGCTTCAAGATTGTAAACGGATGTAACGCAAATTTTTAAAACTATTGTTAGATGTAATTTCCACAGAAGGATTAGTTCAAATTTGTAATCCTAACTATATCAATCAATGTATTCATGTAAACGTACATCATTACTTTAGAGATAATTCGAGCTGATTATTTCATCACGTTTCCAATTACAGCATTAAATTGACATGCACAAATAAAAACAGCAAAAGACATATCTATCAGCCAGCGTAAATACTTTATTCCTGCATATAAAATGCAGACCACAACGTTTTCTTCGTAGCTCCTCAAGCACAAGGCATTTCTTCGCAATTTTAACAGAGACAAAACGAATCTAATAATTTCCAAGAAAAAATACGATGTATTTGCAAAAGCACGTAATAGTTCATTATATGTAACCTTAAAAATCGCAACACTCATACCCACAGTTCGTAATGCAAAACCTTACACCTAAGATATACATAAACTGTAAGAGACACTCAAGACAATATTCTTCTATTTTCTTCTTCTGACAGACGCTCGTTTGTGCGAATGCGTGGTTGTTCTACGGTAAGCAACATATTCCCGGATAAACTTATTTATTTATTTATTTATTTATTTATTTATTTATTTATTTATTTATTTAGTTTAGGTAAAAAAATGTGTTTATTTTCTCTTTTGCGTAAACAAATTTAATACATTGATTAAAACCTCAAATATCACATAAATATTTTAATTTCAATACATTGTCCTTATAAAATATTATGTATAATATTATATTGTGTAACTTATACTCCCCCTGGGGGTTAAATCCCAAAACCAAGGGGTCATGCATTCCATAGTGTTAAAGACTCGATCACTACTTGTTATAATCATGCAAATGCCTTAACTGCCTCATCGCAATGTAGTAATAAAAGATAACATTTTGTTAAAATATATTCACAATATACACCCAAGTTAGCCCCACCCCAGGGGTCATAGATTTCACAATTTTGAAAGAGAAAATCTTCCTCATCATGACTTTGTTCTTAATTCATCGACTTAATACCCAGGAGCAGAGGAGAAGATTTTTCAAAGAATCAATGCATTTTCACTACATAATCATTGGACCCCCCTCTCAAAAAATAAAACAGACCCCCTGACCCTGGCGCCATGAAATTCACAATTTTGGAAGATACATCCTCTCTCATTATAACTATGTATTTACTTTGTTTCCTTAGTACCCAGGAGCAGAGGAGCATATTTTTTTTTCTATGAAATAATGTACTTTCACTATATATTCAACAGAGCCCTGCCCTAGCACCAAAACCCCGTACTCAGGGGCTATGAATTTCACAATTTTGGTAGAGGGCTCAATGCTTTTTATAATCAGGCCAACAGTTTGACTGCTTGATGCCCAGGAGTAAAGAAAAAGATTATTTAAGATTGCTTTATCTCTTATGGTTTTAGCTCAACCCTTCAGGCCCCAGGGGGCAGAGGCCATGGATTTTACAATTTTTACTCCCATTCACCCGTAGATGCTTTACGCCAAAATAAGTTGAAATTGGTTCTGTGGTTCCATAAAAAGGCTTAAAATGTTAAAAAGTTAACGCACGACGGACGACGAACGACGACGGACAGAAACAGATAGCAATAAAAGCCGAAACTAACAAAACTATTACATATTAACAATCATGTTTTAAGAAAAGGATATAAGCCAAAAAATGTCTCTTCTGTGAGAGAAAAAGCTGTTCGGGGCCTGTTGGGCCGAAAGTAGTTCTTTCCCTCTCAGAATCGACAGTTTGAGGCTTACATGTATATCAAAACTTAAAACATTTCATCCTTTACTTTTAAAATTGACAGTATCAGGTAAACCTTTGCAATGCTGGTAACTTAAAAGAATAAAACCAGTCTTGCATAAGACTGTTTTTATTTGTTGTTTGTTTAATTAATGGACAGTTTCAGGTATATGCAAGGGTTCAAAAAGATTTGCTATAAGAATATTCATCTAATCTTCTACTGAGCACTGTCAACATTTTCTTTGTTGGGAGAGGGGCATTTCTTAGAAAACCAATTTTCAAGAATATTAAAGAGGTACTGCAAATACATACTGAGTGACGCTGTTAAAGTGATATCCTGGATAATTATGGAGTATGGGAACGCTGTGGTAGATTTTGATATGATTAAATAATCTTTTGCTAAAATTACGAAGGCAACAAAAACAAAGAATACTTTTAGTCTAACAGTCGTGCATGCAGAATATTTTCTAAGTGTGTGGAGGAAATTAAACGTCGGGGTTTATTTTTTTAACTTTTACAAGGGAAGATGTTGTCCGGATGATCGATTATTAAATATCAGATAAGTGAAGAATGTGAGTTTTATATAGTGTGGTAACGTTTGTCTCAATCTAAGTCAGTGCTGATTATATTTGATGGAATTTGTGGGTTTCAAGTAATAAATATGATCATGTACCTTGTGGGTTTATTTTTTTCGTGATTCTGAACATATTAAGTACATGAAAATAAATTCCTGATTCTGTAACACAGAATGGATTTTTCACTAAATATTAAACATGTTTTTTGTGGGGTTTTTTTTTTTTGGGGGGGGGGGGGGCAAATGTAATGTCTTATTTGTCTTCCAACTTACCTATAACTGTCTAGTAAGTTAATTAATAATTTCACCTGTCTCCATCCATCATTTGTAAAACGCACATCTACAGGTAACTTACTGAATTGTTTTTAGATTTAGAAGTATTCTACCTTTTATATAATTAACCCAAAAAGAATAAAGGATAACCTGACAAAGATGTTTTAATACTAACAAAACCTTTGGGATAACACGGAACAGTCGTCTAAATGACCAGTTTGTCTCTCTGTAGAGGAAAAGGTCAGCGAAAAATCTGAGGTATAAGGAGGATAGAAATAAAGTTCTATTTACTATGAATGTTGCAGTCCTAGGTCTCTTTTTTAATATATAAAGTCCGGAAGGTGGTTATCCTGCAACATCCACGATTACTCGTACTTTATTTCTAAAATGTATAGTACAGGAATCACAGAACGCAATCTTATATGATCATGACTTAGACGTCTGCTGCCTTACATTTGTACGCCGAATTTGATTTGTAGTAGGTATCACATTTCGGAAATGTACTGTTGCAGGGAGCAGATATTTGTTCTTGAATAACTCCTCCAGCAGCATTAAACTCAACACAATGTCCTGGTAAAAACATACATCAAATAAATGACAATTAACAAACAACATTTTTCCAAAGGATTCTCGAAAAAAGACAACAACAAACAAAATGAATATGTTTACATAAAAATTATTAGAAAGCCTTACCAAAAATTATTCTAGAAGGTGCGCATACTTCTAAAGTTTCATTTCTGTATTCGTTGATGACACAATGGTATAAGAATTTTTCAACAGTTGAACAATTTTGACATTGTGCTAATTCGCTACAGTTCTTTTTACGGGCAGCAATGAGCCATTCAGATATTGAAGTTGGACAGGAAGCCACGGTTTTTACACTGGCGACGGCTTCTGGACAGTATCTACTTTCACTTTCACCAAACTGCATTCAATAAATTAGCAGTAATCAGTAATGCAAACAAGTAGATGTAGAACGTTTTTTTTAAAGTATAATACATGTAATACACTACCTTAATAAGCAGCACAGCTATAGCCAGAAGTAAACTACAAATATTCATCTTGACAAGCTAGAAAAAAAAAGAAAAAACTTCAAAAAATAATAATGTTAACTATTTCAATGCTCTTTTCTTTTTCTTGTTAAAAAACAGGAAATATATCAGTATTGGCGTACATTTAACTTACTCTTATCTATTCAAAAAAATTAAAAATGATTTAAAATGTGCCATTTTATTACTGTCATTGCATGCAAATGCAAAAAAAAAAAAAAACCACTAAACAAACAAACAAGAAATTGTCAAAATCAGTGTTGATTTTTAGGTCATGATTAAGTTCAAAGTCAACGTATTGTTGATAAAAATATGAATAAAATTTGGATATTTTTCAAAAATACATGCACAAGACCCAATATATTTCGTCGTTTTGTTGTTACGTGGTGATTGGGTTCATGTACCTTGGATAAGCGGGTTTAAAGGATTTTTTATCAGAAATTAAACCAAATGAACAAGAATATCTACATAAATTACATTATATATTATATACCTATTTACTGGCTATGATAGCAAGGTTATTTTTCCCGTGGGGGGGGGGGGGAGAAACAACTCCATGTTAATTCAATTCTTTGTATGTAAATTTCAGAAAAATTTGTGCTGCGCAAGAAAGTGCCCCCCTCCCCTTCCCACCCCCACCCACCGATGCTACGTGCCTGCCAAATTTTTAACCCAAGTATTAATGAATACATATAAGATTACGATATGACTAAATTAAATGCCTACAAAATTTCATTTGGTTAAGAAACAACGAAATTTAGACCCAACGAAAATATGTGGTGCTTCTATAGTAGTTTCGATGACCATTAAACATGGGCATCGTCGGAAACCCACGGTTAATTACGCGTCGTTACTCTCTCCATCACCCGTGGGTCTGTTTAAACGTTGACGCTCGTATTGAAGCAAGCAATTTGATTGGTGGCTCATATAACACCCCGTGTAAATTGATCCAATGAACAAGCCGCTTTTAAACGCTAGTTTGTTACAGTATTCATTGAAACCACAGGATTTGGTGACGTCGGCATAACTTTGCATACATAATTAGCTATCTGTTAACTTTTATTGGCAGATCAATTAGCGGAATGAGTTACAAGGCATTGTGGGCTGCTACAAGTTTCATTGAATAGAAAGCGTATTGAAAATATATACATGTACTATTTTGAATTGTCATCTGGAAAATCATTTTCATTTTTTTTTTCAGATTAATGGAACATTATGTCTGATCTTTCATTTCTATTTCTATATCTCTGACATTTAAAAAAGATATTGCGTACGAGGCCTTATATCAACCTATTTAAATACCCCATTGTCAAAGTTCAAAAGAGAGGTATGTCCTATTAAATTAAAAGCAGTCAGTATGTTTTTCACGTGATTTCCTGGTTTGGGACATCATTAGTTGAATACGCTTTGAAATTTTCTTCAGGGACACTCATCAGAATACAATTCTTTTTATATTTCCGATGCCATTTCAAAAGCGATGTTTCTTCCCGCTTAGTGTTATGCGGATAATAATTAATCTTCTTTACTTATAAATTAAGGCAGTTTGCAAATAAACTACAAAATGCCTGCACCAGAGTACTTGCTTAAACCTTTGGTATTTCAACACATGTTAGATGGTGTCCGTAAGGTATAATTGAATTTTAACTGATAAGTTATTTTTGTGAAATTAATCAAAAACCTACTTTCATTTTCGATAAACAAGCCCGAAATAGCAAAAATGAGAGTACGGTAGTGGACACGCTTTGGCGGATCCAAGCCAGGGATAGTCTCGATCAAAACATATAATTGCAATGAAATAATATTGAATGATTACGTAAAGAGTGAATATATTTACTGTGAGCCTATTTAGAGAATACATAGAAGTTTAAGATTTGACTAATGTTGCATAAATAAAATGAGTCAATTCGTTTCTTTAGTGGGCGATTTCAGTTTTGATACTCATTCGCTTGCGAAACACGACCTCTGGTGAGAGAATGGGATAGATTTTTCCAGAACGGGGTAACCAAGAACGCAAGATGACTAATTAACGAAAAGTTTGGGGCAAGTTCATCATGCATCGCGCGCGGGCAGATACCTTGGATTGGACTTCGATTAATACAAAAAGTTAATAAACTAGAGCAGAGCTCGTTGCAAAGCCACGAGTAGGTCTTCCGTTGTTGCTGCGAGTTGAAAATTTCCAAATATGATTTGGTGTCAAATGATTATAATGACTAATGACTAAAATTTCACTTCTGATTTTGTTATAAAAACGTGTTGTGATTGAAAACCTGTAGAAAGACAGGAAGAAAATGTTTTAGGAAAACTATTTGTCAAACACAGTTTGTGTAATTGTTTTGAAAACTCTTTAAGGCCCTGTCACACCAAGTTGCGTTCCCAGGGCGTGTTCACGGCGTTGTAAATTTCATGGAATCGCCGTAGGATCGCAACGAAAATTAAGAAAAAATATACAATCTTATTTAAAAATTTTAACAAGTGAAAATTTCACGGCATCCTGACGGCGACTGAGGCGTTCTAACAGAGCTCCCAACTACGTTTCCACAGAGTTCTACTTGGCAATTGACTGCGCTCTCACTGGGTATCCGCCAAGCGCTCATGACGTGCTAGGAATTTTTACCGCGCATCCACGGCGTGCTCTGCGCGCTGACTGCGTGCACATGCGCTGTTGGAGACTTTACGGCGCTGTCACGGCGACCTTACTCCACTTCTACGGCGTGTTTATCAGAACACAGAGCCACGGCGCGTTCTTTGTGCATGGTCAAAGTGCGCGCCGTCGCATGGCGTTCTAAAATGTTCTAGGATATCCCACTGCAGCGAACGAAGATGACGTTGCGTTGTTACGGCGCTGTAGCAGACTCTAGTTCGTTTATCATGGCGTTATACATTATTCAATGACACAGCGGGATCGCCGTGAGGACGCAGCTCCAGTATTACAGGGGTTTAAACAATGAGAAGTTTAATGGCGAGTTAAATTGTTAAGGGTAGCAAGGATTGTTATATACATGTACTCATGATTCATGAAAGGAAATGTATTTTTTAAAAGAAACGAACCCGCCTTAAAAACATGTAACTTCTGTAATTAAATCTTTCTAATTTTTTGACGACTATGTGCAAGTTTGAAATTGTTGCGTGCTGTCAAAATTTGGTAAATAGTCAAAATTGATGGCATCTCTGAAAATTTCTTCAGGGCCGATATTATTTAATACTACGAGTAGACTTGAACATTCAAAATAATAATCAAATATCAAAGATCATCAGGAGAATTTATGAATAAGTGAGCGTCTAAATTTTACACCTGATATACAGACACTGCTATGTAAAGTAAAATTTAATAACATAATTTACAGAAATGAATATTACTTTTCTCGACGATGCAATGATATGCAAAATCCCTATTTTTATGTCAGTTTTTTCTCCTTTATCGGATCAAAAGTAATTCTCTCGGAGAAAGTTTACGTATGTATTTTGAAAAAAAAAACGGGAGAAACTTCAATAAAAATAAGCGAAAAATTATGGTGTTACGGTTTTTAATTTTCAGTTAATTTAATTAAATGTGACAAAGGGGCATATTCGGTCGGATTTTTGGGGTTACATGTACATGAAGTAAATTTGATGCAAGTTCCATGTTTGTTTTTTGTGTGTGTGTTTTTTGTTTGTTTGTTTGTTTTGTTTTGTTTTGTTTTGTTTTTTTTTTTTTTGCTTTTCTCTGTTTTATCATTAAGATATATTAAAAAAGTACGTACATGTCACAAGCAATATTTGCCTTCTCTATTTATCTTGTATTTTAATAGATTGGGTATTCATTGTTGACCTAAAATTAGTATTCCACTGGCTGTAGCTAACCTTGTAAGTAAATTAAGTTGCATGACAACCTCATACCACACAACTTCAATAAAACGTTTTTTTTAAAATCAATTTTCATATAATTATCAATAAAGAAAATCCCCAAGAACACATGTTCATCTCACTTAAGTGTAACTTTGAGAAGCGCATATATTTTTGGAGGCAGATATGTCGCTATATTATAGTCGGTAAGTCAAGTGAACTAATCTGTCCATACTTGCTATACTTTGATGATTTCTATGGTGACCGCCTGCATAGCATAATGTAGTCGTATTTCATAACATCTAATCCCAAGAACAAATTACCTTTGACTTAAAACTTTAAATTATAATATATATATCATTCTGTTCATAACTATATATCATAGAAGTTTAGCGTGTTCAACAGGTTAATTTATTATAGCCACGTTCTCAGATTACGATCTCGCAACTTTAATGTGAAAATGAAAGTCATATTGTTTGATAATTGACCACTTTGAAGAAAACACCCTTCGAACTGTTGATTAACTGCATAACAATTGATGATCTGCAGCCATAAATAACTTGGGGCTATATTTGTTCTGAGCTGTGTGCGCTGAAGCGACTCAAAATTTTTGGTAGCACGTGGCGATTGAATTTACGCAATAAAGAAAGTTGAAATTTACAAAGACTGACCGAATAAAAAAACGGGAGGGAAAGAGAAACACGTTCAGGAGAAAATGTTACACATGAGAAGAAGTCACTATCAAATGATTTTCGACAGATCTGGAATTAAAAAAAAAAAAGCACTTGGCAACGGGGCGGTGGGAGGGCAACACAGAAATAAGTTCGTTTTCACAATGAAACGAACGACCATGTAGAAACACTACAGAAGTTATTAATATGTGACCGATTGAATCTAAACAAAACTTGTTTCAAAACTCATGTAAATATTCTTTAAAATAATCACCGAATGCCTCAATTCAGGGCATTCTTTTATCGT
>WFKH01011925.1:58604399-58622451 GCA_016163765.1 Magallana hongkongensis
GAGAGAGAGAGAGAGAGAGAGAGAGAGAGAGAGAGAGAGAGAGATTTCACCGATGAATTTATAATCGGAAAGAAACATACTTTTATATAATTTCATGCGCAGATTTAGATACAGAGACTGTGCTCACCCCTACAATCATTTTGAAAAAAGAAATTATAAAGAATTTTATAACGGCAATCTGTGTCCATTGGAGCGGTGTTGATGATAGCGATCTGTGTTTAATGGAGCGACAATTAAAACCGCCTGGAACACCCCCCCCCCTTCCTTGGAAATTAAATCATCACTCGGATCACCCCCTCCCATCCCTATAAAAGAGCTTTTGCATTAAATATATATTTTCAAGATGAATCTGTTCAGCTTGATCAAACCTGACTTAAAGGGAACTTAAAGATGGTGTAAAGACAACTTTAAGGGAGCGTAAATGCCACTTAAAGATGCTTAAAGGTGGCTTAAAGATGGCTTAAAGGTGACTTAAAGAAGTTTGGACATTAAGGACCTATAAGCTCAGCTTAAAGGTGACTTAAAGGTGGCTTAAAGATTGTATATCCTTTAAGCCACCTTTACGCCACCTTTAAGTCACCTTTAAGGACTTGCTTAAAGATTGTTTTTCGCCCTGTGGATGATTTTGTCTTGTATTATTATTCTCCAATTATTTTTATGTAAAATTACCCCGGGTTTAAAACGTCTGAACAAAACCAGATTTCTTTGATAACTTTGTTATGCCATTTTGGTTTAGTTCCAAGTTTCAAACAACTCGATTGTACAGTACAGTTCAGAAAGCCCCTGGTGGCAGTTTTGGAATAAAAAGCATGATTACATCTTTAAATAAAATAATGTGTTTAAATGGGTGGAACTGTCTAACTGTTATCAGAAAACTTTATAAGATAATAAAAATGAATGCTTAAAATTCGGAATACAATTAATCTCGTGTCATAAACCGACCAGTAAATCAATTGAATAAGATAAACTAACTATAGGCGAGTATTGAATTTATGCAACTAAATATCAATTAGATCTTCTGTAATATGGTTCTAGCAGTGGGCCCTACTAATTAATTATTTTCATTATTTCCCTACCGATAAAACTTAACAGATCGTAGTTTGTCAGTTATTCTGTTCACACTTCTTTTTACAGACTTTTTTGGTTATGGTTTGGCAAATTGATTTCAAACTTTCTGTGTAGCTTCCTAATGATGCCGTTCAGATAAAGTATGATAGTTTTACTTTGAATCAACATGTGCTTGTATTTATTTTTATTATTTTTTTAAATTTGACACTTATTTACGATCGAGTTAGATAGGTGTTACAGAAAATGAAGTTGAGAAAAGAAAAGACGAGACTTTTTCGTGCAGATAGACTTGCGTTTCTCAGTACTTTTTATCAACTGTTAAATCTCTCATATTCATGATCGAATAAGTGCTACGCCGGTGCTTCTACTAACCCGAATATACCCAATAAACCCAAATGGACCTAAAGATGATGACAAAATAGATTTTAAACGACTCGTTTGTTATTGCTTATTAGGTTTGTCTTTTTAAAGGAAATTTGTAATCGAATATTATTCAAGCCTATTTAGCATATAAAACGACATTTATTTCAAAGGTGTAGCCCCCCGGTAGGACACATGCATTGCTTATGTTATACTCTCGGAATGCTTGTTTTTTATAGTCTACGAGGATTGTTCGGAAATTATTGAGAAATCACAAAAAGTTTGCTTTCTAATTGACGAATTTGGTAAAAAATGGCATAAACATCGAAAAAAGTGTAAAACAACCTATACATCTAATAGTTAATTGGTCATATTATATTAAAAGGTCTTTAAAGTCGGTTCAATATTCCTGCAATGCACAGAAAAGGCTGTTAACAGGCACATAACATTATTTTTAAAGTGGGGGACCAGACTTATCCAAAAAATTTTGACAAGCGAAAAAAATAATGAAATGAAATAAAATATTAAATCTAAGTTAAAAAATCATGAAAATCCTTATCCACGTGTGTATACATGTACATTGTCTGTGTGTGTGTTTGTGTGTGTGTGTTTGGGGGGGGGGAGTATATCTACTTATCTATTATAAAGTCCATTTCACTGGTAATTTCCTGCATTTCATGATTTTCATTTCAATTCTTACCTACTCCCAAAAAAGTGGTGAACCAAGTTCACAATAATTGAATTTTTTCATGTAAATTTAAGTAAAATGTTTGCTGTGAGAAAAACTTGAGGAATACTCGCAAAAACAACTGTGATCAAAATTTCTATTTGTTTGCTAAGTACATAAACTACTGTACACCCCTTCCCTTGCTATATGTTTGGTTAAGACGAATAAATTATGAAGTATTGACTGTTCTCATTTCTGAACTTGAAAGTATTTTCAAGTTTTCAACCGACTCCGATGAAACATGTTTGTAGCCTAATCTATAACAATAAAAAATTCAATATATCGTATGCCGTAAAGGCAGTCATGGAATATTCATGTAATTTTAAAGATCCTTATCTACCATTTTAAGCTTGTTTTTGAACACCAACTGTTTATCAACCAGATTAATCAGATCACTATGCTGTAATGTTTTTCATTTCCTTAAATCAAATCATAATTTCCTGATTGCCATGATATTTGGTGTGGGGCAAAGCAAAGGACGAATCAAACGGCGAGGACGACGCTTAGCAACATAAATAGTACATGTTTCACACGAGAATACACCTTTTTGTGATTCTATATGTATCTTCTACTACTGGAAAAATACGAACTGTATATTAATGTTTAAATTGCATTTTAAACAGAAACATTCATATTTTTAGAATACAAAAGGTTTAACATGTTAAATATTAAGTACAGTCGTTTTATCATTTAAGTTTACTATGAAAACTATACCGATAGCTATATATGTAGTTAGATTTAGTATTATTTTTTAATATATTATGTCATAATTAAACAGGTGACGATTTTTGAGCAGTTTGCTTGCTGTTATTGAATACGTGAAAATCAATGCAGATCGAATTTCAAAACAATCACTCAAAACATATCAATTAAAAAGATAAAGAATAAAATTAACTTCTATTTTGGAATGATTTCCTGACTATCTGTATGTAGACTTCATCGTAGTTGGATATTTAAACTTTAAATGTAGATCACTAAAACTAACATAATAAATAATTTATAAGAGATTGTTCCCAACATAAAAGACTAACAAGAAGCGTACACATGTTTAATACTATTCTCAATATAAAAAAAATATTGAGTGTGTTGCTAACGCTGAGGGTAATAAAACGGATTATCAACTGCGTCCAAACCAATCAGATTTCAGTATTTAAAATGAAAGTATAATAATAAATGTTATCTTCAAAAAGTGGTCGCGTATCGCTTTTTTCAGATGCCGTCTTATTAACATTTTACAAAAAAAACTTTCCTTTAATCGTAAATTCAAACCAAGAAACAATATTCAATATATATATACTAAATAGTACACGGATATTGCCAAACAATAATACTTAGAAACTAAAAGAGGTAACTTAAAGGGAAATGGTGACGCGCAAACCCATGATAAAGCAAATATCGAATTTTTACACGATTTCAACATTTTTTAAATCACATAAAATGATGAACTTTTGAAAAAATTGCGGTGTTCAAAAGTAGATAAAATTTAAAAGATTAAAATAGAGTTAAGCGGTGGGCCAACAAAAAATATAGACTTTCACTTTCGCTCCATAGAGACGCAAGCGCAGAGGAATGTAAATAGGCAGCGTGGCAAATATCATGAGCCGGCGGCCTCTCATTGAAACCTGTTATTTCAAAGATCTAAATATGCCTTAAGATGCAATCTCCGTTAATGCACTATTTCTTACAATAGACATCGAATAGCCTCAAATTCAAATTCTTTTCTCAGTGTGTCAATCATAATCTCTATTTTAAGACAGCAATCGCAATCGCGTGACTTTAAAATCTATGTCCAAAACTTGTTAACCTGTACAATTTTCCCGATGCGTTTCATTGACTTCTTAAGTAATAGGTGATGACTTATGATGCATGAAACCTTCCGTATGATGAAATTTCGTATATTTCTTCTTATTTCTGTTTTCATAATAAAACACAACAACTAATAATTTGAGTCATTGTGTCACTATAAGTTTAAACGGCATGTTACTGTCAAGCGATAGACCCCTGTCACTTTATATGTAACTCTCCTATCGACCCTTAATATAATTTCACCTGATTGCACTCTTTGAACGCATAAACGGTGCGTAGATTTTGTGGGGTTTTTTTTTGTCTTACATTTCCTTGCCTGATGTGCATCTTCAAGATGTTATATTTTTTGTTTTACTTTTTTTTTTTATTATTTGTTGGTGTGTTTGTAAGGTATGGACCAGTGCATTGATAGTAATTGTCTACATGTTTGGAATAAGTTGTAAAATTTGTCGATTTTATCTTTACTTCAAGTACACAAACGTACATGAATGACAATGGTGGTGTAATTATAAAATCCGATGCTCAGACAAATGAAACAGCTTCAAGCTATTAGCGATTCGACGGCTTATAGAGGGGTTGAAGGGATAGCGGCAACGTGAGAAAACACATAGCGGGCAATATCTTTTACTAGTACTATTCAGCTTCAATTTGGTTTTGAAGAAATAAACAGTGTATAAGAAACGATCTTAGTTGGCCATGTGATCAAATCATGTGAAGCGCGAAAGGCTTCTCTTAAGAATCGACATATCTAACATTGCTCTTTATAAGTTTAAGAGAGGTGAGTCGTCCCGAATAAAAAACGCAATGTTCCGTGTTTTTATACTTACAATAAGCGGTGATAATTTTACGTTAGAATTAAGACATTTTAAGCCGTTAAAAAATTCATAAGGAATGTTTTTGCTTTTTTATGTAGCTTTATAGAAGGAAACATGATATCAAAATACAAATAGTGGGTATTATCATTCTTTTTTACTGGTTCATGTACACAACTGATCCGTCCAAAGCAGTTCTACTATCGTTGTTGTTTAAGATGTTAGATTCACGGCCATAATCAGTTGTAGGATTTAAATTTTCTTCGCTGTTTTCTGCTATTTCGATGTATACGTGATCTGCTTGACCAGCTAGAGAAACATTTAATTCATTTTCTGCATACGAAGCGTCGTGAATGAATCTTTGTCTGCCTAAAGCTAGTTCTTCTGAAACCACGTTGAGTCCAAATCTTATATCGTGCCCCTGCAAGTCACCGGTATTATCATTCTCATTTCGACTAAACACTGGGAATAGGTACGACGAATCAGCATTTAATTGTACCTGTGCAGCAGGTGAGGCTGTACTAGTTTCATCAATATTTAGCGATTTATATTGTGCATGACATTCACTTTCTTTAAATTGACTCGTAACTAATTTTGGTCGGAAAAATTTGCGATAAATATTTGCAACAACAAAAACAATGAAAAACAAGACAAAAACTCCAAACAAGCCCACAAAAACATCGTTTTTATGCAAATCATTGCTGCTGGAGATGGTTTTCACTGTAGAATCACTTATTTTTTGTAAATACACTGATGAATCTTCAATAGTGTGCTGATAGGAAAACTTTCGATTCGATTCGGTAGACGTGGCCAAAAATGTTTCTGTATACATTTTTGTTGAACCTATTGATAACAAAATTAATTTAGAATATATAGTCTTTCAGAATTGTTAAGTCTAGATCACAAGTATTTTTTTTTTTATAATTAGAATTTCATGAACATACTTGGCTTATGAGAAATTGTTTCCGTCTTATGTAAGCATCCATAAGAATAATGGCAGTCAGTTTCGAGACAGGGACATATATATTGGCAGTCTTCTCCATACGTTGGATAAATGCATTTTTGAGAGCAATCGCTGCCAAAGTAGCCATTGGCACATTCTAAAATACAACCCATAAAGTTTATTTAAACCATACAAAATTAAATATACCTTGAAGCAAGTGATTTCCATCTGATTAGATAATTATAGGAATCATGTTTTAAATTATCAATGATAAATGAACAGTGGGCATTCTAAAATCCTTACTTTCGCACTTCCTAGTTGTTCTATTCAACGAAAAACCAAAACAGCAGTCTTCGGTTCCATTAACCCTAAAAGGATATGATAATTATACTGGTGAAATCTTCAAATTAAAAATAATCAAAGTATACTCAAAAAATGTTTTTAAATGCTCTTACCCTGTGCATATACTGTTTTCTATGAACTGAAATAAATCAATAGATACAAACACTGTTACAAACGTAATCATCATCGGTCGCTAATGATTACCAGGAAACAACAAAGTTCCATAAGTAATAATTTATATAACCGCATAACTCTCTTCCTGCTTTTGAAATGGTACTCATTATCAACGTTTGATGTGTAGAAAAAAAGTATTCGATAGTTATATGTATTTGTATGAGTCCAGATGTTCAACTGCGATCATTGTATACACCATTTCGTTGTTTAAAGAGACTGATCCAGTATTTGACATTTGAATTCCAGTTTCGGCATCCCCCCCCCCCCCCCCCCCCAAAATTAGTCTCAGCTGCATGTATAGAAAAATTCAAATATGCCATAAGAAAGATCATTGCTTTAAGAGTTTATAACCACCTTTGTTATCATTGTATCTCGCCTGTCAGATGAGATATTTACCTTTCATAAACAAATTTCCACAGGAAAATATTTTTTTCCATAGGAAAAGCAATATTCCTATAGGAAATTTTAAATTTCATATCAGAATACCAGAACTTTCTATATGAATTTAAATTCCGATAGGATTTGCTAAAATCCGATAGCAAATCAACTTGTCTGATCAAATTCCTACAGGAAATACGTTTCTCCTATAGGAAATATAATTCCTATAAGATTTCTAGAAAATCCTATAGGATTATCAGTTTTTCATGTAGGATAATTATTTTTCATATGGGAATAATTATTTTCCTATAGGACATTAATTTTCAAAGGTAAATATCTCACCTGCCAGGTGAAACATACTAAAACAAAACTGGATATATACTCTCTATGCAATGGTCTATCATTTGGTATATATAAATTTCCTCGAAAATGCATCTTAAGCGGGTGCAAAAATGTTACCTTGTAATCAACACTGCGTCTTAATGCTTGTTGTGCTCTGATAAGACTTTTATACATGTTCTACAATGCATTACTTATCGTGGTGTGCCGGGCTCTCCAGGTACTTTGAATCATTGCCAACCTGCCAGGTTGAAAGGAGTATACCTTTATTTCCATCGATATGAATTATTGCCTGTTGTTAAGTCTTAACCTGCTGGGTTTACAGTAACTTAGAATTAAATGTTTGTACTGTGGCTTTTGTTGTTGTTCTGTATGATATGTTAAGATGATATTGGATTGCTCATCTAAATAAATTTCAAGAGTTTCACAGGAACAGACATACGTATGATTTTAACGGGGATTTGTAATAGGTAAATATGACATTGTTTGTCAATTCGGAAATTCTTGGGGTTTTTCAAACATTATCGTCCGTGTACTTTTCTTATCGAATGTGCAAGTTTATTCTTATTGTATATTGAAACCTGAGGAACTAAATGAGGCGTTTTAAAACATAAAAAACTAGCTTTTTGTTCATTTCTAGTGAGAGAATGTAGCTTGGTCATACAGGTGTTTATAATAATCGAAAAATTATTAACAAAACGTGATTGAGACATACACTTGGGAAAAAGTATAAACTTCCTATTTTGTAATATGATAATATATGTTAAATACACTGTCACAACACCGTTTTACTAAATACATTTTATTATTGATATCAAGCAACTCTTGACACTCGGAAAATTTGGGATTAAATAAAGTTATAAAAATTGCGCCTCGTATAGCTTATGTTACTTCAATCCAAACCCATGACCCGCCATCAAGTTGAATTAATTTAATTTAATTAAATAGAATTGAATAAACAATCTGAAAAGAGAACACCAAAAATACACGAAATGAAAAACTTTTCAGGAAATAGTAAATTAAAAATGAAGAATAACTTTTCATGGATTCACTTTTTGTGGAAATCGAAAGGGGTAATCATACTTCAGTCGTGCACCATTTCAGGAAAAGGTAAAGAAAATGTTTAAACAATTTATTTACAAAAAATAGTTTTTACCAATGAAAGATGAATTTAGTCAAATATTTCTCGTAAAGAAAAATACCGAAGACGGTTGATTTGGTCCAAAAGTTCTCGAAAAGTGAAAAAACAAAAACAAAACCAAAACACTTATAACACTCGTCTCCGCTCCACCACCACCACCCTAACTGGATGAGATTTTCGGAGTAAATAACTATTCTTTTGATTCAAAATTCTTTAAAGTCATGTACACTACAAATCCCTTCAAATATCTGAAAACAAACGAAAAATAGTCAGGGGGAAAATCGGACAGTCAGATACAAACTTTGTAAGACGAATATTTCAAAGACAAAGATATTAGAAAAACTTTACCAAGCTTTCAACGCAGGTAACCTACTGAATACGCAGTTGACATTCCGCAGGTAACTGCACATGCGTAAACATTCTAGTAGGTCAAGGACTGTTTACATTACCATGTACTGTCTAAAATAAACAGCATAGTTAAGACACTTTTTCAAAAGAGGTAGGTATAAACCTTAATTCCATATCCAAAGTTTTAATTTTAAATTATGTTCTAGATATCTAGATATTATGGTAGCTTGTTTGTATAGTTCAAATAATATATGTAATTATTTTTCTTTTAGAAATGAAAGTACATGTACATTACGGTTTTCTTAATGTAAAAAACAATTCTGTAACGTTTATACCAATTATTTTGAACGTTTATAATTGACAAGAAAGGAATGCAATAAAAG
Organism: Magallana hongkongensis; assembly: GCA_016163765.1. NCBI lineage: Eukaryota > Metazoa > Mollusca > Bivalvia > Ostreida > Ostreidae > Magallana > Magallana hongkongensis. The sequence continues at coordinate 58,613,221 of WFKH01011925.1, forward strand.
TTTGATTTATATTCACTGATGTTTTATTGTATTCGTTTTTGAATGCACAACCGTCTTCGTAGAATGATAAATACTGGCGCGGACCTAGAATTTTGTTTTTCATGGAGGGTGGTTCAATTGATATCGGGGAATAGCTACAGATGTTTGCAGAGGAAGGGGGTGGTTTAATGCTTATTTTCGGTAATTGTTCCATGCAAATTTAGAAATTTGCTTTGTTTATAACAAAAAGGTGTTTTTGTCGTTAGATACAATGGTGCGGTTTGCTTTAAAAGTATGTGGAACATACATTATCTTCAATAAGACTGTAGACCATTTATAGGCTGGCTCATGTACAGCATTCAGGGGAAGATCAAGAAACTGAAATTAGAGGGGGTGCCAATTGTAGGTAGTACATATATAGTTCTGGGCCGCTTTTGGACCAAACATGAGTCCAGGGCAAAGACCTGGTAATTCTAGGGTGCCCCGGGGGAACGTTCTGGATTCTAGAGATGTTGTAGGGTAAAAATGGAGTCTTCTATTTGGATTTTTTCTTCTTCTCGTGAATATGATTATACTTAAAAAATAATGAAAATACAAATTTTGTAAGGTTTGTAGACTTTCAACAGACCCACAATTATCCCATCAAAAGCTTCTGCCTTGCAGAAATATAAGACACATTTCCCTTTTTCAATAAGACTGTAAAGGATGACTGCACTTAAGGACAGGCGATATTTGCGAGAATATAAACTTTTAAAAGAAGATTTTTTCTTTCAATTGCAGAAATGTTCAACATCTAAACTGCAACTTTACGTAGTTAAGTTAAATAAAAGTATGTTGTTACCAAGTACGAATTTGTTTTCATAGCGGGGGTCATTACGATTTCTTGAATCTCCATACGATAATGAGGACGACCACTTTTATATTGACTTCGTACATAGTCAGCGCATGTTTGTCTATTGTTCTCCGTTTAACAGTAGTTGTATATTTGCATTATCAAAGTTATGTCAAAAGGAGATTAATAGACAAACATGCGCTCATGCTTTAAATGAGAAAAAACTGCTTATTCTTACTTTCGCTTTCCTTGTTGTAACAAAGGGTTGATGCATGTTGAATATCATAATTCACCACGTGATTTCTCACCTCAGGTAACTTTGTGAATACAAAATTCTATCACGTGACGTGTAAGGATGCATGTTATGTACTAACTAGGACAATGTTTTTGAACACGTTAAGTTGTCATGCATTGATTTAAAGTATTATGTACTTACAGTGGTGTGGTCTAATTGTTCAAACCATAGTAAATAGTATACTTGTGCCATATAGAATAGGTAGGGTTATGGTGAAAGAGTGATCACATAAATATTTATACATGGCATTGTTATTCATGCTAGTCTAATTTTAGTACCTTTCTGATAATGGCAGCTCCAACTCTCATGCATATTAATATCAATCTTATGTTTGATCAAGGACAGATAAGCGAAAAATCTTCTTTTTTCGAACGTTGTAAGGAGAAAAACATAGAATAAGCTTATTGTATCACAGTCTAAAATCTTAATTCATGTTGGAAAGTAACTAGACTCTTTAAAAAATTTAACAAAAGTTATATAAGGTTAAGAAATAAACGAAACAGAAGCGACCAAAAAGGGCCCAAAACCCGGCGCTAAGTGCAGTCATCCTTAATCAGTTAATGGTAGGATGTAATTTGCAACAAAATACCACCTGAACAAAGTGACGATTTAGAAAAAAATAAATTTTAAAAGTATTAAATGGCGAGAAAAAATTAAATTTTTCATGTGATATATTTTAAAAGAAAGTTGAAGTGAAAAGTCGTTTTAAAACACTAAATAGTCTTCCTCTTAAATAATTAATTTGACCATCTCCTTACTCTCATAACTCTCGTCCCCCTCCCCCTAACCGATTGAAATCACCTGTTAGGACGACTCTTCATTTGATTCATGTTTCTTTAAAGTCATGTACACTACATATCCCTTCAAATATCTGAAATTACCGGATAATAATCGATTTATGTGAAACACTCCTTCCAAGCTTGCATATCAAAAGAAGTAAAGTATGCTACAACGATCCGCTGGGTGGGGTTGAATGGTGTGTTTGTATTACCGGGCAGAAAAATCGGACGGTAAGATACAAACTTTGTAAGACGAATATTTCAAAGACAAAGATATCAAAAAAGCTCTAATAAGCTTTCAATGCAGGTAACCTTAAAATGAAAATAACCAGCACTAAACATACCGTTGACAATGTGCATTCCACAGGTAAATGCACATAGTTAAACATTCTAGTAGGTCAAGGACTGTTTACATTTAATGAATCAATGCCATGTACTGTTCAAAACAAACAGCGTAGTTGAGACACTTTTTTAAAAGAGCTAGGTATAAATATGAATTCTACATCCAAAGTGTTTATGCTTACGATATTTTGATATGCTAGCTTGTTTGTAGAAATCAAATAATATACATGTAAGTAGTTGTTTTTCTTTAAAAATGAAAGTACATTATTTTGTTTCTTTATGTAAAATACAATTCACTAATGTTTGTACCAATTACTTTGAACACTAATAATTGAAAAGTAAGGTATGCAAGAAACATATTTCTATACTGAAAGATGTTTTATTGTATTCGTTTCTAAATGTACATCCATCTTTGTAGAATGAAAAATACAGGCGCGAACCGAGAGAATTTTTCCAGGGGGATGGGGGGGGGGGATATGTTGGTTCAAAGGATATCGGGAAATAGCTACATATATTTACCGAGATAGGGGGTGGTTCGAGGTCTGTTTTCGGTAATTATATCATGAAATTAAAAGAAATGTTTGTCTATAACGAAAATATATCTTTGTTGTTAGATAGCTCTGTGAAATAAGGTAGTACGATTCGTGATATCGAAGAAATGGTGCAATTCGCTTTACAATGGAATGTGGTAATAACGAACAGTGTTCAAAATCAAAATTCCAAGGGAAAATACAAAACAGGAGCAGAGCAAACACGGATCTCTACAAAAAAAATATAGAGCGGGGATATAAAAAGTATAAAAATATTTTTACAATTTTTTAAAAGTTTGTTTTAAGACCTGCACGGCAAAGGCTTTTCAAAATCTAAGAAATATTTCCATTTTTCTTCGGGATGGATTTAGATGAATCAGTTTGATGGTACGATGTAATTGCAGTTTAAAAAAAAGATACTAGCAGCCATGGCAACTTGTATTATAATCAATATACATGTAGAACAATCGTTAACACACACTAGTTAGTACATATATGTATAACTAATCACAAAGATGGTAGATTGGTCACATTTGATCCCATGGAGAGCGTGACTTCAATGAGTTATTAATTCAATACACCATTGAACCCATGATATTTCTTTATACATGAACTACAACGTTGAAGTCAGTTTATTGTAAAGAAGTCCCATGAGTTACTAAAAAATGATTTTCAAAACTCACCAGTCGTTCATCTTCTGTGCAGGAAGGAGTATGACTTAACGTTATTTTACAATTTTAAGGGGAGCAATCGAGTATGATTTAAATTTATTTCGACAATTTATTGGGGGGGGGGGGGGGCGTCCTTTAATTCCGCAACTGTAAATGATTGATCGATTGACATAATTATTATTTAAGCAAGTCACAGTTTAACTACAATTTGTAACCAAATAGCACCTGGGCAAATTGACGATTTTAATAAAAATGCAAATTTAAAACTCTTTACTGTATTTCGAAGTATCAGACTGCAAAAAGTATTTTAATGTTATATAATAAACTTTAAAAGCAAGTCGAAGCGAATACAGTCATTTTAAAATAATAAAATGATTGATTCTTGAATAATTAAGCAACAATCACAAGAGTCAAACACCCACCATGATATTAAAAAATTTCATCAATATATTAATGTACAGAAAACAGTTCGGTTATCTTGAAAAGGCATGTAGTAATAATCATTGAAATAGGTTTTGTTTTCAAAAGCACAATCAGTTCATTTCGTATTAGTTTTGCTTGATCTAATTACATGTATGTGGATATTACAATACCAAATCATTTGTCATACAAAGCAGTAATCCAAGATAGCTCAGTCTTACACATATTCATACTTTCAGAATCTGACTTTATTTAAAGCTGAACACCACTCGTAAATAGGCACCATCACACAGGTACCTGGTATATAAACCCTTCGATTTCGTTACACCCCATTGCACACCTGGAACTCGTGGCCGACATATAGTATTCCTTTCGTGGTCTTTGGATTTTATACATTTATTTCTTGTTCTATGTGCATATGTGCATATTCTGTTTGTAAATAATGCATTGACCAATTTATTTGGTGTTAGTATTCTCCTAGCTTGAACAAAGTACGTAAAATTTGATAATTTTATCGCGACCGAGAACAATGCGAGGCAAGATGTACGTCCTCACTGGTGAGACCTCTACAGCGAAGTACTTTGAACTGTTAAGAGGTATGCCCCTTATATAAGGGTTGTAGGGGCAGCAGTGATAAAAGAGAAATATGGCGAACAGTGCCTATTTACGAGCGGTATTAAGCTTTAAGGTTAGTAATATCAATTAAAAAAAATGTGTTTACTCACACGAAAATACAAAGCAAATGCGTCATGTTAGCGTTAGCGAAGCAAACCATTTCGGTTTCATTCTTCATCTCATAATGCTTGGGTAGATTCAGCCAGAGTTTAATGCATTTATCACGCATACATTTTCAGTCTTTAGTGAAAATTTATATACCGAGTACTGTAGGCAGTAATGTTTACCTGCATTGCCCAACTAACGTAAAATATGTTGTTTTTTTTATTTTCTAGATGTTCAAAATGAAATATCCCATCTATACTTTTCTGGTCCTTTGGTTGCTGCAAATCCATGTAATATTTATTGTTTATCACACATTTTTGTCGAACAAATTATTTGAGTTAATTATAAGGATAATTTCATATTTTTTTAACACAATTTTATCAGATAGTACTATGCATGTATTTACACTAACATTTTTCTACAATAGTTAATGAAAAGTCAGAATAGATTTTGTCCAGAGGCCGTCAGCAGTATGCAAAGCGTGGCAGCCTGTCCAACTTCAAAAACAGAATGGGACAGTGCTGCTCTTAAAAAGAACTGTAGCGAGTTAGCTGCAAATCAAGATTGCGTGTATGTCAACAAATTCAGATATCACTGTGTAATCAACGGACTTAGAAATAAACTTTTGGAAGTGTGCGCACCTGAAAGATTTATATTTGGTATATTTAATTTGTTACTAGATAAAATTCATATTGTTTCTATTTTTCTCTAATTTTATAAATCAGAAGTTATTTTTGAAACTGTGATATTTTTATTATTTTAGGACATTGCGTAGAATTCAATGCTCGTGGTGGAGTTATTCAAGATCAGAAATCAGCTCCCTGCAACGAAAAATTCCCTAAGTGTGACAAATTTTATAACTCGACAGATGCCTATAAATGTAAGGTTTGAAAAGTGCTTGATATTGCATTGTCTTTTCAGCTTAAGTTAGCTGATAAGATCAAGTAAACTTGTCTGATAATCCAAAATATGTCGTCACTCAATCTGTTTGTTCGTCTGTTTTTTAGTTTGTTGACATGCTAAAATGAAGGGACAAACTTTCCTAAAAAGAGAACTATTTCACAATAATTAAAAATTTTTAAATTTAAGACACATCATTTCCAAAATGTAGAAATTTGACAAATAAAAGCATTTTTAGTGTGATTTCATCTTGTTCCAATCATGATTATTATTGTTAAGGTGATGGGTTTATTTTTTGTTAAGTAAGGAAATATCTTTTTAATTTTTTTTTTCAAAAAAATTCAGTATTAAAATTGGAAAATTTTGTAGAAGCATTTTCAATGAAAAGTTTTTAAGTATATTAACGTATCATCAGTAGGTGTAAATTCAAATATATTAAAAGCATGAGTATATGATTCTGATGGGACCACAATGGTGGTCAAAGCCTTAAAGACTGACTCGTGTGAAAGGATCCCCAGGTAATGTAGATTCAAGTTGTTCAAATTATGATCCCAGAATTATGGGGGTGGTTTAAATTAATTATACGAATGGATGGAGGAAAATTTTCAAATTTCCTCAAATACCCCTTTGGCTAGAAAAGTTCAATCTTGTGTAAAAAAAAAACAAAAAAAAAAAAAACCAAAAAACAAACAAAACATTGCCATGATGTTTTACCTCAATTTGTTGAGGCATGATCCTCATGGAGCGACTTTGGATACAATGAGCAGTTAAATTTTTACGTAGGAAATGAGCAAAGGGTATCCAAGATTAAAAATCGAAATGATACATGTACATGTAGATAAATGAATGCTTATATAGGGAAACTCATTATAGTAAACTTTCAAACTTTTTTAACACAATTGTTCAATGTACATTTTGAAAAGAAATCTTTGAAAAGACTTATTAAATTAATGACATTGCAATGCATGCATCGAGATAAAGCGTTGATTCTAAAGTGTTAAGATTATAACATCCCCTCCCCCGTATAATTTATGGGCTTCGGAATCGGCTTAAATGATGAATGTAAGATTTGAAGAATATTCTCTTGAACGGTTACATGTATTATGATTTAACTAGAATGTAAGATTCTTTATAACCAATTATTGGGCCCAACGAGTTCTAAATATTTAACATGAATACACGTACACTCTGTATATATTAAAAATAAACCTGACACCGTTTTAAACAAGATGCAATCTACACAAATAACCAGACATGTTTGTATCAAATTCCATACAACAGGGCTTAAGTGTTAAAGTCATTGCTACTCAGGTGAAAGATGTCTCCCATACGCTTTTGGTATATATTCTGTATATATCCTTATCTATTACAAATACTTATTACTTATTATTAAACTTATTACATGATGAGTCTGATAACATTTATTATAAATCAGGTATATAAACCAAGTTCCTGATATCAAATAGGTATGTTTTTTAATCGGTTGATATTATAATAATCGTTTTGATAAATTGTACTCTTAAACAAATTTCAGACGCCGATTGCTATATGCTTGTTTCAAAGGGCGAGGATATATGGTTAATGACAAAAAGTACATCCGCAAAACTAACAACTATGAGAACAACAACAGATAAGTCCTTGTTTTCGTAAGATATCACAAGTGTGACAGAAAAAAAATATGTAAACGTTTTGATCATGCAAACAATTTTATCGTTATTGCATTGTTGTTTAATTAATTCCTAAAATTAACACCGGGTATTCTTTAAAGATAATAAAATCCATTATTAAAATCCTTTTGAATATATTCTCGGTTTTTAAAATAAAACTATTTTTTTTTTTTTTAATTTTTTGCATTTTAGACAAATAACAATCACTATAACAGCTACTATGCTGTCAGTTGTCGTCATAGTCTGTCTTGTTGTCGTGTTAGTGATATTAAAAAGTAAGTGAATTATTAAACATCTCAAATCACGTTTGAATGAATAGTAGTCCTTGTATTTTACATAATGGCTAGTTTATATAAAATACATCTTTAGAAAGACGGAGGAAGAGTGGAATGAAATTGGACAAATGCAAAGAAGCAATGTTAGAAGAAATCAACATTAAACATGGCAAGACAAGACAAGTTTGTCGCGCAAACTAAATATCGCTTTTTTATTGCATTACACGTTTGTATTTGCTGCAGATGAGTTGTACATATAAATGTAAAAAACCATACCGATATAACAAATCATTTTTATCTGTTGTAAATACGCATGTATTCCTTACATAAAAGTAAAAAGTACTTGATTGTATAGGTTCTTGATTTAAGAAAAAAAGCAAACACAAGATATATCTATCAGTTACGAAAATAGCTCACAAATAGATCGCTAGGAAATATGGAATCATCAGGAGAAAATGTAGTTATTATCATACATTGCTTGCTAAGAGGTCTATTTTCTCGTAATGACTTTACCTAACAAAAGTGTAAACTCATAATTGTTTTTCGATCTACCTGTAGTTTTTATTAATGAGACATGGGCTAAAGAACGTTTTGTGGTGGATTGTTTCCGTTTTTCACTCCTTAGTTGTATATTTTACAAGGAATGCATGGTACATTTTGTAACATGTGTGATATATAAACAACTGCAACTTAACCGTAAATCTTTGTGTGTGATAAGGAAAAGCGTTTCATCTCAAAGGGAAAACACATATTTTTTTAAAACAAATTTTAAAACAATTACTCTTGGTCATCGAAAAAATAAAGTTTACAGAATGGAAAAAATCAACACGGCTAATGTTACTTATAATTATATATGGAGATTTTTACAATACAGTGTAAAGATGTAATATTAACTGCGAGCAATTTACAAGATTATAAGTAATACTTTTATTGATAGCATCTTCCCTGTATAGCCAAAAATTGAATGATCCTTTAGAAGGTGGTTCGAATTTCCCAATAAAACACAACAATTTCAGTTACGGCCCATTTAGTAGACAGGATTCAACAAACAACCTCAACAACAAGCCTGTATAGCAAAAATCTACCATTAACTCCAGCTTTTTACTTATTGAGTTTAACTGCACTAGAAGCTTGTGTTATACGTGTTCAAATGGCAAATAAACAACATGTAGTTGAAATTAATCATTATACTGCACAACTCTGCACATGAAAAGAAATGAAAAAAAAATATTCCTTTCATTCTGCCAAAAAATTGTGCTAGAATTAATGTGTTTTGCTTTTTGATAGATGATAGAGATGACAAAGAAAAGATTGAGAAGAAAGAAGGTGAACACAGAATATGTTTTTTTTTTTAAGTTAGAAAAAAAAATGAAAAATAGTTATTTTAGTAATAAAATAATAGTAAATCGTCCAATTAAATCAATCCAAAGATATAAAGAAGTACACGATTCTTTGTTACTTTTTTTTAACATTTAAAACAATCGAAATGTGTATATTGGATTAGACTACTACATACATATTATGCAAAATGTCTTAGTTGCTTAATTGAAAATGAACATGTCGTTGAAATCATTGCATTGTGTTATAAATGTCCCTTTTTGAGAAGCTTTTACGTTTAAATCGTGTGATTTACTTTAATTTATAATTTGCTTTTTGACAGATAATACAGATGATGAAGAAATGGTTGAAAGGACGATGAACTCAAAATGCTGTTGAATTCTAGTAAGATGTTTTGAAATACTACAGTTACTACTTTTAATGTAAGAGAGAGAGAGAGAGAGAGAGAGAGAGAGAGAGAGAGAGAGAGAGAGAGAGAGAGAG
>WFKH01011925.1:58657043-58672111 GCA_016163765.1 Magallana hongkongensis
ACACACACACACACACTTCATGGTTAAATTCAGGACTACACATGTGCATGGTGAACATCCGTTTTTTTTTCTTGAAAATTATTGCTCATTGTTGCTTATAACATCCCATACGACATTTCAATTGGATAACAGCTTTAGTGGTTGTCACATTGAACATGCATCGTGTTATCTTAAAGAAAAATGTGATGATTCTATAGCTAACTTTAGTTTCGGAGAATGCAACTTTTAAACTCTAGAAACGTCTGACGTCAAGCAATTAATACTGGTGATATCTCCAAATATATTCAGCATATAAATACAGAACCAGTATTTTTTTTTAAACAAAAGTTTTGAAATTTCTTACCCTGGACATATACGATTTTCTATGAATTGCAATAAATCGCAAAAAACAACTAAAGTCACAAACTGAAACATTATTCATTCGCCGGCAGAGAAAATCAGGAAACATGGAAAATATCAGGAAATACATTTATGTTCGAGACGGATGTAATTTTAACAAAAATTTATAATTCAAAATATACATAACTTCCTGTTTTTAGATGCAGAGATATATCGGACAAAATTATCATGAACTTACAATATGAATGAATTTTGAACCGATTTTTCCTCTACGGGAGATATTTTACGATGGGAAAAAAGAAGACAATTGACAGCACTAAATCGGTATATGTATACTAAATGATGAATGTTGAAAAGCTACAACATTTTACTTAGCAAATATAGGAAACGACACACAAAATAAGTCATTGATGTAAAAAATAATTTCTCATTACTATATGTATGTCCTCAAACATATTTTCAAATTCCATGTTTAAAATTTCGTTTTCTTCTGTTATTCATTGAATAACACTGTTTTTAAGATAACTACATACAGAATAAGAGTCTTCTTGATAATGATATTTTTTTATTTTTACATGCTCTTCGTAATTTTTAAACTCATAAGAAATAATAAAATAAAATATCCAAAAAAAATATTATAACTTATAACATGTTGTTTTGTCTACATAAGACCATGAACAGGATATTATTCTGTGATATCTACCACCGGAATATTTAGCTAGGGTGATTATTGTGGCGTTTTCCTCTCAATATTGAATGACATTTTCTAGATCCTCACGTTTCGCATAGGTAGCGAAACATCCTGTCACCGCTCGAAGTGTGTACCGCATATTGTATCATTATATAGCCCGATCGATAAAGGTAAGTAGAAAAATTATGGGACCAAAAAACTATATTGTTAAATTATTTTTTTACTACCATAGCGTATAAATCTTGATTAGTGATAGAAATAATCATTGAAAGAAAAGTACGTCCTTATTCATTTCATTTAAATTGTTTGTTTGATGGAGATAGATGTGTGTGTTTAATTTTAGTCGAGGGGAATTCCAACGTTAAGAAACATTTCAGGTAAAGGTATTTGAATATTTCTCATTTTTAATAATTTAACTCATTTGAAATGCATATAACACATAAACTACATACAATAAGGATGTTATTACGTGACACTGTGTATTTAGAAATAATTGCATAAGAGTCATTTGTTAATTCATCAAACATGCTTTCATACAACATGGTTTTCAGCACACTGGGTTGCATATTTTTTTTTTAAAATGTGTGCAATGTTTATCAAATTGTATGTATATATATATTTTTTGATATTGTGGAAAACAAACATAATTATATGATTATATGATATAAGTTGACATATTTCATGAAGCATATTTAAGTCAGTACAATTTGAATGTTCACTTACACCTACATATTTACCAGGTTACAATATACTTACATGTGATAAAATATTCTACACTGATATCATATTGGTTGTCGACGTCAGTACTTTTTTTTTTTTTTTTGGTAAAGTTACTCAGATACTGCAAATTAAACCTTAATTCAATGTGTAAAAAAATGCATACAATGTAACCAATCGTTTAGAGTTATATCACTAGGATATACAACTATCATAGGCCTTTCAAATATGCTGTTACCTAGGATGGGAAAACGCATATTTATTGACTCCGAACATAGATAAAAATCAAATCAGATTATTATTATAAGGCTTTCAAAAGATTTTTATATCGAACTTGTTGTAAGTTTTTAGAATTAAATATGTTTACTTATTAATATTTTCTCAGAGTAATAGAAATTAAGATATTTGACTACCATGCACTGTATTAGATCACCAACAGCTACCGATATATCATTGTATACCATACAATAGATTATAATAGTTCATCAAGCGTAATATTTGAATATAGAGTAAAAAAGAAAAAAAAAGGATTGAGAAGAGGCACAAAGGCAACTTAAAGATATCGCATGGGCATCTTAAAAAATATCACCCCCTCCTCCCATAATCCCATAAGAGCCCCTACTCTGTAAAAACCAAGTGTGTTCTGGACGAAAAGTGAAAATTTTTTAAAGGTGAAATTCCCTTTGTTCGGTTATTTTCAGTATATGATACTGATTGAAACATAAAACACTTCTGATAAAGATTCCCCCCAGTAGTTAATGAACACATCGCGCCTCGACACTGAAAGTACAAGTGTGCAAGGGTTACAGTACCTAACTGATTTTTATCTTATAAGCTGTTTAGATGGATTAGTGTATAACGCATGCACATGTAACAGTTTTGTTCATATGTAGGTCACACGAGGAAATTTATCTATAATATATTTTCGGAGATGTCGCGCTTAGATTAAAATGGCGATGATTCCTTTTTCAAATCAAAAGGGGCATTCTGAAAGTGAGCCGAAACGCTTAGGTACTGAAACGACCCATTACCGATACACCGCCTGCTGCAAATGTACATCTATTTCGGTAGAGTTTGAATCATAAATAAACATACATGCATTTTATTGAATAAAAAAATCTCATTTCTCCTCAGTAGTATGTCCCTCTCGATTTAAAGTTCGAAGAATTTAACAAATGTTTTTATTAGTAAAGGGGAATTCCAATCTTTACAAATAGAAACTGTTTATAATTGTGCGCGAGCGATATGCATTCTTACGACATACATGTAAATAAAGAAATGTCTGCGAGTGCGGTGATATTGAGTGTTAATTATAATTCACAAGAAATGTACATGTTTAAAAAGCATTATCACATGACATAATGCAAAGAATTGCAGTTGAATGCATTTACTGATTCATGGCATGCGCGGATCTAGGAAGGGAATCGGAGGTCGAAGAGGGGTGGGTGGGTCCGAAACCACCCACCAACCCCCCCCCCTCCCCAAAATAAAATACAAAATACATTTTTTTTAAATCTACATAATAAATCTTTATCATTTAACTATTTTTGGTACTACCATATATCGTATATATCGTGATGGAAGTAATCATGGAAAGAAATGTACGTCCCTATGGGCATTGTTGGTTTGTCGGAGATTGATATGTGTGTACATGTATTTAATTTTAGTCCAGGGGGATTCCAGGGGAAGTTTTAGAAACATTCAAAGTACAGGTAATTGAATATTTCTCATTAATAATTATTAAACACATTTGAAATGTATTTGACACATAAATAACATCCAACAAGGATGTTATTACGTGACTGTGTATTTAAAAATAATTATTGCATAATAATCATTTGTAAATTCATTAAACAGCTTTCATAAAATATAATCAGCACAGTGGGTTGCATATCATTTTTCAAGATGTGTACAATGCATACCAAATGCTATATATACAATTTTTTGACTGTGTGGAAAACAAGCATATTTTTATTGTTATTAATATATAATATGAATTGATAAATTTTATTAACCACATTCGATTCAGTACAATTTTATATTCACTTACGCCTACATATTTACCAGGTTACAATATACTTACATAGCATTGTGATAAATATTCTACACTGATATCATATCGATTGTTGAGGTCAGTAATTTATTGGTGGGATTAATCAGATACTGAATTTTTAACCTTTAATATGTAAAATAAAATGTATAAAATGTAATATATTTGTTTACAATAATAGGGTATACAAGTTATTTATGATAGTCTTTATTAAAGTAGACTTTGGAACATGCCGTTAAGACGGGAAAATGCGAATTTATAATGTTTCGGAACCTAGATAATAATCATATCAGATTATTATTCATATTATTATTAGGCTTTTAAAGACTTTTTTTAAAATTTAATGTAAGTTTGTAGAATAAAATATGTTTACTTAATAATATTTTCTCAAAGTACTAGAAATTAAGATATCTGACGACAGCTCTATTAGATCACCAACAGCTATTGATGTACCATTGTCTACTATACGATATATTATAATAGTTCATTAAGTGTACTATTTGAATTCCGTACCATTATTTGTTATGAGATGCTATCCTTTTTGATTATGATATATTGCATAGAAACGTTGATTTTTTAAAACAATATTAAAAGTATATATGTAAGAGTTTGAGAGATGAATTCTGAATACAGAATGGATAAAAAAATTCTTAAACACATTTGACCTTAGCACGACTGCATGGGTACATGTATAAAGCACTAGATCTAAGCCACGAAAAAGTTTATCGTTGTAATAGTTCAATTGAAACATTGAAAAATTAGTTTGAGTATTAGTATTTTTGTATGAAAACAAACAGAATAAGGTAAAATCTGTAATCAGAGTGCAGTCAAAAAGTTGAGAAAACATATATATATTTTTTCCTATTCTTGTCTATAAAATAATCTTAGGCTACTTGTTTTTAAATATATAAATTGTTTTAAAAATAACTTTACATGTATACAGTCTCTAGATTATGGTTCTTTTAGCTACCAGTGCCCACAATTCAACATTAAATCCATAGTAAATTAATTGAAAATAGTTTTTTTTATAGCTATAAGTTGAGAAGTGTAAATTAAAAAAAATGTAAATGTAATAATGCATAAATAAAAATAAATAAATAAATAAACAGATAATAAAAATAATGCAATGTATATCTTATATATAATATACTCACAAAATATAACAGAATATATAATAAACAAGATATATTCAGATATTATAAATATACTAATAAAACACACACGCGTCGTAATTGGATGTTTAAAAAGTACACATAACAAAAATCATATCAAAATGAACATCAACTTACCTACAATATTTTGAATGCAAAAGATAATCCCGAGATGTAAATAAAAAAAATAGAAAAAATAAGTGACACGGCAAACTTTAGTTTCGTTTTGTTTAACGTTGGATTTTTTTTTTATCTCCTCGCACAGGAGAGTTCTACATAAATACATTATAGTTTGAAAGCCAGCAAAGCAATTTCCAGAAAAAAAACCCAATTGATTTGCATATATCAATAAACATTAAGAGTGCTAGATGGTCATGGTCAATATTATACTATAATAATGCGCCTTTTTATTCAACCCTGCAAATTAACGATGGCTGTTAAAATGTGTTTTAGAGTTAACAAGAATTCATTAATGCATGAAAAATAATTGAATAGCTTTCAAATGTATGCAACTATACATACATGTAAAAGCGAAACTTGTGTTTCACCGACTCTTACAAAAACACGATTAACTTAAAGTCGGAACACAGTTTGAAATTTGAAAAATGCTTTTATTTAAATTTTGTTTTGTGTGGGTTTTTTTAGAATCGTCAAAATGAGCTTTGTTTACCTTAGACTTCTTGTGCCAAGTTTGCTGATCGTGCAGGTATGCTACATGCACTTTGATAAGTACCAATTTCTATATTTATTTTACTTTTAAATCATATTACATGTGCTAGAGTCTCCAGTTTTTATTGTCTATTTGGTATTCAAAACAATTTAAATATAGCGCATAAGGATTCTTTAATTCTTTTCCAAAGTCGTGTAAAGGTGTAAACAGATACTGCCGAGAAGCCGTCAATAGTGTAGAGATCGTGGAATCCTGTCCAAAGTCTAAAGCAGAATGGGACGATGCTGCCCGTAGGAAAGACTGTAGCAGTATAGCATCAAAGCAAAACTGTACAACAGCTGAAAAGTTCCAATACCACTGTGTGATCAACGGATACAGGAATGTAACGCTGGAAGTCTGCGCACCTACAAGAATAATTTTTGGTAATAATTTATTTACATTATGAAAACTTTTAGTTGTCAATTTTAATGGATGTTTTATACTTTGCCTCAAAATTTGTTTATTGTGTTTTTACGATTTAAGGGCATTGCGTAGAGTTCAACGTTCCTGGTGGAGTAATACAAGATCAGCGATCAGCACTATGCAAAGAAACATTTCCCAGATGTCCCAATATATACAACTCATGGGAAGCCTACAAATGTAAGGGCAAATTTTATACACTTGTACGTGTATTTACTGCATGTTTGATCATTCAGTAGACAGGAATACTTTACTCGATGCGAACAATGGGAAAATCTCAATGTGTCTTATGTATATTAACTTGGACCAACATATTCTTGTTTAACAAAAATGTATATGTATCTACTGTGGTAATAAATCATCATAAAGTTATCGTAATTATAATATAAATGTTTATAATCGGGTTTTTTTCTTTACACTTAAATGTTATTGTGTGGTTTTATAGCGTGTTTTATGTAGTGTAAATGATTAACTTTTATGACAAATGATCACGCAGTCAAGCTACATGTAAACAAAAATACCCCTTCACACAAAACTTATGCCCTTTTATACATTGAATGGTTGAGAAGGTAATAATGTATAATTCAGAAATATTGCAATTTACAGATCCTGATTGCTATAAGCTTGTTACAATGAGTAAGAGGACTGAATATACAACAACAATTCTTCCTACAACATCGTCAAACACTCCGACCGAGGAATCGTTCTCTGCGTAAGATTATTTCAGCCAAATACTTTTTATTACGGCGTAGATATGACAAAAATTGTAAGATATATATGTCGAGTACTCGGAAAATACTGTAAACGTATTACATTTGGCTGTGTATTCTATTTAGAGTTTTTTGCGGAAAACGGCATCAGCGAAAACAAGTTCATCGCCAAATGTAAACTATATAAGTAGATAAATAGGTACATTCAGAAATATCGTACACGACAAATATAATACGTTTACAGTAGTCATAATGACGAAGAACACAAACGTTCTGGTTATCAAGCGTTTAAATGTCAATATATGTCAATCACCAGTCATTATATGACAGGTCAACAATATGTTTAACAAATCGGCGTCTTACCTGTAGAAACGACTTGTGGAATGATTACATTTTGTTGACTTTTTTCTATAATTACATTTTTTGGCCAGATCTTTATGTCGACTTGTCAGAAAACAATATTGTATGATCTGGATTACATTTGTTGTGCACATAAACGTTTTCTTGTTAATATTCTAAATACATGTACCTTAATAAGTGGTAAGTAGACAAAATAATCTGACAAGTGGACATAAATATTTGTCAAGACTATATAAATACCTAAAAAGACGACTTAGTAATCGAACTAGAGATGGCAGAACTACCCAATTTAGACGAATAGCGAACTTGGTTTAATAATTTATTATTATAATTTTCTTCATTCAACACGATTTATTTTTTTTCAAGCAATATACATGTACATATATATTATGAACATCTGCCTATTTTTGTTTTTTGTTAAATTTCGAAAAAGAAAACCTGAAAAATGATGGTGAGACCAATATTTTTAAAATGAATAATATTTTTGCATTTTAGGGGAACTCTTATGGGCATTATAATTGCAGCTGTTGTTTTGGTACTTCTCTTGGTTATAATTTTTTTTGCCGTGGTATTACTTTGTAAAAGTAAGTGCGATAATCATACAATGTACCATGCACATTAATCGATTCTGTCAGGTGATTAAAATAATGGCCTAATATTAACTATGCAGGAAGACGAAGAGGCACCAAAAACAAGACAGAAAGCACAAGTTCAGTGCCACTGGAGGCGAACTCTGGGCAAGGTACGGCAAAACTAGTCGATAAAACTCTTACATGTATCTATAGTCTGTCCCAGTTACCGTTTTAATCATTTAATGTTGATTTTCTTTAAAAAAAAAACCACATACCTGTCTAAAAAATAAAAATAAATAGAAAATAAAAACACCAATGGAAATCAATATAAAGCAACAAGTTCGTCTTTTATACATAACTCGTTATGCCTGGAGAAATTAACAGGTTATTATGTGGATTTATAATGGGAAAATCTCCGTAGACTTTTTATTTTTGGCTGTGAATTGAAACCTGAAGCGATAAAGGGGCGTTTCAAACCAGAGCAACCTTTTTTTCCATTTTTATTGAATGAATATCGCTTGAGCACAAATGTATTTATGACTTATTAAAGAATCATTAAGCAAAAAGTGGTGGAAGCAGACACCTGGGATAGAATATATCAATTTTCTAACAACAGAAACAGTGTCTAATATCATTTTCTAGAGTCGTTAAAGGATGAATTGAAGTTCACTCTTCATTGCTTTGAAAAATAAAAGCATTTAGAAGAATGTATTCATGTGTATCATCTTTGTATGTGTCTGAGTTTATTATGTCAAGATCATTGCATAACATTACGTCATATATTTTTATCTCTCTTCAAAACGTACTTTTTAACAGTGCATAGAGATGACGTAGAAAGGGCACCAAGAGAAGATGAATCTGAAGCGTTGATCAACTCCAGTAAGATATTTAGTTTTAAAGAAAAATTACTCTTTATGCTCAGATAAACAAGAGGAAAAGGTGAAATACGCTAAAGTAAGTTTAAATTATGTAAAGTTATTGTTCTATAACGCCAAGCATGGGCACTATTGAGAAAAATCGATTATTCAGTGGTGTTGAAAAGATTTTGATATAAAATAGCAAAAACAATGTTATCCTAATGTACTGTGCGTTCATTAAAAAAACTTCTATTGCATAAATTTGGCATGCTTCATGTTTATTACAGATGAATTAGATGAGGTATTTCAGTTAGACGAGACGCAGGAAGAACAGAGCCATACGTCGGGGAATATATGCAATCGTGAGATAATCTTTACATCGCTCATTATATGAGAGAGAGAAAGAAAGAGACACAGAGAGATACATAAATACAGACAGACAGACAGAGACAAATAGAGAGAGAGACAGAGAGAGAGATACAGAGAGAGAGAGATAGAGAGAGAGAGAGAGAGAGAGAGAGAGAGAGAGAGACTTACATTGTCACAAAATGTTCTCTGTCTGGTTTAGATTCAGTTATGTTACACATATTAATTATTTAACTCCTTAAAAACATATTGTTAATTAGTTTAATATACATGTATACGGAATGTTATAGCTAACAAATCTCCCCCCAAAAAATTCGGCTTATCGACATGTGTCATATAAATTTCGGGTTCAAATTAAAAACTATCAATTGAATTCATCATTGTATAATGTAATATTTAGACTAACGTAAAGCAGAAAAAAGAGTCTAAACTCAATTGGATATATAATTTAGAAGTGCCATGAAAAATGTAATTATATATTATATGTAAACAAACCCTGTCAAATGTTAATTGCATTTTTTGCATTGTACATTCACAATTTCTGTTATCACGTTGGTCAATGCTGTCTCTTTTTATTGATGATATAATTGTTCTTGTTCACAGATTACACAGCGGACCTAACTGATACACAGGAAGATCGCATCAACTTATTACCGACTATTCGTAAGATTTTTTAAAGAATAACATCTAAAAGTACAAAGTATGATAAATCGTATCGAATGACAAATGATTTAAAATCAGATTTTACACCTGTCGTTTAAAGCTTTATACATGTAATAAAAAGAAACGTGTCTCAATTATCAGTTGGAGTGTATAATAGCCACCTTTGGAAATCCTTAAGCTTGCTGGTTTAGCCTTATTACTAAAAACGAAAAAAGTTCTACATGTACATTTAATTTCACGGAATCAAAATTATAAGTTTTACATGAACTTTTGGAGCTGGGTGGTCGTGTCCATTTTCCCTATTAATATATCCTTGAGAGGAAGAGCTTTGTAAAAGATAATGGTATAGAAAGAAATTAAATTTTAAAGCTTAAATCCTTACATGTAACTGATTAATTGTTGATGGCTAAACTAATCATATCTAAAAATTTAAGGCAGTTACTTGTAGACCGGATGGTTATTTTGTTGCGCATTAAGCGTTCTTAAAGATTCTAATTATTTCAAAATCAGTTATATATTTAAGTCAGAGTAATTAGTTTTATTCATTTTGGCCACTTTTTAGCTTAAAATCAGATATTTTAATAAATGTACAAAATTCTATTTAACATTAACTTTTAAATTTCTCCCTTTTTTGGAGCTGAGGGAGGGTGGGGGTTAACAAATCACGTCGATTGAACTACAGATGTGTTATTCAAAGAGTAGTCCACAACAATTTTAAAAAGTTGACGGATAAAGTTATTCTAATTGAAAAAAATAATTCACTATTATTATAATTTCTTAGCTACTCTTATAAAACTTGTAATTGTGACCTAGATGGTAATAGACTAAATTAAATACATTATTATTTTTTTTTTAATTATAAAAGTGTTAACTACAAAATTTGTTTATTTTAGACATGCATCACATGAAATCGCACCCTCCAAAGAGACGGAGCTCCCTTAACTGTGAATCATTAGCTCTTCGTAAGTTATATTGAAAGACTAGTCTAGTCTTGTTGGGTTCAAATATTTTGTATGAATGATATTCATATAAAATCTATACAGACTTTTTTCAGGCATACCGATTCCTTATTCTTATTCATTTTTCGTGGGTTACACTATGTTTCTGTCTTCAATTTAAACGAGAGAGAGAGAGAGAGAGAGAGAGAGAGAAGAAATATCAAATATAAAAAAACGAGTAAATCAACGTATGTCAATAGACATTACAATATGAATTTTGCTGTGGTAGTATTATAACATAATTACATAGTAACATAACACCGTGTTCAAAAAACATAATCATTGCTTCAAAGTAAAAATATGCACTATATTTTCAGACCAAAAAAAGGTAAGGGCCGCTGGACGCAAAAGAACATTCTCAGCTGGATTTTAGAAACACCACTAGTATTTGTCTGAAATCAGTGCAAAGTGGGGAGAAATCAGGACGGAAAGGAATTCAATATAAACATGTATGCGTACACGAACATCATACGCATATACTTCAGATGCATCTACATAGTGATATTCTTGTGCATGGTTTGTGATTTTCATTGCGAATAGCCAAAGAGACAATTGAAAACTGTTACCTTCAAGTACTTCTGTGGTTGTTCAGTCATTTTTTAATGCATTTAATTCAGTATTCAATATCATATGTATGATACGTTAAGAACGTTCAGATTAATAACCTGTGTCGTTAGTGAGTATTTGAATCCAAGTCTGTATTTCAATCCATGAATTCTAGATCTACTGATACAGAAAAATTGGTTTGCTTTTGTCTTAGTGCTACATCTGTGTCTTTAAATCCAACAATTGTTGCGTTGCCCTCATATCCAGTCAATAACTGTAGTTATGCATTGCCATTAAATGAATTAATGGATGACGTCTGGAGATATGCTTCTATGTACATGTATGCAGTATTCTTGTCTCACGTGGTTCTTTGTATGCAGTATTCTAATAAGTCATTATTTGTTATAATGTGATGAATATTGTTTTGCATGATCGAAACAGTCACTCAAATATTATCGATCTGTATTCAATTTATATTGCGTTTTTAATAAATGTTACTCTATAAATGAATTATGGACTCGTTTACATTATCTGGGTTTTCAAATACCAAGCTGAGGAATAGCACACACAAATTGAGAAACGACGATTTCATTACATAAAAAAGTACAGCACAAGTGATGAATTAGCTAACGTAAAGAAAATTTAAAAAGTCTTTTTTTAGGGGGGGGGGGGGTGGTGGTGTAAATGTTGAAAACAAATCTTAATCTTATGTCTCTTAATAAGATTATTTTTGGGTAGGACCTGGAAATACAAAATTCTCCACCTGCTCCGTTCCCTCTGCTTCTAAATCACCGCGAGTGTACTCAATTTTTAAAACATTGACGCAAATGTAATCTTGAAGCCCTCAAACCAGGTTTCACTACTGTACATGTGAAAACTTAATAATTACATGATTAATGATTAGTCTTTATAACCTTAGCATTAGTACCTTCTTTGTACTAGCTTATTTTATTGAAAAACAGTTTCAATATTGACCAAACCAGCGATGGTATATAGATAACATTTTTAAATACAACATGTATATTATTTTTCAACAAAGAAAGACATCCCCCACCCCCTCGCCCACCTGGAAAGAACAGATATCAATGTGAAAATAAAATGAGTATCAAATATAATTACATTAAATACAATAGTTAGCACTTTACAGATCTCGAATTTCAATGCATACGCGGCGCAACAAACCATGAGAACTGAATAAAGACGAATCAGCATCCACACACGCAAGGGCTAAATGAACCCCAAAACGCAACGGAAAATACGAGCAAACGAGCTGTTCTACTATGGTGAAACTCGCCCCAAACTGCGCCACCGCCCTGCGCTCGTTCGAGAGCGGTAGCGTATCTGAACAACTGATTTTAATCAGACTGACACTCGCCCGGACCGATGACTGGAAGCTAGTTACTGAAGGCTGAAAGATCCCGATCCTACATGTACAAGAAGCTTTGGACATTCTGTATTTTTGTAATGAAAAATGCCCCGTCGTAAAGTAGTTTTTGATGAACGAATAAAATAGACACTATTTTGTGACAATTAATAAAATACAAAAATTAAACATCTAAGGTATGCAGACCGTCATCAAGAAAGATTGCCTTTATAGGCCTAACAAATGTAATTATTTATTTTATTATGGCAAATTATGTTGTTTTTGGATAAGAGGTTGCGTAAAACAAACTTTAAAGGTTTTGAGAACTGTGTGCAAGTAATCAATGCTTTATGGTGGAAGGGAGATAACTCTGGAACATTTGATTCTCGGTTATAAATTTTACCAAAAGAGAGTAATCTTTCTTTTATCATTATTTAACACGTATGCAGTATACTGATGTGTCATTATCTCTAATAAATTAAAATTTGCATTTAAATGTCATAAACTACACGTTGTGAAAATAAGTAGTCTGTTAAACTTGTACAATGTCAACATTATATAATTTTTATCATTGATGCTTAGAAAAAAAAATTTCCAAAAGCAGGGTGTGTTATGTGTGTATGTGTGTGTGGGTGTGTGGGTGGGGGGCAGAGGTTTGTCAGGAAGGATTTCATTCTATAAAACGAAACCAAAAAATGAAAAGAAATGAAAAAAAACAAAAAAAAAAAAGAGATACAAAATCTGTATCTGTATACATTATCCCAAAATATAATACGCATAGGTTTTAAATTGGATCAAACCAAACTTGTAGACAAATCTATATTGCATGTACTGAAAAATGACTGTTTTAATAAATAAAATCAGTATAGACTGCATTTTATAAACTATTGTTTTCAGTTATTCAAGGTCATCATATATTTTATCTACAGTTTACATTTGAAACTCGAGACCCGACTATTTTTGTCATCTTTCGTTTCACTCGTTAGAGGGTTTATTAGAAAGTGGCATGTATGAGGTTACTAATAACATATGGGTGCTTAAATAAAGGTTAAATAATATTCACTATTAAACAATACGACTTCCAAGAAGTGAATTTCTCATTTAAATGTAACTACTTCTCTCCAACTTTAAAGGCCTACACGTACATTTTTTTAATCAATATGTTATTTACGTCTTTATTAGTGTCGATTTCCATTGTCTCAGATAATTTGGTCACATGTTTTAAACATTCAAAAATAAACATCATACTAGCTGAAAATATGCACTTTTTCAGATAAATATGCGGATGAAACCATGAAACACTGATAAAACAAAACTTATCCTTATTGAAAAATTAATTAAATAAATTAACTTTCAATCTCAGGTTGCTTCCTTTTCATGATTTCAAAACAAGATAAAACTTTGAAACTAATTGAAATATTCCTGTTTATTCTGCTTTTGTACTACTTTGTGGATGACTGTGCGAGAGGAATGCGGAAGAGAAAATAACTACTCACTGAGCCAGGGAAGTATATCAAGGATTGAGTTATCGGATTGATCAATGATGCTCTTAATCAACCTACATGTACATGAAATCTTCATTTAAATAACTATTACATATTAACATTAAAAGCATCATTGATCAATCCCGATATTTTCCCAATGGAAATGTGAACAAAGTTTTGCACTCGCAGATAAACTGTAATTAAATTGTAAAAATTTTCTCCATACTTGTTAAAACTAAAAAGTAAATAAATATAACAATAGAAAAAAACCTGTTGTTTATCTATTGTTGTTAATGCTTGAATCAAGAGCATGACCTACAAGCTTGCTTAAAGATTTCTTATTTAAGTAATGTATTCAATATTTATTACTTTTTTTTACGGTATAACATGGTTCAAGTCAGTTTACGCTAATATAAACCGCGCGCGAAGCGGTTCATAAAAAAGAGTAAGTTGTTACCAACTATTTTATAACTTATATAACTAATAGATTGAATTCATACTTATTTAATTTTTGCTATTAATTGCAGATAGTCATTTGACCTTTAAAATGGTATCAACTTGTACAAAGGTAACGTCAGGCGGATTGATACGTCTTTTGACATCGATTTTACTATGACGTAGGCAACATTCTTTATACGATAAAAATAATTGTTGTAGCTAATCAGAAAGCGCATTACAACCAGAATTCAGTATTCCTTGTTAACAGTTCTATTGTTTAGTCCATGCTTCGTTCTACTTATTTTTACAAGGTTTCTCGAACAGACTGCTGCATATGTTTATGAGGGAAGTTGTTATGGAATCATTATATCGGTGCTGTTTGAATGTCTTAAGCATTATACCTTCCCACTATCCTTCCCGATAAAGTTCGACCATACTTTATACCAAGGATACAAGAGTGATTCTGGCTTATCTCAGGGTTTCAGGGTTGAATTATTAAGGTCTTCCGTTTCCAACGGAAGACCTTACTATTATTGTGCTTGTAAGATTATTCTTATTAGGGTCTTCCGTCTCAGCGGAAGACCCTTCTATTATTCTATTGTTTCTTTTTCAGGTTTATTATTAGGGTCTTCCG
>WFKH01011925.1:58683619-58697526 GCA_016163765.1 Magallana hongkongensis
TATAAATTTATGATTTAAAATATCAGCTGTTAAACTAAGTCAGAATATATCAGCTGGTGAACGAAGTCAGTTTTTTGCATACTATAGAAGATAGGATACACCAATTAGGCAGATAACACCTCCTACAGTTTAAGATATTTTTTTGCAGATTAGTTGTTAACATATTTAAATGTGCATATTACTTGAGCATAACATTATATCTCGAGTACAGGCTGGTTTTCAACAAGGAAACTCAAATATTGGTCTTGATGGTAATATTCTGGGATGGTTGGAAAATTATATTAAAATAGAAAACAGGCAGTTGTGTTATATGGTTATACTTCAAGAACAGTAAGCTTGAATTCAGGTGTACCACAGGGCTCAGTATTGGGTCCTTTTTAGCTCACCTGAGCTGAAAGCTCAAGTGAGCTTTTCTGATCACTTTTTGTCCGGCGTCCGTCTGTCTGTCTGTCTGTCTGTCCGTCTGTCTGTCTGTCCGTCCGTAAACTTTTTACATTTTCGACTTCTTCTCCAGAACCACTGGGCCGATTTCAACCAAACTTGACACAAAGCATCCTTAGGTATAGGGGATTTAAGTTTGTTAAAATGAAGGGCCATGCCTTCTTTCAAGGGGAGATAATAAAAAATCATTGAAAATTTGTTGGTATTTTTCAAAAATCTTCTTCTCAAAAACCATTTGGCCAGAAAAGCTGAAACTTGTGTGGAAGCATCATCAGGTAGTGTAGATTCAAGTTTGTTCAAATCATGATCCCGGGGGGTAGGGTGGGGCCACAATGGGGGGTCGATTTTTACATAGGAGGATATAGAGTAAATCTTTAAAAATCTTCTTCTCTGAAACTGATCAGCCAGGAAAGCTGCACCTTGTGTGGAAGCATCCTCAGGTAGTGTAGATTCAAGTTTGTTCAAATGATGATCCCCAGGGGTAGGGTGGGGCCACAATGGGGGGGTCAAATTTTACCTAGTAATATATAGAGTAAATCTTTAAAAATCTTCTTCTCAGAAACCAATCGTGCAAAAAAGCTGCAACTTGTGTGGAAGCATCCTTAGGTAGTGTAGATTCAAGTTTGTTCAAATCATGATCCCCAGGGGAAAGATGGGGCCACAATGGGGGGTCGAATTTTTACATAGGAATATATAGAGAAAAATCTTTAAAAATCTTCTCCTCAGAAACCGATCGGCCAGAAAAGTTCTAACTTGTGTGAAAGCATCCTCAGTTAGGGTAGATTCAAGTTTGATAAAATTATGATCCTTATGGGTAGGGTGGGGCTTCAGTGAGAGGGGGGGGGGTTGAATTTTTACATTTGAATATATAGAGAAAAAACTTTCAAAATCTTCTTCTCAGAAACTGATCATGCAGAAAAGCTGCAACTTGTGTTGAAGTATCCTAAGATAGGGAAAATTTGTTCAAATCATGATCCCTGGGGGTAGGGTGGGGCCACAATTGGGGGGATGTCAAATTTTTACATAGGATTATATAGGGAAAAATCTTTAAAAGCATCTTCTAAAACACAAATTGTCTAGAAAAGCTCCAACTTTAGTCAATTGAGATAGTGTAGATTAAAATTTGTCAAAATCATATTCTTCAGGAGTAGGGTTGGGGCACATTGGGAGGGGGGGATTCCAATTTTACAAAGGAAAACATTTAAATTATTCACAAAAACTCAAATGTTATGATATATGGTTATACTTATATGCAAACATGTTGACATATTGTTTATTCTTTAAAATTGTTCAGACTCTTGCCTCTGGACAATTCTATGACCTCACAAGGGGTTCAAAATTTGATGTAGGTTTATAATCCATATATAAATAGTTGTTTAAGTCTGATCATCTTCTTGAGAACTGCAATGCTCAATATGAAAAAAATATAATTTATCCCAATATAACATTTGGTATAAATGGTCCTGTAATTCGTAATGAACATTCACATAGACATTTAGATATTTTATTTCAATCAGATGGGAAATGGACCACGCATTTACAAGAAGTTTATTTAAAAAAGCTTGTACGCGCCTTAACATTTTCCGAATGCTTAAGTATAAAGTCGACAGGAAATCTTTGATTAAAGTCTACCTTGCATTCATAAAACCAGTCTTAGAATATGGAGACATTGTATAGGATAATTGTTCTGATCAAAGTTGTAAATTATTAGAAGATGTCCAAATTGAAACCGGAAGAATTATTTCAAGCATGAGATTTAACTCTTCAATATCAAAATTATATAAAGAACTGGGTTGGGAGCTATTGAGTGAACGACGTAAAAAACATTAATTAGTCTTATTTTATAAAATCATTTTTGGATATGCACCTCAGTGTCTTAGAGATATGGTTGAACCCTTCATGTACTCTCAGAATAATTATAATTTAAAAACAAGTAATATGACATATAGAATTCCTATTTTACGAACAACATTATAGCATAATAAATAGCTTTCTACCATCTACTATCAAAGCTGTGAATGAATTGCCAAAAGACACTAAAAATTGTTCTTCAGTTGCCTCATTTAAATCAAAGCTCAACAAAAATCTTCCAAAGAAAAACAAACTGTTTGACCATAGAACCAGAAGAAAAAATATTATACACTGTCAACTTAGAAACAAAGCAAGTAACTTAAATGCACACTTATATGAAGATTTCTTAAATGAAGACCCATCTTGCCAGTATTGTGGTAATTCATATGAAGATACTGAACACTTTTTTCGTACATGTCCAAAATATACCATGCATAGGGAAATAATGTTGTATACTATACACAATTTTATCACACCAATATCAGAAGAAATTTTATTACATGGTAGTAATTAATGTAACTTTACTGTTAATAAACAAATATTTGATGCTGTGCACATCTTCATAAAAAATTCCAAAAGATTATAAGAATATTATAATATCGATATGGAACTGCATTGAATTGGCCTAACAAAAGTCAGTGGATTGTATTGCAGAATTTTTTTTATTATCTCTTTAATTTTTTGGTTTTTTTGTTTGTTTTTGTTTTTGTTTTTGATTTTTTTTTTTGGGGGGGGGGGGGTATTTTTTCTTCTTTTTATTATTTTCACTTTTTGTATTTTTCCTTTCTCATTTTTTAATTTTTGTTGTCAATGCATCTTCTGTTTGAACATTATTTATTTCCATGCACCATACTTAAATTATTAACTTAATTTTACAATCATGTTATCTTGATCTTGTTTGTAGGGAGAGGACAAAATAGACCATGCCTGCTGTCCGATCCTATTTCATTTTGAAATAAAATATTGTTTAAACTGAAAATGACAATGTGCAAATGTAATTGTTTTAAAAGAATTTTAAGTTCAATATCTCTTTAGTACATGTAGTCATGTACAATACAGTACCATCATAATGCATTATTATTTATCGGGGGTTCTATAAATGATTTAAAATTTGATTTTGATTGAGTTTTATAGATGTAATTAAAGTTTACTTACAGTGTATTATCACTACTTAAAAAATTAAAGCCATTCACGACAAGTCGTTCGTTCAATGAAGACCAGTGTTCTAAATTTATATATATTATATCATTAGGAGTGCAAATGCAACGCTTAATGATAAAAATGTTTGTACCATTAGGGGTTGACCATGTAACATTTAGCTTGTTTCATTAAGCGTTAGGTCTGCTGTGCAATACCTAATGATAAAATTCATTAAGCGACGATTTATCATTAGCGGTTGATGTTGTCTACTGTTAATGCAAGTTACAATTGCAACGCTTATTGATAGTTTTATCATGAAGAGGTGTTTTATCATTAGAGGTTGATACAATGCCGCACTATTCTATTGGTGTATTGTACATAATATTGCTACATGGTCAATATATTTGGTTAGTCAGTCTAATTGAGATTTTTAATAGTATGCATTGTTGAACTCGAAAAAGCAATGTTGTATGAAACAATCGAAGAGACATTTATTTATATGAATTAAAACGTAATCATAGTCGCAAAACAGACCCGGTAAAATTTCTAACAATGCATCATTAATTCATATGTAACAAAACCCATTTTTTACCAAAATGATACAGCAAAAAGGTTTTCCCTATATCTATGTGTGTGTGGGGGGGGGGGGAGGGAGGGGGGGGTATTCAAAATCTAAAACGTTTTAGATATGTAAATCGAAAAAAAAAGTGACTTAGAAATTGTACTCATATTTGGTATTCGTTGTTCGCATAATATGAGAGAATGTTTTCTGCAATTAATTGTATAGAATTAATGCATTTTTATTTATACAGTTTTGTATTTCAGATTCGTTTTTCACAAATAATAATACAAAAAAAAAAATGAAGAATAAAAATCCAGCAAGCAATAATACAATTACACACGGGCAATGTTTTGAAAACGATTTTAAATTGACTTATTAATATCAAGGTAATTTGAAAGAATAATTCATTCTTTATAAGTAGATTACCTGAACGTGCGCGGAGACACATATATACAGATCTATAACTTGTCGTCTCTAAATTAAACGTAAAATACTGTAAAGACCTTCTAGCTTAATATTTATTCTTTTTCAGAGCATAATACAGTTTAAAAATGTTCTTCTCTACTTTTGTTGATACTGAATAGAAATTGACTGCATTTTAAAGCCCTCTACCAAACAAAACTGTAAATTTAGTGTTATGTTCTCTGGGGTAAAGGAAGATATGCTGAACAAGGGCTAAATTCTGCTTAAACTTAAAAGTTAAAGTATTATATGTTGTATATTTATACAAAAGTACTAGATGATATTGCGCGCAAGCGCAGGAATAAACACTTTACACATTATATGATACAGTGCTTAATATGATGAATCATATATTTTGTTCATTTTTGTATAATCATACCGTGTCTGAAATTTTTTTAATTAATAATTGCTTTCTTAAACTGCTTTTTTAAAATTAAAGAAATTGATTATTTAAAAATTGTACCAACAGTTTAAACTGTATTTTGTATATCCAGTCTTTATTTCCTCAAAATTGATAATTATACCCCCACTTCGAAGGAGATTGGTTCACCCTGGTTTGTCTGTCTGTGTGTGTCTGTCCGTAACAAATCGTTAAAGGTTTCTCAGCAACTAATAATTGCAGATGCTTGACATTTTAACAAACTCTTTGTTTAGGTATGTCATATGGTGCGATTCATTTCTGTACCAATCGGACGTCAACTTCTCGTTAAATGTCGACTTTGTTTATTTTTAGCCTAAATTTTCGATTAAATTTTCGTCAAAAATTTCTCAGCAACTATTTATAGCGAATGCTTGAAGTTATAACACACTCTTTGTGTGGGTATGCCATATGGTGGGATCCATTTTTTGTACCAATCAGACGTCAATTTCCTACTAAATGATGACTTTGTTTATTTTAAGCTTAAATTTTTGAATAAATTTTCGTTAAAGATATCTCAGCAAAAATTAATAGCAGATGCTTAAGATTTTAACACACTCTTTGCATAGGCCTGACATATGATGGGATTTATTTTAAATAAATTCAATGTCATTTTTCTGTTAAATGTTGATTTTGCATATTTTGTATACTCACATCAGAGCGGGGATATCATTAGTGAGCATTGGCGGTCTAAGTTATGGAACTTGTGCCAAATCCCAATTGTATTTTTGTACAATAAAAATATGTTCAAATCAAATTGGCTTATATATTATATCTCAAGTTGTTATTTTTTTTTAATGGACGTCTTGCAAAATATTAATGTCATTATTGTCAATGATTTAGCAAGGTGGAAAATATTACTAAGAGGTAATATTTAAAAAAAAAGATACATACATGTACATGTATTATGTCTATGAATTTTAAGAATCTACATTTTACATGTATGTTATTTTTAAAAAATTCTGCGATTAAGTGCATTCAGTGCCGAATATAGGGCTATATTAAAATAAACAATTTTGGACAACATGTGATAAGTGGTTTTAGATTGTGAGAAGAGGTGTAGAATCTGTCATATTTGAATTTTTAAAAGGATTTCTATTTTCAACATTGCGGTTAAATGTGTTGCCTAAAGAGTATTAAAGGAAAAGAGTTTTTCAAACCCCTGAGTGATCCGTATTTAGCTAAGGTGTTTATGAAAAAAATAAACATGTCCATCATTTGCTTAAGCCTAGACACAAGTTTAGCTGATTTATCTTTATGCGCGATCAATCGCGATCAATTGTGATCTTGTTATAAAAATTAAAGAAGAATCATGAGGGTAATAAACTTGATGGTATTGAATATCCTATGCAATACATGGATCCCTGTCCTTCTAATATTCTACTGTGCAAGAAGCTTTTCCCATACTCATTCATATCCGACACTATTTGTTAGCGTTTCGAGAATTCTTCTACATGTACAAAGAACACCTTTCAAAGTTTAGGGCCATGAACATCATGCTTCATTAAAGGGGAAGGAAAGTCAAAAACATATTTTATTTATATTAATAAAGTGGTGTAAATTATCACACGTGGTCATACTATTTTGAAACTACGCAATTAAGCTTTAATGAACGTTTGAAGTTGGAGAAATAGTATTTACTAGAGGCTGACATGATGTAGAACTCTTTTTTATTAAAAACCAAAAAAATATATATTTTGACGTCACACCATCTATACTAGCGGAAAAAAGAAACCGTGCATTATAAAATTTAGTATTATTTTTCTATATCTATTGTTTGTATTCATAAAATTTAAACAATCGATAATGGTATTGTTTTGACAATATCGGATGGTAACCGTCCGGGTGCACGGACTTTTTCATGGTTAGTGAGCAACTGTTGTTTATTGAAGAATTTGTACGCATGAGTTTTACGGGCCAATACTGTTTGGAATAAGAACTGTAAAGGATTTGTTTAAACTTTTTTTTGTTAAGGAAATCGCTTTAGTTTCAACAAAATTTACCCCTTTGTCATGCCACGACTCAACGAAAACCAACGTAATCGTGCTGTTGGGATGCTGCAAGCTGGAATGGCACAAAATACTGTAACAAGACACTTTGGAGTTCATCAAAACACCATCCAGTCATTATGGAGACGTTTTCAACAATCTGGCAACACCCAGGATCGACCGCGCTCTGGGCGACCTCGTGTGACGTCACGTCAACAGGACAACCACATTAGACATGTGCATCTGAGAAATCGTTTCCAGACAGCAAGTTTGACTGCCCGTAGCATTCCAGGGCTTCGACCAATTAGTCCAAGAACTGTGCATAATCGTCTGCGCGAGCAAAACATCAGACAAAGACGTCGAGCGGTGCGCCCAGTACTGCTTCAACGTCATTGTATCGCCAGACTAGCGTGGTGCACACGACATCTGCGATTCAGAATACAGGACTGGGCCAATATTCTGTTCACTGATGAATCCAGATTTGATTTGGATAGCAGTGACGGCCGATAGCCGTTGTAGGGTGTATATCGTCGCGTTGGGGAGCGTTACCAGGACGCTTGTGTTGTGCAACGTCGACAATTTGGTGGAGGTAGCGTTATGGTGTGGGGTGGAATATCAGCACGTGGAAGGACCCCTCTACAAATTGTCAATGGAAATCTCACCGACGTACGCTATCGAGATGATTTTATTAAGCGTCATGTGATACCCTTCATACAGAGACATCAAAATCACATCACTCTGCAGCAAGACAACGCAAGGCCACACGTTGCACGTGTAGTCAGGGACTTGCCTTGGCCAGCTGTTTCCCCCGATTTGTCGCCGATCGAGCATGAAATGAAATGGGCTGAAATCGAAAGACGTTTACGCCCTTTACCAAATCAGCCAGTGACATTGGCTGATTTAGGCCAGGCTTTAACCAACATCTGGAACATCATCCCTCAAGCATTTCTGAACACTTTGGTGGCATCAATGAGGCGTCGCTGTCAAGCATGCGTGAACGCAAATGGTGGTCACACGCGTTATTAATTTTGTTAATTCAATTTCAAATAACAGTGACTTTCGAGTGTGCTGAAATTGACGTTATTCGACGTTGATATTAATGTGTTATGAGATGTTGTTACGAATACATGTGTTAACAGTATTACAAAAAATAAAATTTGTTTATTGTAATTTTTAAATGTTTTTTCATATATTAAATAATGCACAGGTTCTTTTTTCCGCTAGTATATTCGGGTTTGGTTTACATATACAATGTACACATTGCTTTGAGTAAAACGCTGGTTTATGCCTTTCTGTTACTCGAGTAATCGACTGAACAAAATTGATAATGTTTAGGTTCACACGTCAATCTAAAGAATAAATACATGTATGCATAAATATATTATAAAAAAATGACAGCTGTTAATCTGCTATCATTCAAAGTCGAAAATTACATCGAGTAAATTGTTATTCCAAGTCAAGTTCTTCGCTAACTGAATAAGTATGTTATAATTGTAATCGGGATGTTTAAAATACATTCTCTAAAGTTGAATTTACCATGTCGAAATAATGACGGCAGACATTTCTACAATACTTGGCATCTGTTGATAATTTCCAAAACTACAGTATACGCGGAGATTTCTCCGACACTTACCTCTGCTTTTAGATTTCAACGAACATGCTCCATTTGACGTTAGATTGTAATTGAGTGGAAAGTCAAAGGTAAAAGAACAGTCTCAAATCGATATTGTTTCAAATTTTCCAGAACTTGTCATTTAGAGCGAATGTCCTGATTTACTGATGCTGTGTTGATAAGATTGTGTGACGTCATAGATTAAAGTTCAATGGCAGCCCCCATAGCGGCGGGAAATTTAAATTAAGTGATCGATTTTCTTGATTTATTCATTGTTCCGGGTTTTATAAATGAAAATCAATACGATTTACAATTATAGTAGATGATAATTAATTGATTTATTGTACAACATATTTAAATTTTAAGTTTCCTACCCCTGTAAATCTTTCGGGTTGAACTTTTTAACGGATTTCTGAGTTAAGAAAAAACGCATATACGTCCCTGTCTAACCAAAGAGTTAAACACTTTAGCAGGTAATTTTGCTACTTTCCATGTTTCAATCAATTTTATTTCGTAAAAATGCAACATACCATAAATTATGTTCACATTTTGTGTACTTTGAAAAAATTTCCATGGAAAAAATTAACCCGAGGATGCCATTCTATTCAATGTTTTAGCTTTATGTAACTTGCAATTGTACATGTGTCATATACGTAATACGAGCAGTTTTTTAAGTACATTTGCTATTTATATACTTTGTGTTTTTATAAATTAGTGGACATAACCTTACTCTGTACATGCATGAAATTAAAGTAGGAATAACATAACATTTATAATTCGAATTCGAATTTTTCAGAGGTCACATCAATTTGCACGTAGACCATCATAATAGTCATCTAAATGATAATTCATATAATATACTCTTCTACAATTAACATAAGCTATACCGTAACATATAAATATATTTACAATTATGTTTTTGTCCCAAAAGTATAAATGTTTTGAATAAATCCAAGTGAAATCTTCAATGATTCATATGGATTTCGATCAGATTTCCTCTTGGATTTAAAAACAATAATTATACAAATTTCAATCGAGGAAAATATTTACTGGTTTTTCTTTTTTCAAATTTTGTCGATGGCTTCAGTGGATATGATCAAATCTATCTCTGATCTGTGATTGGTTTTGAAATACATGCGTAATATAACAAAAGGGATTGTTATCAACAATATGCTATGCAATCAGCTTAATAACCATGATATTGCATTATGAAAAATGCGATTTCTAGATTTTCTAGATTTTGTTTTCATTGGACCGGAAAAAGATTAATGCACTAGAATTTTCACACAGAGATTTGTATAATACCACTCAGTCTGTAATCTTTATCTACTTTAAATCAGTATACTGACCATAAATCCTATATATTTTTTACATAATCCAAACGAAAACAAGAAACTTGAAATAATTCATATTCTTTATTTTATTTCATGTCACTTCATTTTGAGATATCCAATTAAAACACAACCTCTGATCAAAGCTTAATAACCAATCATTGTTTTCTACAGACATTATCAACGGTTGTGCTAGACTTTTAAATATTGTCTTCGCCAATCTCGATATAGACATGATCGTGTACATTATCTACAGTGATATTTAGTTCTTGACTTTTTGTAATCTCATATCCATGGATGGAAGTATCTTGTATTATTATGTTGCTTTCGTGTTTAATTTCCAGTTCACTGCCATCATTGGGACTGGAAACTGGAAGTAAGTAGGCAGAATCCGCTTCCATGCGTCTAAGTGGCTCTAGATGTACTGTACTTTCAGGTTCAACTTGATTAAAATTCAATGAATTGTATTGAGAATGCTGTTCACTATTTTTCATTCCACTTGTGGTTTCTTTCTTTCGGAAACACTTTAGATAGATATAAGAAATAACAAATAAAGAGAAAAACAAGACGAAAATTCCTAATAAGCTTATAACAATATTATTTTTTAGCAAATCAGTGTTTGTCTGGCTATTTTTCACTGTTGTATCAATTTGCTTGTCCGAAACTGCGAAGAAGGCATAAGTAGATGGTATAAACGCAAACGTAACATTTGATCTCGTTAAATTTGAAAAGGTATTTGTGAATTCTGATGAATACAATTTTGTTGAACCTGTTATTTGAAAAAAAAAGATAAATATTTTATTACATGTTTTCACCAATATTCAATGAATATCATTAATGCAATATATTTTTAAATGCCGCTTAGAGCGTTTGTATCATAAATTCAATAAATTAGTGATTGACGAATAAAAAGATTTAAAAAAAAAACTTTTGAAAGAAAAAAAATATCTCGTTGTTTATGCTGGCGCAATAAATATGATTTTTATGCAAATTCTTATTTGTTTTCTTTTCCCTCGCCAATGCACATATTATACTATCAGGAATTATGAACTACAATTCTCCATTAAGACCCAAAGATTCTACGTCATTGTAACAAATATGGAACTTAGTCTATCATGTATTAAACTATTACGGTTTGTATATACAAATAAGCATGATTTCTCCCGCTCCTACATTACTTGACAATGCTACACAGAATAAACGACACAATTGCATAAAAATATTTACAAAAAAATACTTAAATAAAAATGTATATATTCAAGAAAAATCTTTACAATAATACGTCTTGCAATATGCACATCTAATCTTTGTTTCAAATAACTACATAGTTCAAGGAAATTCTATTTTGGAATTCAAGAAGAGTTGTACTCACAAATTGACCATTCCCATATTCAATTACATGTACTTACCACATAGATTAATTCAAATGGGTCACATTTCCAAGAAAAAACGATGGGATTGGATTGTTCTGGTATATTAACATAATTTTATACTTCTACACATTGTGTGCTTATTACCACCAAATTTTAGAAAAATCTGTGCATCGGTTTTAGAGATGATGCGCTGACAAAACCGGGACAGACTGCCTGACAGAGTGAATGACTGACGGGTAAAACATAGAATACCCCCTCAATTCGTTGCGTGTGGTAATATAAATGTTTATTTAATAATACTAAGTTGTTCAGCTTCTGTAACAATGTCAGTTTTCAGAACACATCCACTAGAAAAGTGACAGTCGTCATCAGAGCATTGACATATGGATTGGCAGTCTTCCCCGTAGGTAGGGTAAACACATTTATTGGTGCAATCGTTGCCTTGGTAGCCAATGGCACACCCTTTGAATAATGTGATAAAGTTCATGATGCAATTCCATTAACACGGTATAGACAAACACTATTTGAACAGCCAAAATATAAAAAAGTGGCGTCTACAATAATGTAATCATACATTCACCGTCATGATATGTTAAGATTTTATGTAATTGTTTGAAAAGTTGTTACCCTTACTTTCACATTTTCCAGTTACTTTATTAAGCGTAAAACCAATACAACAGTCAACGCCATCAATCCTAAAACGACAATAGTTGAATGATGATAAACTATTTTTTATCTTTAATATATTCATTAACAGTGTTTTTGAAATGCACTTACCCTGGGCATAATCGATTTTCTATTATCTGTAATAAATTGCACAAAAACAAGAAATCTAACACAGCTTTAAACATCATCCGCCCGCAAAGAGTACAAGGAAACAAAATCAAACGGATGTAATGTAGATACAACTATTTAGTTAAAGCACCAATATCTTCCTGTATTCATAATGGAATTTAATTGTGTAGATTTTTGAAGTACAAATAAATGTAATTTTTGTTTTCATTTTCCTTTTTTTTAACTAGCTTTGCAGTTATTTCATTAGTGTATCACCTTGCAAAAACAAAAACAAGAAAAAGAAAAAAACAAAAGTCATTTGACATTAAAATTAATAAAAGATATGACAAAAATCCTTTCTTTAGTAACGAAAATGAGGTAAATATACAATGTGTGGTCGACATAAATTCTAGTAATACTGAAATGTATATACGTAACTTTAGATAAACTTATTTCTGTAACTTAAGGCGGCACCGTTTCTATATTTTCACGGTGGTTGCGGGTTGCTGGCGACCCTGAGGATGTCTGACCCAAGGACACTGAACTTATTTCCGAACCCTTAGATGTTTGAATTCCCA
Organism: Magallana hongkongensis; assembly: GCA_016163765.1. Classification (NCBI taxonomy): domain Eukaryota; kingdom Metazoa; phylum Mollusca; class Bivalvia; order Ostreida; family Ostreidae; genus Magallana; species Magallana hongkongensis. The sequence goes on from WFKH01011925.1 coordinate 58,696,150, forward strand.
TTATATAAAGCAGTGTACATTGTTATTAAAGAAAGGATACGATATCACCATACAAAAAGCGATACTTTTGTCTTTAAGTTGCATACATGTATTTCCCCGAGTGGTTAGAGCGCTGGCCATCCACCACTGGGAGACTGTGTCAGTTTTGAAGGTCGATCGTGAGTCCGAGGTGGAGGTGGAGCTACAATAAGGTATATTTCCAATCAGGTGAAATCCCCTGTGCTATCTATATACATAAGTTTCTATATAAATACCAAGTAGCTCAATATTGGATATATTTTAAGATGTATTTCATCTGTCAGTCATGAAAAAACTCCGATAATGGTACCCGGATTTCTTCATGGATATTCAAGAATAGTATTGCTTTTAATTAAATATTCTGCTTGAATATTATAGCTAATTTAACTAAGCTAATATTGAAAAGTTCCTAGACGTACCACACTAGTCTAGTTTCAAATTCATAAACATGTTACATGCAGGTCTCACAACACTATTTTTCCGAAGGTTCACGTCAAAACATGGCTGAGGCAGAATAATTCCCGAATTCCCCTTCGTTTTTAGGGGTTTTCCGCCAGCGACAGGGACTGTAGTTTTTTATGAGATGAAAAACAACGTGTAAACTGCCTGATTTTCCCACTTTTGTAAAAATACGAGGTCACTTGAATTTTTGATGCCAGTTGTTTCGGCAGGGGTGTGAAAAGGCTCGGACTTGATTTTCAAGCACATGTGTAACTTTGATGTAAACAAACTCTCGTGCCTTTGTGGATGGCTGTGTGTTTTTTTGCTACTAAATTGGTTAGGAACGATTGTTTTAAAAGTTGTAAAGAGGGATTTTCCCAGAAGTTTGTTTTAAACTTGCTACCCGTGTCTAAAGTTGCGTAATTTTTGTAAGAATATATAGTAAAAATTAATAGTGGTGTGCAACCTGAAGAAAAAATTGCTATGATGTGTTTTAAGTCATAAAGTGGGGTGTTTTGGTGTTCTATCGATGTGTGTAGATTAGAAATTACCAACAATGGGCCTTTGTGGTCGGCACCTCTCTTATTTTGTTGTCAATGGCGCATACAAAATTAGCCCAGATTTCCTCTGAAATTTCGTAGAACATCAAAAAGCGACCCGATTATAATGTATCGGACCGTCCAAAATGCCCCCCAAAAATACAGCAGCTTATCCAGAAAGTTGGCTTTATCGTCGTAAACCAAAAAACCTTCTATGTAATACGAATTTTGTGTAAAATGAGTTATTTAGACGCTTGTATGATATACAGAAATTATAAAATTATGCCGCTAAAACGGCAATATTAAAGTGAATTATGAATTTAGCTATGATGCAGCACCCGCATTAGTTTTATTAGAACCAGACAATGCTAATTTAGAT
>WFKH01011925.1:58697536-58711676 GCA_016163765.1 Magallana hongkongensis
TTAACAAGTTTGCATTGTATTGTGAATAGACATGCATATTTGCACAACTTAAAACCAAAAAAATCTATCAAAAATACCACGCCGTGAAATTACATACAGTATAACTTTTAACATATTTTCATAAATCAGAGGCCACCGCGAGCACCATGGTTTCAATAATCGCTCATAACTTTTTGATATAGCTACAGAATTCTGTAAAACTTTCCACATATATTCCACAATAAATGTTTTTGTGTTTGCAGATTTTATTTTTGCGGGTGTAAAAAAATAGATTAATTGCAGGCTTCTTTAACTTTAGTTAATATATCTTGACCTGAACGAGGAGTTCCTTAACGTCTTGGTCACGAAAGGTACTTGAACCGTAATGTTCAATCAAGACAGTTCGCCCCCAAGACATCTCGTCCCAAGACAACAAAAGAAAATTCAGGACAACTTACTCCACTTAAGACAGACTTGATCAAGTCCCTGTATGTTTTAGTGTTTAGTTATCTCTTGCAAATTTCACGGTGTTTCAGATGTTTACATTCATTCTTAAATACAATCAACTATTATAATATATGTCTAGAGTACGTCATTTGAAGGTACATTAAAGAGAGCACTTAAATTATTAAATAGAGAAACTTGAACAAGTCTTTAATCTTTAGTGAAGAAATACATGTATTTCAAAACGTGTTGGCATAAACCCAGACTTGCTCAAGTTTTTTATTGCAAATTTTACTGTGTTTTAAGTGTAAAAATCTATCAATCTAAAATATTAAGCGAAGAAATATCTTAAAACGTGTTCAGATAAACACAGGCTTGCTTAAGTTTTTTATTGCAAATTTTACTGTGCTTCGGAAATCTCTGCTCTCTACCATTCTTTAGTGTTATTAAGATAGCACTAATTATTATACATAAATACTTGAGCAATTTAAGTTTAATATAAACAATGATTATTTCTATAAACAATGTTAAATATAGAGTATATTTTACAAACTATTTAAAAATTTAAAAATCTCAATGCTTGAAATTACATCGAAAAATATAATGCGTAAAATTACATGCGCGGATCCAGAAAATTTTTCCAGGGGGGGGGTCCGAATTGAAAGGAGGGGGGCTATGAAATTCCTAATCCGTGGGGGGGGGGGGGGGGGAATATGCCTATAACTGCATTTTTTTCCAATATCACTCCTCATATTTCCGCTTCCGACGCATTTCAAAAACATATATGTGTTTTCCAGGGGGGTCCGAGTCATCTTTGCGATAATTTTACTATGTAAATTTAATAACTTCTCATTTTCCAGGGGGACCCCCCGGCCCCCCTCTAGATCCGCGCATGAAATGATGTCATTTTCATAGTTTGGGGACAAGTTGTCTTCGGTCTCACTAAAAAGCGCCCGGTAGCGCCCGAGAGCGCCCGGGATTATAAAATAGCGCCCGGGAGCGCCCGAGGATCAAAAATAGGCGCCCGGGATCCTAGATTCTTCTCAGATTGGTCTTAAAAACTTTTATTGTTAACATGTATGTATACACTAGAATAAAAATCCGTGGAATTTTAATAATGCAGCAAACAAGAAAGACAACTCCAAATTAAATACTTGTCTGTGAAAGTCATTGTATTACATAGTAGATAATAAGGAAATAAAGTCAATTGATATCTATATGATTTTTTCCATTTAAAGCATCATATATGTAAGTTTATGTTTAAGTTGTTTATAAATTCAATGTATGTAAAATCGCGTGTCATAATCCAATTATTCACTGGACAGGTAGCGGTATCACAGCTATCAAAATTATGGCTCTTAACGAGGCGGCCTCCACGTGGCAAGAGCTGGGCAACGGTATCTAAAATATGTAAACAGATACCGGCAAACAACCTAGATTAAAATTGTTTGTAACGTTTTTTATGAATGTAAAATTCTATTTTATTATCCCGGGCGCTCTCGGGCGCTCCCGGGCGCTTATTGGAGTCGAGTTGTCTAGTCGTGAGTTAAGGGCGAGTTGTCTTGGACTGGTGCCGAGTTCTATTGGGGGCGAAAGTTGTCTAGCATTCTGCATGAAAGAAGGGAGAGAATACTGTCCGATAGTAAAATGTAAGTGTTTGGATAGTTAATTAATTTTTGATATTGTTTTTCTGATTTTGCACATCGTTCATCAAATAATTGAAATGATGTCCGTCCTGACTGTACGTTCAAAGATGACCATCTATAAGAACCAACAGGCTATAACTTTTTTCTATAAATAGATATGGGGATTTCCATTGGATTTCATGAATGAAAACAAATTCACTTGCCTCGAATAGTCTTTTCAACACCATCACCAGTCCCGTAAATTCATGTGGTCCATTTTGTTTACATGTAAAAATGGCGACTCTCGATCTCGATGAAAATTCAACATACTTGATTTTTCGAGGTCGGTAGTATCTTTCGGAGAAAGTCTGAGGCAAGTGAAGAGACGATATCAGTAGTAAATTGCATGAAGAATTTAATGGTACTAATTGTTTTCACATAATTTGCGTATAAATAAGGTTAATAAGTCGAAAACTAGCGCACGTTTTTCTGCGCAATAAATATACAATTTTTTCAATGGGTGGCCCTGTAGCTCCCAGGTCGTCCATCCGAATTTTTTCAGACCTGCAGCTATGCATACGGGATGTTCTTCTCAATGACATGATCGTTTTAATCGATCTATTCATTTGTCATTTAGATTCCTTAACTAAGCATCAAATATTGACTTTCATAAATCAATTGTTCACTTGCAAATCTTAATTAATAAATGATGAAAATCTAAAGATATGAACAATTTATATTTATATTTTGTTTGACCAGAGACATAAATAACATTATTTATGTCTCTGGTTTGATGAAGGAAAATCAGTTGAATCAAACTTAAATGAAATCGATGTAATTCATTTGCAAGAAATTGACTGTTGTCTAACGAATGAGAACTCAACTCAACTTATTAATAGTTTTTTAAATATCATCCGACATCGACTATTCACTATCTAGATATGACTAATGAATACCATGCAAATTTAAATATATTTCAAGTCTTTTATGCATAAAGAAAGTATGACTATTGTCAATTTATCAGGGTTTTTGGAGTAAAACGGCCAAATTCACTACACCTTTATATCACGACTATGCAGTGCCTGTAGTGGCGTCTTGCGCGGACGTCTGAGAAAACATACGTAACAGGACGCGGGAAAATATGAATTTTCAAATCGAATTTTTAAGTAAAAAATGATTTTTGTTATCTAACTATATATAACACACAATCAAATAAAAAGTATAGACGTTTTAAATAAAGGAATTTAATCTAAAATTAAAAAAATAAACTATGAACCCAACGATATTTAATTAAACATTGGATATACAGATTTAAACTTCCTAGAACATAAGATTTGCCAATGCATTTATGCTAATGCAAGTGTAATTCCCTATGAATTCTACTGTAAAAACAAAACAAAAAATCCTGATCGAAAACATATGTAAAAATGTGCAACTGACAATGGCCAATCCGGGTTATTTATAGTGTCTCTGAAATATTTTTGATAGTTAACCTCATTTTTGCTAAAACAGAGACAGAGCATTTCATCCCAAAGTCATACCTTCTATAACTAATGTAATTTTACTAAACAATCTAATGTTGCTGCCAATAACCAATACATGTATATTAATTTTGATGATTACCCCTCATTTATAAAGTACTTAGTACATGTAATAACAACAACATACGACTTAATAATATGTTAATTAATATCGCTTTTTTTCTAAGTTTGAACTTTTAAGTAAAAATTCTTTTAAAAGATCAGAATTGATTTTAAAAACGAAATACTAAAATATCCATGTTACAATGCCTGAACAGCTTTTGGTTTCGAAAACATTTTTTTTTTAAAACTTACAGACGAATTAATTATGATAATTTGATATGTAAAAAATCTAAATCCATCGATGAAATTCTGAATAAAAATGACTTGGTTTCAGCAGGTTAAACTAAATTGAATTAATTTTTTGAATGTTGGGAATAATTCATTGAATAAACCTGAAAACATTCTTAAAAAGAAATTATGAAAAAGTCTTAGCTACAATGTATTAACTTATAATTACATATAATTATCCATGTAAATTGTATCCATAAAATCCTCCATTTGAGGTTCTATTGGAGAAAAATAATAAATAAAATTGTAAATAATATGGAAATTTGGTGTTGATTTGAGAATAAAAAAAAACACGAAGTAAAGAAAAAAAATAAAAGTTATCTTGATTTCAATCAGTATTCTAAAAAAAACCCAGTCAATTGCATATAGCCTTTGTAGAGCGTTTTAGGCCACTTCCGTTGGTCTTTGTAATCGTTTCATACGTCTGTTGCGCACCATTCGTCCGCTATTACATGTACATATCATTTATAAAATAATTTAAAACTCATTTTTAGCTCTTGAAAATTATTAAGTTGCGCACTAAAGATATAAGAATCGATGACATGTCTGTCTGATTTTGTAGTACTCACAGTGACTGTTTAGGATCTGAGACTTGTGTATGTAACTTATACATAAACATTTTGTGAGACTAGGTAATTGAATGTTCTTCATCTTCAAATAGTGCAAGAAAAAAAATGATGATATATTGTACGTATCATGTTGTGTAACAACATATCACTACATCATGTAAATAAATATCAAAAGAAACAATTTACAAACACATATTCATCTAGGAGGTAAAAAGGTATATTTAAAAAACAAATTAAAAAATCTTATTTAGAAGTCAGACGCTTTGCGTGGAGTTGTAATACGTTTACAATGATCAAAAGCTTTAATGGCAAAATCACTGTGCGACATAACGAAATATGGGGGAGATCTATATTCAGAGGACAGTCAGAAAATGTTTCCATTCCATAACTTTAAAGAAAACTAATCATTTTAAGTAGGTGCCAGCTATTAATTCGTTGAACTTACCATATATTAGTATCAATTTTAGAGACTGGAAGAGTTAGAAAAAGAAAATTGAAACTCAATATAATAATAACGTTTTGGGTTGTTTTTCTTTTCCAGATTTATGGAAATGACTTCTGATGAGATCTACCGTTTTATCCTTTTGTGTTTGTTAGCAATTAAGGTACATATGGTCACCTTTTTTACTCTAATGATATTTTTGTAATTAATCCTTTTGATATTCGATAGTATCATGCATGTTATATATATATTTTTACCAATAGGTATGTAAAACCGAGAATAAATATTGTCAAGAAGCCGTCGACAGTGTGGAAACCGTTACATCCTGCCCAACCTCTAAGTTAGAATGGGACATTGCCGCCAAAAAAAAGAACTGCAGTGGAATAGCAGTACGACAGAATTGCTCAGCTGTTGAAAAGTTCAAATACCACTGTGTGATCGATGCATACAGAAACAGATTGATGGAAGTTTGCGCACCTACACGATTAATTTTCAGTAAAGCTTTCTTTCATATGTAAAATATTCAATGAGTTAAATTTTTTACATATGAAATCATTCGTATGAAATGTGGTATTACATTTTCATCTCATAGTACTATTTTCAGAACGCTGTGTGGAATTTAATGTTGGTGGTGGGGTAATTCAAGATCAAAGATCAGCTCCATGCAACAACACATTTCCCAAATGTGATGTCATTTATGCCTCGTCGGATGCCTACAAATGTAAGTAAATAGTAAAGAGCATGTGAGAATGTACACGACCGCGTGCAGATATTTGAATGGGTGGGTGGGAATGATTTTTTTTCTAAATCAACAGCTGGTTAATGCTGACATTAATTCATAAAAAAGGATTATTTCCCTTATCTCCCTCTACCGCCATATTAGTTGTCGATTTCTATTGTTCTACACACCCCCTACATAAGGCCGAGAGCACTATTCATGTTTCACAGCATTCAGGTATTTCATACACCCGAACACGTTACCTTGGACGAAAAGACGTGTAGAAACGCGTTTTGAACACAGGTGCTTGAGAACAGGACCCAGCCCCCAGCCCCCAGGCGCCCCCCCCCCCCCCCCCCGATTTAAACCCCCCGGGGTATAGTTGACTTTTTGATTGAAATTCCTTTAAAGTCATGTACACAACATGTTCCATTTTAGATATGTAAAAATTAACAGAAAATAAACGATTAATGTAACAACCCCCCCCCCCCCTCTGCATATGTATGCCACTCCGGTTTGTTTACATTACAACCCCTTCGTCATTTTGGGACTATAAAACATGTATCCGCTTTATATATCCAACAAGCACGGGATGATATTATCGCAGTGAATATATCTCTTACTCACTATGCTTTTAAAATGAATGTAAGTTTTTCTGTAAACCTACTATTATAATATCATGTTAAACGAGTTTTTTGAAGGCAAGCTAGGTAACTGTGACGGAAGTCAACATCTTTCAGTGACGTAATGTACACTCATGATGGATAAAATTTGAGGAGTCTTTTTGCGCGCCAATAGAATTAAATCGATTTTCTCGGATGTTTTCGTACCAAAGTGACCGACAAATGTTTACTTCCGTCAGTTACGGAGTGGCATACATTTCCTCTTTTTATATGCAGGTTGGGGTTGTTTTAAATCGTTTATTTTCAATGAATTTTCAGATGTTTGATATGGAACATGCTGTGTACATGACTTTAAAGGAATTTCTATCAAAAAAGCGTCAACTACCCGGGGGTCTAAATGGGGGGGTGGGGTCCTGTCCTCAAGCACCTGTGGTTTTGAACAGAAATAATATGACAACCACGACACTGGCAAGGGATATCCAATGAACGACGAAACAAGACAAACTGAAATCCAGGCACAGATACTACAAACATTCCTCGATAATTGTAGACCGTTTTCCTGTGTATGTTATAACATCGCACATGCACAAACCACACACTGTGGCAGATCGAGCAATGTCAATGATCGCATGGATTTTATAAACGTAGCGTTTTTGTAGAAACCGATGGAAATGCTGTTACGTTGTTACTTTCTTGGATTTATTATCATTTAGCTGCTGTGTTGGATATAGTGTAGTGCCGCCTGGGTTTTCAAAAAGATGCAGACGTTATGCACTTTGTATGAACGACACACGTGTTCGATGTGCATGCGAAGTAAGGCAGCACTATCTGTGCAGAATAATACGGATACCTTGGAAATTCTTTCAAAGAATAAATATATTTTGTATTTTATTGATTGTTGTTTCCTTTATTTATTACAGACATTTTACTACAATGTTGTAGTTCATGCATTTGGAAGTCCGTGCAACCTGAATACCTCGACCGGATAGCAACCGACCGTAACTTTCTCAACCGGTATATATACCCAGTGGCAGTAGAGGAGCGATCGAAACTAATATGGCGACCAAATGTTTTTATGAATTCATGTCAGCTTTAAGTTACATGTGTGTGATCTCATAGAATTAAGATATAGTAATAATCAAATACTTTTTAAATAGACCCTGACTGCTATGAGCTAGTTTTTATGGGCTACATGATATCCCCAACAGCGGAGAGCAAAATAAATACAACCGTAACTGTTGCAACAATAAGCACAGCATCAACTAAAAGAATAAAAACAACAGATGAACCAAATTCTGCGTAAGTCATCTCGACACCGTGTTAGATATTTACAAAACATGCATGTTATATAGATTTTAATTACACTAATTCTTTTGCAAGGAATTCGAATAATCAAGTATGATTTAGTCACATTTCACTGAAGTACATGTACCTGTAGACAGAAAACCCTACATATAAATCGCATACATTCTGGTCATGGTAACCCGCCTTTCATAATAATCTTTAATAGAAATTTCAAAGATGACTCCTTCTTTATCGTGATCATATGTTTCAAACAAACCAATTCCAATACTTATCGCAATGTCAATAAGACGTTTTATTTTTCAAAAAAAAAAAAATATATTTTAAGAAAAATACTCTTTATTTCATATTTTTCAATCTTATGGATGAAATCTTTAAATGTAATGTGTCTTATGATTATATATTATAACTTTAACAAAATTTTAATTAGTTGTTTAGTTAAATTACAAACAATTATTTATCATATCCATACTACATTGTACTAAAATTATGCACTCGATTTTTGTGCTTTTAATTAATACTAGAGGTGACCCAAAATGGCTATCCAAAACCTAAGGAGCGAACCTCTTTAATGAAGAGTTCAACACTTTTCCCTCAACGTTTTTTTTTCGCTTCGAATTTACACACCATGTTGACATTCGGAACTCTCGGGATTTATCAAATCAAATGCACTGAGTTAGAGTTATCGCCCGTATTTTCTTTGATGAACAGAATAATTATATACAAGTACATGTAACAAACTTTCAATGAAAATTTACACGTATTTGTATTATCGTTTCTGAGTTTATCCATGCAAATGTGATAATATGGAAACATAAACTAAAGAGCCTCCCGTTATTTAGCGTGAATGTAATGCGCATGCGGAAGATTGTAAAATCAAAAAAATCCAGATGATTTCCGGATTTTTAAAAGGAATTTTCGTTGATTATTAATTAGTGGGGCCACAATGGGGGGTCGAATTTTTACATAGGAATATATAGAGTAAATCTTAAGAAATCTTCTTCTCTGAAACTGAATAGACAGAAACGCCGTAACTTATGTGGAAGCATCCTCAGGTAGTGTAGATTGAAATTGTTCAAATTATGATCCCCAGGGGTAGGATGGGGCCACAATGGGGGTCAAATTTTTACATAGGAATATATAGAGTAAAACTTTAGAAATCTTCTTCTCTGAAACTGATCAGCCAGAAAAGCTCTAACTTATGTGGAAGCATCCTCAGGTAGTGTAGATTCAAGTTTGTTCAAATCATGATCCCCATGGGTAGGGTGGGGCTACATTGGGGGGTTGAATTTTTACATAGGAATATATAGAGTAAATCTTTAAAAATCTTCTTCTCTAAATTGATCAGCCAGATAAGTTGTAACTTGTGTGGAAGCATCCTCAGGTAGTGTAAATTCAATTTTGTTCAAATCATAATCCCCAGGGGTAGGGTGGGGCCACAATGGGGGGTCGAATTTTTACATAGGGATATATAGAGAAAACTCTTTAAAAATCTTCTTTTTAGAAACTAATCGGCCAGAAAAACTGAAACTTGTAAGAAAGCATCCTCGGCTAGGGTAGATTCAAGTTTGATAAAATCATGATCCCCAGTGGTAGGGTGGGGCCACAGTAGGGGTCAAATTTTCACATCGGAATATATAGAGAAAAATCTTTAAAAATATTCTTCTCAGAAACTGATCGGGCAGAAAAGCTGTAAATTGTGTGGAAGCTTCCTCAGGTATGGAAGATTCAAGTTTGTTCAAATCATGATACTGGGGGTAGGGTAGGGCCACAATGGGGGAGGGTTCGAACTTTTACATAGTAATACTCTGGCCCCTGGACAATTCTTTGGCCTCACAAGGGGTTCAAAGATTGATGTAGGTTTATAATCCATATATAAACAGTTGTTTAAGTCTGAACATTTTCTCGAGAACTGCAATGCTCAATATGTAATATGACTGTAAAATCATCCTTTTACAAAGGGGGGAAATGATAAACATAAGAATATGCAGGGGAATTTTTTATATACAGGATCTATTATACGACATTGTTCAGATATTTTGTATATGACTCCATAAAGCTGATTTTGTTATGTCTATCATTGCTCGGGTGAGCGATGTGGCCCATGGGCCTCTTGTTTTTATAAAAGTATGACTAGGGATATAGCTAGGACAACGCAACAACAATTTTTTTTTAAACTCGAGCAAAAGCTTAAGATTTGTGGGTAGGCATTACATGAAAGATTTTGTTTTTTATTTAATCTAAAACAAATAGTGAAATAAGCATTCAAAACATAAAATCAATCCATTCACACCCAATTTGTTTTCTCAAATATTATTTCAAGTAGCGTAGACACACCTTTGCTGATGAAAAGTGTTTTAATCAAATTTTTGTTTTAAAAATTGCATCATTGCAACAAAATTATATTATCTCCATTTCCAAATACTGTTCATTTAACTTACCCATAGGTAAAATCTAGTTACAACTAACCATCCTCGTTTTTGAATGAAATTGTTTTATGTTTTAAACAACAATTAGTTTTCCTATCAGCTGTGTCGATCGAAAAATTTGGAATTTATCAAAAAATAAATAAATAAAAATTGGACACTATGTCAGTTTGGAGGTGGGAGGCGGTTGGGGGTGGCTCTTCTTCTGCGTCTAGTTTCTTTAATTATGTGATTTTTTTTTTCATTTTAGACTAAGCGTGAAAACTGGCATCGCTGCAGCTTTTGTGTCTGTCGTTCTACTGATACTCATTGCGGCCTTAGTAATTGTTTTTAGAAGTAAGTTCATTTTTCATAAGACGTATTTCATATATACTAAAGAAAGCAGTTTAAATGAATTTGTAAATGGCTATATGTTTAAATACAGGTAGACGACCATGGGAAAGGATACAGGAAGTAGAACAGACCTAACTAATGTCAGTAGAAGAAGGCAATGATCAAAGTAAGGCATAAAGAACCTATTGTTTTTTATCGTCTACACATGTACATATGTACAGTTACGTATATCGCCTATAAATTAAATCTTGTTTAAAAATTACATCATTTATATGCAAACATATTAATAACTTATCCTTAAAGTACAAATCCACAAAAGTTGTATTTACACCCACTCAGTAAATTCTAAATTTTCAGTATGACATGTGTATGGAAACAGTTAATATTGTTATTTTAGCCACACAAAAAGCACGTTACTTAAAGAAACCGAAGTCTTATTATCGATATTTTATAAAACAAATTTGATGGTCAATTTACCTGTATTTTTATCATTAAAAATAAAAAATAATCATTTAAATGAATTTTCAACGTTCACCGCTGCTACTTAAATTGATTTTGTTCTCGGGATATAGCGACGTAGCAAAGCATACAACAGTACCAGATAACGAAGCACAGGAGGGCATAAGTAAAAGAGAGAGAGAGAGAGAGAGAGAGAGAGAGAGAGAGAGAGAGATTGGTCTGGGAAGAGGGACTCTAACTACTCCTTTGTAAATATTTTAAAGAATTTTTCGGAAAAATAAGATGTAACAATAACCATATTAGTGCCGATAAGCATTAATAAAAAAGATGTTATATACTCTTCTACTTTGATATTTATTTTTAAATAGATTGCAAGGAGAACATAGACATGCTCCAGAAAGAATGTGAAACCGAAGCATTTTCAAATGCTAGTAAGATAAAGTATTTTAATTTACCTTTTATGTCAAAGAGAGAAAGTAACACAGATATGTTAAAAGAAAAAGCAACTGCTCATCTAATGCCAAGGGAAAAAAAACCTTATAATGAAAACGTAAATAGAATTCTTCCTTTAGTGATAAACATGATATGCTGAATTGTACTTTGCTTGTACGGTGAAGTATACAGAAGTTTGTTTGAAGGAAGGTGTGTAGAAACCTCTAATGATACATTATCCACCAATGATATTAACTTGCATTAGTGGTCAGAATCCTGAAAATTAATGCTATAATTTTATCATTTACGAACTATCTAGTCGTCCGCCAATGATACAATATCGGAATTATACCATTAATGGTCAATATTCACTTCTACTAATGAAATAAGAAAAGAAAACGGCAAAAAGTACACCGTTGACCTTTAATGATACTATTTTTATTGCATTTACATTTTTCAGTGTTTTTGTCTTAGAAAAAACTACGTATCGATTTTGTAATGTATATTCCTATAAATTTCATCAATGACTATTTCAATATTTAATCGTACAACTGCTGTAAATCATGTAAATATAAATAATAAGGAATCATTCTTTGAATATTATGAGGTGATCAAATACGATCTGGCGTGATCAAATCTATCATAAAGACCTTCGGGCTTTATTAGATTTGATTACTCCCGACCGTATTTGTATACTGTGTTAAATTTCGCATTTTATTTTGTACCTCTATCTATTTCTGTTGGCTAAAAGGCCGAGTACCAGATATATTATTCGGTTTCTATTTTGGTTAATTTTCGTTAAATAAGGTTTAATCTTAAGGCACATGCTAATAAAAACCATGACTTCTGACAAGTCTGAATACTCAGCTACTACAAGGTTAATTGAATAAGATATTTTGGCATTGTAGAATATAACTATATGAGTCCTCATTACTCATAATAGGGGCTGCGTGTGCAGGCAAAAAGTCGTGTTTCTGGGATTCTTAAAAACATGTACTTATTATATTTAAACCTTATATTAATTAAAGAATTGGAAATCGAATAATCTATTTAAACTCTTTTCAGCTACACGTAACAGAGAAATAGACAGAGGAGCATAGAAAAATACATGTTATTAAAACAATGCCATTTATCATACATAATTGTTTCATTAAAGGAAAAAGGAAACTAAAATTATGTTGTACTATAAATCAATTAATTATCATCTACCATAATTGTAAATCGTATTTATTTTCATCAAAAAACCCGGAACAGTGAAAAAATTAAGAAATATCGATCGCTTTATTTAAATTTCCCGCCGCTATGAGAGCTGCCGTTGAACTTTAATCTATGACGTCACACCATCTATTCCGAGTTGTTTTATCATAGACATATAACGTTATATGTCTATGGTTTTATCAACAAAGCATCAGTATTAGCAAATCCTGATATTCGCTCTAAATGACAAGTTCTGGAAAATTTTAAACAATATCGATTTGAGACCGTTCTTTTACCTTTGACTTTCCACTACATATAAATTACAAACCAACGTCAAACGGAGCATGTTCGTTAAAATCTAAAAACAGAGGTTAGTGTCGGAGCGTAGTTGTGGAAATTATCAACAGATGCAAAGTATCGTAGAAAATATCTGCCGTCGTTATTTCGACATGGTATTTCCGACTTTTAAACATCCCGATTACAATTATAACATACTTATTCAGTTAGCGAAGAACTTGACTTGGAATAAAAATTTACTCGAGGTCATTTTCAACATTTAATGATAACAGATTAACAGCTGTCATTTATTTAATAAAAATGCATATATTTAGGCATACATGTATTTATTCTGTAGATTGGCGTGTGAACCTAAACATTATCAACTTTTTTCAGTCGATTACTTGAGTAACAGAAAGACATAAACCAGCATTTTATTCAGAGTGCTGTGCAACTAAACCAAACCGGAATAGATGGTGTGACGTCAAAAAAATAATTTTTTTTTGTTTTTAATACAAAAGAGTTTTACATCATGTCAGCCTCCAGTAAATAAAATTTCTCTAACTTCGAACGTGCATTAAAGCTTAATGATGTAGTTTTTTTTTTTCAAAACAGCATGACCACATGTGATAATTTTAATCACTTTATTAATATAAATAAAATATGTTTTTGACTTTCCTTCCCCTTTAACGGTTAAAATCCATGTAGTTACCTCCAATGATTAGTATCCTCTAATGATATAAGGTTGCTTTAGTTGTCAGAATCCTAACTATTGAATACATAATGTTTCATAAAACGACTACCAAGCCGTCAGTTATTGATACAATTTCAATATTATACATGATTGTATAACTAATAGTCAAAATTCACAACAACTAATGAAATGAATTAAAAATGCAAAACTATGACTATTAATGATATAATTTGTATTGCATTAGTGGGTGGAGATCAACGAAACAACTAATGAAACAATTATGTGTTTTTGAATAGTACTTTTTTGAACAAGTTCTGGACAAGTCCTGATTTTTAAGCTGACCTGAGCTTAAAGTTCAAGTAGCTTTTCTGATCACTTTTTGTCCAGCGTCCGTCTGTCTGTAAACTTTTTGTATCTTCGACTTCTTCTCAAGTACCACTGGGCCAATTTCAACTTGGCACAAAACATTACTAAGTAAAGGAGATTCATGTTTGTTAAAATGCTACCCCCTGATTTACTAACATTAAAGCGCAAAATATTGAGTCATTAATTATCATATAGTAATTTATTTGATTGCATGTTAGCAAAAATGATTAAATAAACTTATTTTTTTTTTCAGAGAAAAAAGTTTTACAGAGATGTAAACGCGAAAGAACATATTCAGCTTAATTTCGGCGATACCAGTGTGCACCAGTTGAAATGTACACCAGCAATCGCACAACATTCGGGGGCTTTTCCGACTAGCGAAAA
>WFKH01011925.1:58715076-58733361 GCA_016163765.1 Magallana hongkongensis
TTATATTTATACAATTATATATGACATTTGATTTGCATGTGAAAAAATTTGTATGTAAATCATTGTATAGGGAGAGGGCTAAATAAGTTTTTGAAATTGTGCCCGATCCTATTGTAATCATATTACAATAAAATAAGTTCAAACCAAACCAGTGATCAGGCCTTGGGATCATGACGCATTTTTAGACTTAAGTCCAAATTGCAATCATTTATAAAATTATAATTTGCCATAAAGTTACGCTTAAAATTTGTAATTACCAACATAATATAGAGACACATTTTAAAAGCATTTCATTTTATCGATGTATTTAATCACAATACGATATGACTGTGTACAAGTTTTGATATAAGTCTAAGATTGCTTCATGATCCTGGGGCCAAAGCTTATTCAGGGTTGACTATAATGTTCATAGAAAAGAGGCTCCGCATGAGTACCTATGAACATTTTAGGTAAATATTGGTGTGTGGGTTTTGTTTTTAATTTTAAACATATGGAACAATGTATTTTCAATAAAAGTTTTCAAGATTTTGATATTGCAAATAAGAAAAACACTCTCGTTTAAAAAGTCATCTTCATTTGAAATAGTTCGATTTGGAGACAAATGAGTATGCAGTTTTGAATATATGCTATATATGATATTTTAAGTCTATTTGATTGCATATACTACAGAAATAAAACACAAAAAGAATCAACAAAAAAATAGAGAGAAATCGTCTTAATTCGTATATTTTTTTTTCAAAAAGTTTTCAGTCTTGTACGTAGATACTGCTATATACATCAATAAATATCTCTAAATCAGCTAGATTCGTTAGAGTTCTTCCTTGATAGCATTAGAGTATGTAGCCTTTTGGTTTTCATTTTCAGGATCTGCGTCTAATTTCGAACTTTCGGTCTTTTCCTCTGTAATCTCGATATAGACATGTTCTTGAACATCATCATGTCCTATGTTTGGTTCATTTTGTCTGGTTATAGTTTCTAGACTGATAACTCGTTGTTCCTGTAAATGGGTGTCGGGTATTATTTCGTTTTCATTTCTTCCATCGTTTTTACCAGTGCGACGTGATTCTTGACTCTCGTTGCGACTAAACACAGGAGTAAGATATGTGAAATCTGTATTCACCCGCCCCTGTTGTTCTGGATGTAATGGAATCAGCTGGGGTTCCACTGCATCAAAACTCAAAGATTTGTACTGAGCTTGCCACTCGGTCTCTCTTACCCCACCACTAGCATTGGCTGTCTTCCGGAAGCATTTTAAATATATATAGGTAAAAACAAAAATTGCAAAGAAAAAGACAAAAGCACCTATTAAGCTGATTATAACACGAACTACTAAATTATCTGTTAACAAATCGAGGCCTGGAGGCACAAAAGGCAATGTGGTTTCACTGTATTTTTTCGTGTCCTGTGAAAAAATATAATCAACACTTGAAATGTTCGATAACCTAACGGTCGACGATTGAATCAATGGTATATCTGTAACTTCCTTTGTTAATTCTGTAATGAAATAAATACAGTTAATTAAATTACAGTTGATTACTAATTTCACGTTGTAGAAAAAAGGATGGGGTTTTGTATTGTACATGTACATATCCGAATCTTTAGCATTGGTAGTATCAATATATCTTTCTTATGAACAATTATCACAAAAATTAGCTAGTAATTATACTTTTTTCAAATTAAAGCTAAAAGTGTCTTCTTGATAAAAACAAAATTAAAAATAATATAAAAATTTAATGGGTTTGCACAAAATGTGTGCATGTAAATATGTAAAACTGAGTAAAATGGTTTCTATTTTCATCAACTGTATAATAACGTATCCGAAATTTTTTTTTTATCAAAAACAAAAATCCTATCAAAAACATACTTATGAAAAAATTACAGGAAATACATTAACCTCTTTTTAAAAACTGCATACAATTACCGGGTACTTAAAGTGGCACGGTGACTCAAATAAGATGTTTTACTTTTTGATTATGACAACGGAAATAAGAAGAGTTATTCGAAATTTCATCATACGGAAGGTTTCACGCATCATAAGACATTACTTATCAATTTACAAGTCATTAAAACTCATCCGGAAATTGCACATGTAAACAAACCGAGTTGTGTTGGACATTGGTTTAGTGTCACGTGATTGCGATTTCTGTCTAAAAATAGTTACAGTGGGATTGACACACAGAAAAAAGAATTTGAATTTGAAGCTATTCGATGTCTGTGGTAAGAAATATGCATTAATAGAGAATGCATCTTAATAAATATATAGTTCTTGAAGACATCGTGTTTCAATGAGAGGCTTCTGGCTCATGATGTATGCCACGCTGCAGTATTTACATTCACCTGCGCTTGCGTGGCTATGAAGCGGAAGAAAAACTCAATATTTTCGTGTTGGCCCAACGCTTAATTCTATTTTTCTCTTTTTAATTTGATTTATTTACTTTTGAACACCGTAATTTTTCAAAAGTTCACCTTTTCATATGATATATAAAATATGTGGAAATCGTGTAAAAATTCGATATTTGCTAAATCATGGGTTTGTGCGTCACCATGTCTCTTTAAGACATTAAAATACACCCTAACAAATAAGTTTCCGAATTCTAGTCATTAATGAAGTATGATATTTGATATTTTTCACAAATAAAATAAACTTATTTTAATATTAACAGCTCCCAAACTTACTAGTATTATTGAATATTAAAAGCTTACAACTCAGATATAAATCATGCTTACGTAGTTGATTGTCTATAGCTTCTTTCCCTCCCTGAAAGCAACCAGTTACAAAGTTGCACTTATCCCTGGAACATTTACATTCAGACTGGCAGTCCCCTCCATACGTAGGGTAGATGCATTTTTCGGAGCAATTGAAGCGATAATATCCTATTGGACACTCTAAAACAAGTTATAGTTACGCCATGAATGCAGATATTAAAATTAATTAAAAATAAACACAGGTAGTGGATGCCATATCTTAATGATGTGTAGACACATGCTTTTTACATGTAAATCAATAGTTGCCAATGCCGTCAAGCAACATTTCGTAAGTGAAATCAAGTTTAAAAGTATATCAAACCAATCTTTTTAAACAGTTATATCGTTAAGTAATTGGTCATTAACTATATAGTCATGTTTAAAAATAACGTACGTGTACCTATGTTTTATATGTCTATTAATTCCTATAAGTTTTATCCCACTTACTTTGGCACAGTCCAGTTGAGTGATTTAGCGCAAAGCCATCACAACACTCCCTTCCATTAACTCTGAAATTGAAGAAAGAAAACTGTTAATACAAATGATTTTCATCGAACTCTAAATAAATTATTTTTAGAAGGACTTACCCATAGCAAAAACTATTCTCTGTCAACTTAAATACATTGAACGTTAAGAATAAAGCAAGCGTAAGCATCATTTGTCTGAGAAAAACACCAGGAAACAATGTTAACCGTGAATTACATTTAATGATTATAATTTGCTATAAATATAAAATAGACATTTCTTCCTGTTATTAAAAATATATTGAATAAAGTCCACTTTGTTAAAATTATCGAATTTTAACCTTTTTCGATTTACGAACTAAAAAAATTAATTCTTTTTTTTTTACGTATTGTTTATGTATATCTCATATTTATAGAACTTTCTAATATTAAATGAAACCACTCGCTCTTTACATTTGAAAGTAAAGAAGTAAAATTCCTTAACATTTTCAGGTAGTGCATTTACAGGTGAATGCACCCGGGATATTCTGTTTACCGTATCGGTTTAAATGGGTCAAGGAATGTCTGCACTCGTTTGAGTCATTATTCAGATCGGTTTTTAAAAAAATGTCTTTTTATTCAGATTTCAGTTTTTAAACAATTCAAAACAGAGTACAGGTACCATAGTCTTGAAAAAAAAAAATTAACTTATATATGTGTATCAATCTTGGATATTTTAAAGTTATAATTTATGAAAGGTCACAAGTGGCTTGCAGCTGCGCATAAAGTAAGGCTAATGCCCTTCACAGGAAATGGACGGAAGGAGATTGAAGTATTATAATGATCATCAAACAGTAAGCGCTACCGAATACACGAATGATATTTGTTAATATATACTGCATAATTGATAATAATCCTTTGGATTTCGAATAAAATATCAATGTTTGAATGTTGATTTCAAAAGTTCAATGTCAATTATTCTAGGATTTTACTTTCGATTTGTTTTTTACATTTCAAATTTGGTTAATGACTTAAATTCATCTACTAAAATATTTATAGAGCGAATTAATATAATCATATGCATCATAAACATCTTTAATTAAATAACAAAGCGAAAAAATTTCTTAAGTTATTCAAAATCTACTTTCGATATGATCTCTAACCAGCTCAACATAATAAACTGGTTTTATGCACCTTTAATGTGAAACCGAAGATTTTGCAACATACCTGTGTAGGATTTTTTCAAACTTCATTGATTTTTTTGCTAATGTTTAAAAGTTGTGTTATTGTTTATGTAAATGATCAACTAATAAGCAGTTACGTGTATGATATATATGGAAGTATATAGCTCAATGTCGGTCACACCTCTCCTTTTCTTTCTTGAGTTTATTTTGTGAAATGTATATAAATAAGAAACCCTTTGTCCTTATTGAGCAATGCATGGATTTTTCCGATTTATAAATGTTGCCATTTTAGACAGGTAGAATGTACCGCTCTCTATGTGTGCCACTGATACTCATAACGCTGATTCTACAGGTAATTACAGCAAACGTTTAGTTATAACATATTACATAAAAATATACATGTACATTATTTGTATTCAAGCAGAAATTCGAATTTCCTTAAATTTTGTTTTTCTTTATCACGAGGTAAAATCATATTTATCTTAATTTCCTACGATAGTTATGTAGAGTTGCGAATGGCAACTGTCCTGAAGCCGTCAAGAGTGTTGTAAAAGTGGAATCCTGTCCAACTAACAATCAAGAGTGGGAAAATGCTGCAAAACTCAAAAATTGTAAATTAACGGCATCTCAACAAAACTGTTCGGTTGCTGACATATTTGTTTATCATTGTGTGATAGACGGGTTTGAAAGTGAGACGTTAGAAGTGTGTGCACCACAAAAAAAAATTTTAGGTATAATTATTTAATTATATTTGTTAAATATGTTGATTTCCATAATTTAAAATATTGCTCATGATTAGACACGATTTAAAATATTTTTGTATTTTCTTGCAGGACTTTGTACTGAATTTAATGTGTATGGGGGAGTTATTCAAATTCATTCTACATCTCCATGTGGCAAAGACAAATTTCCGAATTGTTCTGAAACATATAAATCGTCAGAAGCCTACAAATGTATGACGGCTTATCTTTTAAACTTCATCTTGTTTGTTAAATCTTTATATGTCGATTTGTTTTGAAATTATTTTTTTTCTTTTATTTACAATATTATCAAAGTATACATGTTGCCGATTTCCACTGGAAAAAAAATGTCATTTTCATTACTTGTACTATCTAATGGTATTGGTTTTGGTATTTTTCTGAATCAGATTCTCTTGATGGTAATATACAAAAAATATATTTCAGATCAGGGTTGTTATGAGCTTGTTTACAGTAAAAAGGGGAAAAATTCAACAATCATACCAACGAACAAGCCATCGACATCGTATAAGCCAGAAAACGAGTAAGAGCTTAGCAAAGCAAGATTACGGTCCATTGATATTTTTAAAATGCATTTACTTGCCGCTTATGAAAGAAAAACACATATTTACATAACCGGTATATTTTCTGTTATAGTACACGCGTGACAAGTTCTACAGCAATACCAAAGGATAAGACTCCCGATGAACCAGAAAACAAGTAAGGACGGATCAACCTGATTTCTCGTATATCGATTTAGTAGATTTAATTTTTTTTTCGGCATATCGATATCAATTTTGTGTTTAACATCAAAATCATGCAACAGTAAACAATAAAGCTTGACTACAATATATTATTATGATAAAAATCAATCGAAAGGACTAATATATCATTTTTGGAATTTTTTATTTTCAATGTGAATGTCTAATGACACTGTATTATTCTTGTCATTGCTCATACTGTAGTTGAATATTCTAGTGAATTTTTCAACCTAGAAACAATAGAAGATAAATTAAAGTATTCATGAATTCATTTATAAAATTTTTGAATTAAATCGATATATTGTGGTTGCATCAGACTATAAGCTTTGACACAGTCATCCTTTATAAACACTGCGTTAATTTTGCATTTCCTGCGATATAATGAAAATGAATAACTAATGTTTAGTTTGGCTGTGCTATATTCATCTGTCACATTATTGACAAAACAAAATACACTGTTTATCCAACATACACATTTTCATGCATATCTAAAATTTTTAGATCCACTGAGACACTCAAGTGACCTATTACTATCTGTTTTTGTCCGTCGCCGTGCGTTGTGCTTCCTCTCTGAAACCAATAGAAACGTCTTGAACAAAGTTGTTTTGCAGAATCTGTAGTAGGAGGGAAACAAAAATTATGTAAATTTTAACCTTCACCTATCAGGGTCTCTAACTTTAACATATTTATTGAATAATTAATACAAATTTTAACGCAATATTTAAACTTTTTCTTTACTAATATACATTTAGGAATCAATTAGGCTCGTGGTTTTGATAAAAAAGATGTTTTTGCCAAAATTGTGACATCTATCGCAAGAGTCAGGGGCTCTGTTGTTGGGATGAGGTTCTAGTTGGAAGATAATGCCTATGCATATGCATCATTTGTCTTAAAAGTTGTTTTTTTTTTCTTCCACTGGACCTTCAGCTAAAATTGTAAAATGTACGGCAAGGTAAAGGTCTCAAATGTTAAAACGGGGCTCCTGTGGGAATTCTTAGAAAATGCATTTATTGTGCACCTTGCAGAAAAATCCAATGCATTGTATAAGCAAAGAGTCCTCTACCACACCTGAAGTAAATGACCGAGAGCTGGGGGTGTTAAATTGGGGCTCTAATGGTCATAAACATTAAGTGAAAATACATTACTTTAACGAATATTTTTGTATAGTGTTTGGCATCTAGCAAACAGACTTATATGTTAAGGACATAATAAATCTTCACTTTCTAAATGAAGCCATTAAAGTTTTCGATTCGAAACAAAAAAAAAAAAAAATTAAAAAAGCAAACAAAAAGCAAAAACAAAAAACAGAACAAACCCCAGAACAAAACAAACCTCAAAGTTCCTAAATTGTACAAAATCTTGAATATTAATCAAATGCATAAGAATATATCATACTCAGGTGAATCGGTATAGCTCAGCAGCATCTTGATTGATTTTAAAAAAAAAATATTTTTTTTGACTTAAAACGTTAGATCTACGTAACTTAAAGAAACCTCACCTTTGAGATCAAATTTAAAAAAAACTACAACATTTTCATTCATTGAATTGTAGTGCCACATCAACCATTATTGCAGTGGTCTTAGCAATTGCGCTCGTCGTTTGTATTACAATTGTTGCCATATATGCATGTATAATCAAGAAAAGTAAGTCTTCAATGCAATAAATGCGATTCGATTAAAAAACATAGTATATATTATAAATCATCCTGTACATGTTATAAATATCAATGTTGACAATTTAGAGCAAAAAGCGAGAAAAAGCAAAGACACTTCAGTAGACAAAGAAGAGCAGGATTCCTTGATTCAAAAACCTGTTGACAATGAGCAAGGTAATTTAAGATTAGGTATATTTTCTTTTTTTCTTTAAGCTTACCTAAGTTATAATCGTTAGTTATCATATCCTGAAGTTTATTAATAATTCCGACTGTAATGTTTTCATATGTTGACTTCTTATTCATAACTACAAGACTAATTAATGCAACAAAACTTAACACAAAACAATAAGGTATAAAAAAAATTAAAATACAAAGAAAAACAACTACGCATTTCCAAAACTTCTCCAGAACAACTGAACCAAAATGACAATGTTATTAAACAGCTGTTAAAACATGATTATAAAAAAAAATATGTACTTAAATCAAGTTATGAGGTTGCTAAGAATTGCTGGTAGTATGAAAAATATTTCCGTTATCGATTGATCACACGCAAGGAATATAACTTGTGTAAACGTGAAAGAAGTCTTCTGCAAATCAAACGATATCATAATCTAAATCTAAAGTAAGATTTATATTAGAAAAAAGAACATAATAAAACTTGAAAATTAAAATTTGTTTTAGCAATAAATCCTCATCATATTCAATTTTGATTTTTGATTCACGGAAAACCAGTTATAGTTATATAGTTAGCTACTATTTTGGTGGAGAGCTCGATATTCAAGCTTATTTTATTTTCCGCTCTTTTCATTTGCTATCTGAAAGTTTGCAGTTAAAAAGGAGCCTTGTCAGGCTTTTGACTAATCAAATTAATGGTGTATTCGAAAAAAATGCAAATTAAAACACGATGTAAGGCAATCAAAAGGTCATATTTTTCTTTCTTTCTTACAATAGTAGGTACAACTAGAAATAGAAATTAAAGTTTACAATATAACAAGGACTATATTTTTGGCTGAATAATGTCGTAGAAAATTATCACAAGGATTTGCTATAATTCACATTAATTAATAATAAGGGCTTTGATTTTAGAATGTGTTATTAGATTTTAATATTTTCCCAAATAAATTAGTTTTGTTCGCTCTTTAAGCATTCAATCTTTAAAAATATTTGTGTTAAAAATCCGTATTTTCTCGCATATGCAATGGTCAATATATTTGCTTTTCTATGAATATATATTCATATATAAAGTCTTAATGTAAAAATTTGAATTATTGAAAGCATTAAAAATAAACGGATTATCTTTAAATTATAAGAAAACAAGATATCTGTGAGCCAGTGCTCACTAGTAATACCCCCGCTATGATGGGAATATACAAAATAAGCAAAGTCGACATTAAACAGGAAGTTGACATCCGATTGGTACAAAAATAGATCCCACATATGGCATGCCTGAACAAATAGTGTGTTTAAATTTCAAGCATCTGCGATAATAGTTGCTGAGAATCCTTTGACGAAAATATGTTTTAAAATTTAGGCTAAAAATAAACGTCGTCATTTAACAGGAAGCTGGCGTCAGATTAGTACAAGAATATATCCCACCATATGGCATGCCTAAACATACATGTATAATGTGTTAAAATTTGAAGCATCTGCAATAAATAGTTGCTGACTAATCTTTGACAAAATTTGTTTGAAATTGTATGCAATTTTATGCTAAAAAAACCAAAGTCGTCATTTAACAGTTGACGTCCGATTGGTACACAAAAATATCCCACCACATGACATGCCTAAACAAATTTCAAGCATCTGCGATGAATAGTTGCTGAGAAAAATGCGACAGAAATTTTTGTAACGGACAGACACACAGTAGGACGGACAGACAGACACACAAGGGTAAAACAGTATACATGTACCCCCTTCTCCTTCGGAGCGGAGGTATAATTATTCATCGTTTAATTTTATCATTTCATTAATTTCATTGAAGAATAGAAACTTATTATCTTATAATATGATATTATTTAAAAATATATACCAACATTAGTAACTACATATACCAGATGGTCAAATTGATTAAACTTTTACCACCATTAAGATTGTGATATGGTTGTCTGTTTTACTATGTGAATTTTTCATGCATTTCTTAGTATAAGTAGCATGAGAAGATTCATTCTTTTGTTGAAATTGGAACATCCTTGTATTCCAAGAGAGCTTCCAATTTGAAAGTACTTGTGGTTTAAAATATGTTCATATCTTAACACTATGATCCTTTGAAATAATCTTTAAACTGAATTTCACCTCTATCTCATGGTTTGTATAGAGTGCAACATTGTGTCTAGATTCATGGACAGCAAGTTTTTTTTTTTTACTTTTCTAGATGACCGAATGATTTGCGCGCTTGCCACACTCTAGCGCGTTCCGAAGATCTAGGGTTCAAACCCCCAGCCGCGGCTAATGTGGTTTCATTTTAACATGTTGTTTTTCTAATATATTGCTTATTTATATTTTAAGGGTGGTTAAGGGAAAATACTGCCATGGACAATATTAAAGGCAAGTTCATTTTTTTAATTCTCAGTTAAGAAAAGTAATAATTTCTTTTCATTTTTTTAGTGGAAGACCAATTCAAACTTTGTTTATTTTCTTAATTTTGCATGTTTTAATCAAACATAAAAGAAATACCTACTTTCGATGCCGAAAAGTAAGAACTTTTGTTTACATAAGTATGTGATACATATCATACTACTAAGTGCAATTATAATACCGTTCAAAAATTGCATGGACAGATTAAGTGCAGAATCAAGCTGCTCTAATCAAATATCATATTGAATTAATTGATAAATGTGAACAAAAAATCCCGGAGCAAGTTTATAGTTTTCAATATAAACTTCTGATTTACGAAATCATAAAATTCCGACAAAAACATTTATATTTACCAAAGCATTCAAACATTATATACATCACACTTTTAATCATATTTGGCATTTCTGATTAGGTACCTGGATAAATCAAAGACTGGCATGAAATATTCTAAAAAGGAATCAATGATTTCAAGCACCAATTAACTTCATCATCTGCACGACATAAATTCACATTGATTCTTTGAACATGTGTAATCAAGGTTGATCGTTTTACTTTGCAGTGGATTCCAAAGGGTAAATTAGTATGAAGTTTGCAAAATATTTTAAAGAAAATGCGTGACAGTACCATGTTGATACAACGCAAAGATTTTACTACTTTGTAGTCATATCTGGATAATCCTTCCTCGTATTGAAATGCCAGTCAAATGTATAAATTTCAACAGTAATATGGGGAGTTTTATTATTTTTGTAGAAGCGTAGCAATACGTAATTTTTTTATGTTTTCCTGTCATATATCTTTTTTCAATTCTTAATTTTCTAAACATTGAAAAGACGAAACCAAAAAACCACAAGATTATGACTCTTCTTGAAATGAAGTCACTTGGTAACACAGTTCAATCGTGAATAAATGTATTGCTGTAATATTTTTCTTCAAATTATGAATATTTGCACAACATTTCAACAATGCCAGGTTTTTGTAAATATCTTCATGTTAAATTAACGTTTAGATTCCAAGGCTCCTTAACCTTGGCTATAAGGACATGTATATATGATCTGAGGTAATAAAAAAAATGAAAAGGATGCTTAAAAAAACGAATATTTAATTAAAACAGTACTATCTACGTTAACATTCTCAGTATAACAAGTTGGTATTCGTAATATTATGAAGGAATCTAGGCATGTTGAATTACGATATGGCCGCCTAGGGGAGGTAACTCTATGGGTCTATGGAAAACCATACATGTATATTGCCTAATGTAACATTTTTCCATTCTTGATATTAAACATATAATTAACTGTATACAAAACATTGTTAAAGTTTGAATGAATCTTTTAAGATTAATTGTTTATTCGATAATTTTTTTTTTTTTAGAGAGAAAGCGTCCAAACCTAATAGATCACGACGCAGTTATTGGGGCAGATAAATACAGTATGTATTTTTTACGGTTTTTTTTTTAAATGAAAGCATTTTTATATCTTATGAAATTAAAATTATTATTTTATTCTTGTAGCATTTGCTGTGGTAAAAACCTTCGACGATTTGCGTGAAGAAAATAAAGGCAAGTGCAATTTAGATATAGATAATACTTTGCTTGCTTTCTGTATAATTCATGGTGCTATTAATAACAGAGAAATATTTTTTTATCTACTAAAAACCTTAGTTATAATTATTCCTTACCTCCTGCTAATTTGTAAGGGAATCATTAGGTAACAGAAGTCATGTGGAGACCATGTATGACCCAAACACCGTCAGCACAAAATATATTTCCCATTGAGTATTAAGACATCATTCCTATAGCATAATGACGCTAGTTTTTGGGGTTTTTTTTATTTCAGTTAAAACTTCTAACACTGTTATAAAATGTTTACTTTTTTAAAATTCAAGGTTTTATTTAATTTTGTAATATATTTAAAGGCAGTCGCTAAGATAAATATTACTTACATGCCTAACGTAGTGACTTTAATGAAGATTTAAAAGAACTTAACTTATACAGTCCCTGAAACGTTCTACTTTTCCACTTGAACGGTGAGTGCACGCTGAGCGAACGGTGAGTGCACTCTGAGCGAACGGTGAGCGCACGCTGAACGGAATTTGATGAGCGCTTAAGAGCGGTGAACGATGAACGAACGCAGAACGCAAATGGAGCGAATGGAGCGCAAATGCGAGCGCAAAGTTAACCGTGAACGCACGGTGAACGATATGTGAACGCTTTGTTAACGCAAGATGAACGATTTATTCGAAGTGCCTCGGGAGTTATCCTTACACTGTATTTCCTCTGTAATCAGGAGAAAATAACAAATATGTACATGTACAGTGCTGCTATCGTGAAAGTTGACAAAACAATCCTATCCTATCCTATATCCTGTATCCTGCAAATAAGCTATATCCTATCATGTTTCATACCATATCTATTTAGGTATAAGAGTTAAATAAAACGAAATATAAGACAATAATTTATCAACGAATAATTGAATAATGTAATAATGAAAATGTCTAATTTATACATAAAGCCGAAAATCTCTAGAACGAGGTAACTTAATTACCTGTGCATCGGAAATATTAATATCGTACGTGGAGTGTACACAATTACGTAAACAAACAAGTAATCGATTACATTTTTGTTTTCATAAGATATATGTATTATAACGAATAAAGCAGATAAAGAACTTTCATTTATTGTTTAAACAATCATTTACATCACTTTTTTTTCCTTCATCATATAATAATCAAATTAGTAACGGTAATCGACTGGTTCTTTCGGCGATAAATGTAAACTATATATAATATAATTACTTTATAAATCATTAAAAAACATCGCATTTATTGATAAATCATTTGAATTCATTGTTAAACTATAAATTCACACGCATTTATAGTTAGCTTACATTTCTTAATTTGATCTGTTCAGTTTATTGTCGACGTGAAGCGGAGGTTGACAATGGTTTTCGAGGGGTGTCAATTTTAACTGTTACCTTCTCAAACAGGCACTATTTATTTTATGATACTAATGTGTCAATTTAAAAAAAAAAACTTTACTGCCTTTATTTTTTTTATTCGCATTATTTCAAACGCATAACTGACTTCTTTAGGAATGACGTGAAAAAATATACAACGTTTTCTTGAATCATAAAAAAAAAACAATTTTTTTTTTGTATTTACGGACCTGCTCATGAATGTGTACTTTAAATTCTACGAATTAAATTCTGATTAAAATGATGTTTCAAGTTTCCTTCCATCTTTACGCACGCGTTTTTTCTCATTTTGTTGTGACTCGCAAAGACCGATCCTTTCACTTTGGAGTTCCGAATGAAAATGAATGAAAACGAACTGAACGATAAGTGAAAACGCTGAACGAACTGTGAGCGCAAGGTGAACGCTTTGTGAACGCACCGTGAGCGCACGATGAGCGCTTTGTGAACGGTGAAAGCGAACGGAGCGGAGCGGAGAGCGCAAGTGAACGCACGGTGAGCGCACTGTGAGCGCATGGCGAACGCACGGAAAAATGGGAAAGTAGAAAGTTTCAGGGACTGTAAACTAAACTTATCTACACAGCTTAAACAAATACTCAATGATTCTTTTAAGCATCAAAAGTAATGAAAATAATGCAAATAATTTTTAAATTCAATTTTCATGCGATGTTACCTAAATAAATGTGACAAACAAATCCAGTAAATTTCACTGAGAACAAAGTGCATGCCCCATATAGACAATTCATGTATAAACCATATAAGGTCTTCATCAAACCATGTAACAAAGATATCTTACCAACTTCTGTTGTTAAAATGACAATTCGGAAATAAAACCATTAAATTATTCTTTTTATACAAAAATTAATAGCACTGAGCAAAGTTTTAGAACTAACTTCACAATACTATAAAAATGACAAGATACTTCTCAATGGGATATTCATAACAATAAATAAACAGCAAATTTAACATGCATTCTGAAAGTATACTTCTCCCCAGTCACACCTCCCCCAACATTTTAAGAGATGTTGTTTTATATGCCAATATATTTGGAGGGAAGTCCAACACCACTCAGTTTTAGATGTAAGAAAGGTTTATAAACTTCTACTGATAAAAATGGTAAAATGTACCTAACAGCTTTACTTACCGTTTGCTCTTTTTTCCCCACTTCGACTTCAATTTGAACACTAAATAAGCGTATCCCTAACCACATCACAATTACGATAGACGTTTTAGAATATATAACTTGAAGACATGTTGAGAAAAAGAAGCGAAAGTCGAAATTTAAAAAACAGTAGTGACACCCGTTACCTTGTAGAAAAGTAGCTTTGGACTCTTTTGAATTCCTCAAATATATTTTCACCTGGATGACACGTAAAAACTTACCTTATCGGTCTCTATATGTATCATTTTGATGAAAAACATATCAATTATGAAACACATTTACATGACATTTCATCTGAACAACATTTCATCAATATATCTTCAAATGTGAGTCAATGCTAAAACGTTGTTTTTTAAATTGATATATTTCCCATGCCATTATTTTACATGTCAATCAACATGTGTGATATGAAACAAAACCCATTTTATCTTGTTTTCTAATTATATAAAAAATAGTTTTGTTTTTTTAAATTATGTTCTTAAACAAGGTGATCATATATCATTTAGTCAATTAAGTGTTAACTGAAGTGTATGAAATATTGACTGAATTGTTATTTCTAGTCTGTTTTCATAAAATTACTGAATTGTAGACTTCAGTACTTTGTTAGTTTAATCATTGATTTATCATATCTAATATGGTTAGTTTCATCATCAATGGCTTTTAAAAAGATGTATTGAAACGCTTTTGGAAATACACTGAAATGAACAGGAAAACACCGACTATACTTTAGATCTAAATTATCTCACCATGTCCTATTTCATTATTTCATTGGTCTTCATTTTTTGTAGACGAAAGCAAAAGATATCTGAAATATTACCAAAGAATTGACCAATATTTCTGTGAAACAGAGATGTATAAAAGTGCAGAGGAAGTGTTTAACAACAATGGCATCGTAGTTTTTACAGGACCACCTGGTTGTGGCAAAACAATGGCAGCCATACATTTAATACGGAAAGAACTGCGTGATTGGACTTTTAGAAAATTACATTCATTGGAAGAGTTGGCATATATTGATGAGGATAAGAAGTCCTTGGTTTTTATTGATAACATTTTCTTTCGTAGAACGATGGACTCAGATCTTGGAAGTTGGTGGGATGAATTAGATAGGATTTATGAAAAATATTTTGCCAGTTATGATGTTGAAGATAAGTTAAACCGTCTTCGCATTGTAATGACCGCCCGATCGAATGTAATAGAGAAAGCATGTACTTACATGGAAAAAGTCACACCAATTCTGAATGAAATATATTTGATGAACGCAAGCAAACTAGCAGAAAAGGAAAAAGATGAAATATTAGAGAAACAAATTCAATTTGCAAAAGAAGAAAAAAGAAAACATGTACCATTTATAGACGATAAATTCAAAAAAGAAGTAAAAAAAACAGAAGGACCGATCGGATTTCCACTTTGCGCTCATTTATATGTATTTGGTGAAGAATATCAAAAATCGGGAGCGAGTTTTTTCTCTAAACCGATTGAATTTTTGAAACTTCAGATTAAAGACGAAATAGCAAGTGACAAAACTAATAGAACGAAATCGCTGTTCTTTTTTCTGTTTTTCTTTGAGTGGCATACAAAGAAGGGGAAAATGGAAAAGTTAGATTTAAAAAGCGGAAGTAGTTGTAAAGAGTTTTTGAACAAGATATCTCCAGATCTGGTTAAAAATTTCGATCCGATTGATTTTAATGGACTGGAAGAAAAAGCTCAAAAATTATCAGGTGCGTTCTTTAAAGAAATTGGTGAAGTTGGTGAACACAAGTACAAATTTGTACATGACAGTGTATATGAAGCAGTTGGGGCGTATTTTTGTGAAACATATTTTACTGAAACTGTGAAGCATTTCCCACTTGATTTAATTCAAAACCAAGATTATGAAAACTTAACTAAAAGTCAGAAAGTAACTCTTTCTACGCGATTACTGTATGAAGCACTTGATCAACAATTATCGCAAGTGTTTGCCTGCAAAATATTTCGAGAAGAAGAATTTTCTACGTTGTTTTATTTAGAACTAGAGAAAAAAGACAACAATACAGTTGATCTTTTCTTAACTTTGACCAATGAAAGCTCTATCGTTAAACTGCCAACCATATTCTGGACCAGTTGTAACAACATATTTCCTTTAACAGAACTGCTGTACGAATTGGTTAGGAAAAGAAATATTAGTCCCGAATACCAACTTTATGTTCTGCTATTTGGAATGTGCTGTGCTAGAAGTGAAGGGGTGTTAAAGACAGTGAATGGAATGTTACGTAATAACATTGAGATGTTACAGAAACGTGTACTGGCATTCATAGACGAGGAAGGCAATTATATCCCACACATAATAGTTGCTTCAAAAAGTTCAGACGAGTTTGTGTTAAATGCTTTAAAAGAAATTTTTGAAAAGAAAAAAAGCATTGCAACGGAGAGAAATAAAACTAATATGACACTTTTAATGTTAGCTGTCAAACAAAAACTTCCAAGGGCAAATGTTATCAAATACCTAATGAATACATCACCACATCATCTTCTTTTCAAAGATACAAATGCGTCAACTGTCCTACATCATCTTTTAGGATCTGAAAATGATGATGAAACGTGTGTACAGTATCTTGATACGATCTTGAGCGATAAAAAAGCTATAGAATGCTTGCCAAAAGATGATTTCAAGGGTGACACAGCTCTAAGCATTGCCGCAAAGGAAATTAAACATAGTAGGATATGGAGCATGTTGAAACTTCTTGAAAGTGGTGAATGTATCGTAGAAACTTTAAATGAAAAAGGGTGTTCGCCTTTACACCTTTCTGCTAGCTCACTGAAGGGAGATACTCCATACCTTAAACTTGAATGTTGCACAAGAGTAATAATTCTACTTTTGTATGGAGCTAATCCTAATAAACAAACTGATAAAAGCGACGAGCCAATTGATGAATGTGAATACGAGGGTGTGAAAACAATTTTAAAAAATCCATTAGACGAGAAAACCATGGAAAATATACTGGATGGGTATCTTAAAGACATGCACAATTTACAAAACTGCAAGGGAATTAAAAAACCTGTATTGAATCTTTCAGAAAAATTTAATCCAGGAATACATAAAGGCATTTTAAAAGCTGTGCAGTATTTGAAAAACATTGAATTTGAAAAGCCAGCATAAAAAGTAATGTTTTTAAAAGATTTTTTGGTAATTTTGTATAATGTTTTATTTAATAAATATATTCAAAACATTTTGATAACTGTAGTTGTGACATATGAACACATGTTATATTAAAATGCTTGTTAATGAACATAACGCGTGTAAAAGAAAAAAAAAAAGGAATGGGTCGGTTGTGTGTAGTGCAGAGAAAGATAGTGTGCAAAAACATTGACAAATGTTTATTGTGAAGAGTACTTTTGTCCACAGAAGAGGTATATTTATTTGATAAATATTTCTGCATTTGTGTTCAGTAAGTAAAAAAAAAGAAAATGTTTCCTCTTTGCATTGTTTGTATCTTATAATGAATGTTGTACATAACTTATAGAGCAAAATATATAAGAAAGTAAAGTATTGCATTCATTTTTTTTGCAAAAAATTTGAGTCACTCAGGTGACATTTGCAATTAGTCTTTGTCCGTCCGTCATGCTTCGTCCGTCGTTCATAGTCCATCGTGCATTAATAATTTTACATTTTTAACTTATTGAAACTACATGGTCAAATATGACCATCTCTAAAATAAGATGAATCTAAATTGTGAAATTTATTACTATACCACCACCGAGACCTCATGGGCGTGGCCAATTTTGCAAAAAAGGCCAAATTTTCAAAAACCTTTCCTACTCCAACACATGTTGAAAAAAACTAAATGCAAGGTTATGTCGTTCAAGAAACCCTCTACCAAAATTATAAAATAAATGGCCAATCTGCCATATAGTTGAAATGTATCAAATCTTAGAATCCTCCAAAATAGTAAAGTTCGTAGTTCCTGGTATAGACGTTCCGGCCCTTGGGCGGGGCCAATATGGCCATATAGTGAAAATGTATTTGATCTTAGAAAATATACCCTCTACATTTACAGCGCGGGGGGGGGGGGGGGGGGG
>WFKH01011925.1:58735414-58751211 GCA_016163765.1 Magallana hongkongensis
GACCCACTGCACCAGAAATGCCAATATTTACACAAAAGCTTGTATATGTAGTGAAGATTCTGAATTGCAAAAATCGTGACCCCCGGACCAAAATTGAGGCCCCAGGCGGTGTTCCAAGTTTAACATAGAAATTCATAGGAAAATGTTTAAAAATCTTCTTCTCAAGACCCACTGCACCAGAAATGCCAATATTTACACAAAAGCTTGTATATGTAGTGAAGATTCTGAATTGCAAAAATCGTGACCCCCGGACCAAAATTGAGGCCCCAGGCGGTGTTCCAAGTTTAACATAGAAATACATAGGAAAATGTTTAAAAATCTTCTTCTCAAGACCCACTGCACCAGAAATGCCAATATTTACACAAAAGTTTGTATATATAATGAAAATTCTAAATTGCAAAAATCGTGACCCCCGGACCAAAACTGGGACCCCAGGTGGGGTTCAAAGTTTAACATTGAAATACATAGGAAAAATGTTTAAAAATCTTCTTCTCAAGAACCACTTCACCAGAAATGCCAATATTTACACAACAGCTTGTACATATAGTGAAGATTATAAATTGTAAGAATCGTGACCCCCGGACCAAAACTGGGGCCCCAGGCGGGGTTCAAAGTTTAACATATATAGGAAAATGTTTAAAAATCTTCTTCTCAAGAACTACAATGCAACAGTTTGAGATATTACTATGCATACATCCTTGGCTATTTTAGATTCTAAATAGTTAAAATCGTGACCCCCCTGACTAATACTGAGGCAACAAGAGGGGTTCAAAGTTTAACATAGAAATATATAGGAAACATGTTTAAAAATCTTCTTCTCGAGAACTACAATGTTACAGTTTGTGAGATTTTTATGAAAGGATCCTCAAATAGTGAAAATTCTAAATTGTAAAAGCAGTGACCCGCGGACCAACACTGGGGCCCAGAAGGGGTTCAAAGTTTAACATAGTATATAGGGAAAGTGTTTAAAATCTTCTTCTCAAAAACTACAATGCAACAGTTTGTGGAATTACTATGCAAGCATCCTCAAATTTTCAAGATTCTTATTTGTGTAAGCCGTGACCCCCAGACTAATACTGGGGACCCAGAAGGGGTTTAAAGTTAACAAAAATATATAGGGAACATGTTTGAAAATCTTCTTCTCAAGAACTACAGTGCAACAGTTTGTGGGATTACTATGCAAGCATCCGTGGCTATTGTAGATTCTAAATTGGTAAAATCTAATACTGGGGCCCCAAGAGGGGTTCAAAGTTTAACAAAGAAGTAAATAGGGAAAATGTTTAAAACTCTTCTTCTCGAGAACTGCAATGCTACTATTTGTGAGATTAATATGCATGCAACCTTGGATAATGTAGATTCAATATTTTTAAAATAGTGACCCCTGGACTAATACTGGTGACCCAAGACGGATTCAAATTTTAACGTAGAAGTATATATGGAAAATGTTAAAAAATCTTCTTTTCGAGAACTACACTGCTTTAATTTGTCATATTACTACGTAAGCATCCTAAAATAGTGTAGATTCTAAATTATAAAAGCTTTGACCCTCGATCTAATACTGGGGCCCCAGAAGGGGTTCAAAGTTTAACATAGAATTATATATATAAATGTTTACAAATTTTTTTCTCGAGAATTACAATCCTACAGTTTGTGAGATTACTATGCAAGCATCCTCAAATAGTGTAGATTCTAAATTGTTAAAGCCAACCATAAGCCCTGGACAAATACTGGGGCCCCAGAAAGGGTTTTCAAAGTTTAAAATAGAAATAGCATATGATACCAAATTGAATGTTACAAGGAGCTGTTGTTCAGGTGAGCGATGTGGCCCATGGGCCTCTTGTTGGCTTTCTTATGGAGAAATATTGAAAGTTCTTACTTCACACAAAGATTGGTTATGACCTGAGGGAGTGTCATGATTTAGATCCAAGGTCATTTGTGAAAGTTCAATGTCATTGAAAGAAAACGTTCATATCTTTAGTCTGCTTTATCCTTTATCGAGAAACACTGGACGTTCTTACCTCACATAAAGATTGCATATGACCTGAGGATATGTCATTATTTTGTCCCAAGGTCAGTTGTGAAAGTTTAAAGTCATTGTTTTTAAAAAAATGTGCGAATCCTTTCTAGGCATATCTTGTAAAGGAAAATAATTAGAAGCTAAAATTTGACACAAAGATTGCTTGTGACCTGTAAATGTCTCGACCTTGAGCTTTGGTCATTGGTGCAAGTTCAAGGTCTCAGGGGCAGAAGTTTAGGGTTTTTATTCAGGGGGAGTGACAAATATAGCCGTATAGCGAACCTGTATTTTTTTAAGGTTACTTAAATCGCTCGGGTAACCTACTGCCGCTTTTTGTCTGTTAACAATTTTACATTTTGAAATTCAGCTAAAAACCGACAAGGTAAATTGTCACTTGGCCATATTATATATAACATGGAATCTGTTTTAGGAAACCTACTTTTATTTCCTGTGCATTGTATGCCTGTAGAAATATACCGTATGCATGTTTTGTGCATTATAGATGAAAATGAATGTTACCGTATAAAAGATTGACCATTATAGGCCTGTAGTTTGCTTTTTACCATATGTTTACAGTGTTTGGCTCCTGGAGCTAGGATATAGATAATCCGAGATTCCTTCGAGATAATCCGAAATTCCTCCCACTCTACCCCCTCCCCTGTCTTTATAAATAAGTGTTTTTCAAACATCAAATAATAAAAAGCGGGAGTAACAGTAAGAGGATAATGTTTTAGACTCCAATATAAAGCTAAAAAGGCAAAAAAAAAAAAAAAAATGAGACCCTCTGAAAGGTCAGTCTAAGGGCTATGATACTCAGATGACCGTCAAGGCCTGTAGACCTCTTGTTAATGTTCGAAACATTAATGTTTCGATGGAATCAATGAAATGCTTTCTGTGCGTTACTTCAAGGAAAATAATGTCGAAAGATTTTTAAAATGTTTGACCTTGACCTTTATATCATTTTGATCGGTCAAGGTCAACTCTTCATTTCAAGTGGTCGCTATGAAATATGGTTAAAAAGTAAATGACATAGCTTTGCCACTCAATCACCTTTACAGATTGTTCAGATTGTTCAGTTGACATTAACTTGACTAAATAATACAGATTCATCCTGTGATTGTGGACTCTGTATAATATTTAATTTAACCTTTTCACGTTTGGAACTTTTCATATATTTTCAAGGGAAAAATGGTTTTAGGAGATCACTCAATGCATCAAATATGGAAAACTTAATATATTAGTATTATATATGTATACGTCTGTAGAGATCAAGTTTCTGTTCTTCATCATATTTATTTTGATCCTTACACATACGACTTAAAATCTGCCTATTATAGACGATGCTATATTTAAGTTGAAATGGGTTACCGGTTAAATTTGCCGGTACAAATGTAAAAAGATTAAGGACTGACAACCATTTGTTTTTTAAAATAAGCCAACCTTAAATACAAGTATAGAAAAAATAATTTGTTTTCAAAATTCCCTGAATTAGTTTCAACAGATTATTCAAAACTATTTAAGGTATCCGATCCATAATAGCCCCAGATTCAATGAATCTGGATGCATAACATATATGTATGGGCTTAATACTTGGTATACTTGGACATAAATTTCAAGTTTAAGTATCAGTATGTAGGAGTGGAATGTGTTCTAATTAATGACCTTTTCCTGTTCTTGAAGAGTTGCTCCCCTTTGATCGTAATCAATAAAAATCAATTTTAAAAAACATTTATACAGTATAAAATTTATTTCAAATAGTTTTTGTACTCCTAAGGATTAAATTCATCTTTTCACCGAAGCATTTATTGATATTCTTAGTATTTACTCTTTTATATTAAAAAATGTGCTTGTCCCCATAGACCTTAATGCAATCTTCATTAATTAATTACTGCTTAGTAAATAGTATTTGTAGTTTTGAAAATTTCTCTCGGTTAATCTTTTTCTACTCTTAAAAGCTTTGAATTAATATTAGAGTATTTAATGCATGATGGATATTCAGGGTTAGAAAAATTAGGTCCTAATATGGGTCGGATACCTTAATAACAGGAAGCATGGGATGGCAATTGGCATATAAGTCATGTAAGAATCCTGTATTATCATCAGTGACGGTGTACTAAGTATCTGCGTGGATGAAACCTGTTTCATACCTTCTAAAAAAATGTTCATTTTTATTTTATTGGCTATACATTCAGAACCTATTCATAAACTCGTTATATAACATGCTATGTTCCTCTTTTCAGAGTTATAGAACGTTACTTAATTTTTAATGCAAAGCACGACAAACTCAGCTCGGTTAAGTATGTATTTTTTCAGCAGTTCTAGCTACTTTTATACCTAAATGAAACAGAACAAAAAACAATGTGAAATTGACGTTAAGCCGTTATTGATATGCCAATCTCAATCTATTTAAATATAGACGGCTATCACGTGATGCGTATTTACTTTCATAATAGAGAATAATCCAAAAGAAATTCTCTAGTGTGATGGAGTTACAGTGATTACATCAGATAAATTTACAATGAAATAATACAATAAAACATGTTTATTAAACACAATTGAGATGCTCTAAGTCGTGTACTTTAAAGGAGAAGAAAGAAATTGACCGAATCGTTTATCCTCTAGTTTGGGTGCATCTTTTTTCTCGAGGTTTTCTGTAAATGTTTCATATTTGGTTGTTGGCACCTAAAGTGATATTCCGCTTTCTATTTTGATTCTTTGTTTTCAAGATTAAAGGATATTTATTGTAAAAATTGGGGTTTAAAGTAATGGTTTTGGTTTTTTGGTAAACCTCTCTTTCCCGTGATCTTTCCCGTGACGCATATTGAAAAGAAGACCAAAAACATTCTTCAAAATAGAGCAATAATTTCATTTAAAGGTATACATAAATATTTAAAATCAATAACATGCGATCTGAATTTTTTTTATAAGATATACGTTGATGATCAAGATTACACGTCAAATAACTACCGTATTTGAAAAATGTTTCCCATATACATTTAAGTGTTACAGAAATCACTCATTGCTCACTATATAATATTGCAACACAAGAACATTTGATGTTTTGATTATTGCAACATTTATAGCAACTTTGAATCCAAAGCTCCATCGTTTATTCAAAAGCTGCTGAAATCATTTAATAATCTGTTTATAAAGAATTTGTGCCAATCAATGGTTTTTTAAATCTTTTAGCTGAAGGAAAATAACAACTTTGTAACTTCAGAGACACTTTCTCAATTTCCGTTTCTTCTGAAATAGTTTGGCATATTTGCTCGGTTGTTTCATTTAGGCTGATAATTTCCTCATAGTGTGGTTTGGCATCAGACACAGGTTCTAGGTAAGTTTGGTCTCTAGAATGGATGCTTTCTTCGTGTATGTTTAACTCGAGACTATTGTATTCTTCTCGCTCATTAGAAATTTGATCATCTTTCCTGCTTTTAGTTGAATAAGACTGCGTGTAACAGTGTTTGTAGAAATATGTTCCAACAAATATACCACAAATGATTATGAATACTCCAACTAATACAATCAGTATATACAGTAGTGTAGAAGGAAGATTATAAAACGCCAGTGGTGTCCCGGAGGATCCGTTTTTCGGGAGTAACGGCGTTGTTCCTTTACTTCTGTCATACGTATAATCTTGTAAAGATATAGTGCTCCTAACTGATGTCTCTCCTAAAAAAAAGCAACAATACTATCAGATGAAATTCATTGTATTGCCGTCTCAGTTAAAAATAGAAAAGCTTACCCCCGTTTATACAATAGTAATTTTCAAATTCATCTGCGTCAAAAAACACCATACCATTGTTTTTTGTACAGCCAAACCTAAAGTCGCATAACCCGATGTCGCATTTGCATATACCCTGACAATCTTCTCCAAAGCTTGGAAAACTGCATATTTCAGAACAATTAATGCTGTGATACCCTATAGGACAATCTGTAAAATCATATTTATAATCCGAGATTCATTATATGTACAGGTACTAGTAAACATATGCAGTAAATATTAAAAAAAATGGTGTTATAAATATTTTTATAAAAAAAATTACTTTCACATGATGACTTTTCTGTATTCCAATATAAACCAGGACAGCAAGTATCCCCTTCAATGCTACGAAATAAACATTATTTTGCATAGTAAGAAAAAAAATTAAAACGAAAAACTGACATTTTTATTTCATTTTTTAAATTAAAATGAGTTACGCTGTACCTGCCACAAATCGAGATGACATTTTGCCAAGTCATTGAAAACAAATAAAAAATCCAAACCATTTTCATTTGTTCTTTAAAATCCATGATATTTTTCGAGGATTGTGTATTTTTTATTTAATAAATCCTTGCAAATTGTGTGATGTTTCAATTATTACGAGCCCGGAAATAAAAGACCGCCTCAATGTTGTTTTAAACACATTCAGCGCAACCATTTCGTAATCAAATGAACATTGCTTTTGTCCGTGTGAATTATATTAGATTCAATATACAAAGTGTCAATATTTAGATTATAATATTAAATACACATTTAACAGACTTTAAGATTAATTTACTAGTATACTTTAAATGCAAATACATGTGCCTTTAGTTACATGTATTATCTGCATCAACTAATTATACATTTCCTTAAACGGCTTGACTTTCTGTTAATGTGTCTTATAGATAACTAACTTACATGTACTAGGGATCTTTCTATAGGAGTCTGTGATTTTGAAATCTCAAATACACTATTCGTGCATATCAGTAAATAGCAAAATAAAAGTCGAATTTATTTTATTTCTTTAAAATTATATTTGTTATATCTGGGTTGTTAATTGTGCATAAAATTTAAAAAAAAATAAAAATAAAAAATGCTTTACATTTATAACGTTTCTCTGAAAATAAATCAAAAAATCTGATAAATATTAATGTAAATATTTTTTTGTCCACCCGCGCTATGATGTTATATAAGAATTTCAAAATCTATGTTGTAAATACTTAATAAATAATATATTTTAAGAGTTATATACATACATGTATATATATACTAAATGAATTGTTACCTTTTTAAATGGTTACATTGATATTGCATTAATATTTAAAAGATATGGGAACAATAGCGAAAATGTCCATTGGTTAGTGTTAAAACATAATTTCAAATTTAATTTTTTTCCATTTTAATCTATTTGATTATTTAATGATACAAGCTAGCATAAGCACAATTTCTAACTATATTTAGTTTTGAATATTTCAACTAGCGATAAAAAAAATAGAAATATTCCTTCAAATTTTGGTGGTATCCTATGGTGTGCTGTAACCACTGAGCTGATTCAGTCACAACATAGTGCGTTATTTAAAATCTATATGCGACTTCGGCCACAAATTAACTAACTAGTATTATTTTTCTAAAAATTCAACTGTGGGGATACAAAATGATATTTTTAATGCCCAGTGGGTCATCACTCTACTTTTGATGATTAAAACTGGTTCGTTTTCCATTAGACCTTGATTAGACTATGACAAAAATATGGAGGACATACACACTTTATAAAATAAAAGCACTGAAGTTCTACAAAATGACACACTTTAGATTTTTTGATACACAGACATCAGTTTAAATAAACATGTTTCAAGTATTGAACATATGTCAGGGTCGATGACAAAATCGATGTTATGTTTAATACACATTGTTTTGAACGATGTTTAAAGAATTTGCAGATGTGTTGATATTTCGATTCGACAGTATATTATTCGTCCTAATATAGGCATTTAACACGCCTTATTCCCCATTTTCATCAAAACAGAATTGTGAAACTGGATATAGAATTTTCTTTTGCTAATTATATATATATATATACTGAAAATGTAATGATCACTGTAAGTGCAAAGCGAGATAACCTTATCATTTTTTCTTTATCAGAAGTAAAAATATGAAGGCGGCTCTCTCTATTCAAAATTAATCGAAATATGAAAAAAGTTACATGTAAATGGCTGCTTTAGCTTCGACTCCTTAATATTTGTTATCTTTTTGAATTATGATCCAAACAATTGCACCTTAGTCCAGCTACAAACCTTGCGTACAATATCATAAAATGAAATTTTTCATAGTTTGAGAAAATGCGGCATGCCAATTAAAATAAGAACAACCTTATGCGCAGACGAATTCAAAGATTCATTAACAAAAGGAAGCACTTTATATATTTGGAAGACACTAGATAGGATATTTTCTTATTTTATTCATTTAAACACAGTGTATGCTTTAAACAAAATTCTTACTGTTTAAATATTTTTCGATGTATTCACTCCCATTTTCTTGCGTTTGAGATGTCACATCTCATATAAAATGATTTGAGAAACGTATATCCAACAAATCAATCAAGGCCTCAATTTTGGATAAAAATGTTTATTCATTATAGTGATTCAAATTATTTGATCTGCTTTTCGTTAACACAACTGCAAGGGCTAATTATTCTATAATGATATACCGTATATCCGGTAATTTTTGCGATGCTTTTATTTTCGCTTTGTTCGCGGTCGTTTTTACATCGCAAAATATTCAATATGCAAAAATTATATTTGGTATTGTTGGCTATTAGAAACAATCTAAATCGCGAAAATGACTGACTCAAATAAAAAAAAGTTACACATTTTTCCTATTTTTGCAAATTTTATGACACGCGGGTATACGGTAATGTGGGAAGATAATACTCCTTTACAATTGTAAAGAAAATAAATATCACTGATTTCAAATTAAATAATATATTTAATAAAATAACTGAAGACAGAAACCTACCCCTACCGCTGCCCACCCCCCCCCCCCCCGATTAAAAAAAAATAAGTTACAGGAAACGAGAAAAAAATCATCATTTATTGTATTTATATTTTGAGTTAGCGATGTAAATGGTCAATGATACATGTATAAATACCATATCGTAGAAAAATACCATTTTTGTTAAAGACCGGCGATGTTTTTAAATGATACACGAATTGTACAATATGTAAACTGTTTTTCAGAAGTCTTCTGTATTAGAAGTTATATTTCTAAAACATTAAAATGTCTTTTGTTTAAAACTTGTGCGTTGTTTGAAAAATTGGCAAAGTATACGAAAAACGAAGGAGGTACAAAAGCGAACTAAGAATTGTTAGTTAGGTGAGCTTTGTAGCTCAGGGGACATTTGTATATAGACTTCAACCTTCTTTTTTAAAATGCAAGTTTATGCATGTGTAGGTCGTCTAGTTACCTCTCTTTGCAGACAGTGTACAATTTTTAGAACTTCGTAGTTAAAAAGTTCTATCTCTACCGATCGTAAGTAAAAAAAACTTACTTAAGATTTTACAATGTATGATCTTTAAAAACCTATGAACAAAAGTAATGAACAAAAACATGTTTTTAAGAAATGACACTTTCGTTTTATTTGTTATAATGATCTTTAAGTTCAGTTTTTATAAAGAAATAAAATTATATACCTGAAAATATGTGTAGGCCTTAATTTACACGTTTTGTTAAAAAAATGGAATGCATGTTATTACTTTTATCATATCCTTTTGAAATTTAAAAAAAAACCCAGTTGGTATGCACCAATACTTATTAGTTTCGGTTTAGTCGTTCTAGATTTTCAACTTGGGCGTGCAAAGCTGTAAATCAAAACATAAGTTCTCTTTTTGAAACACTAGTATGCATAAAAGCGTACAAACAACAGTTAAATTTGTTTCAAAATTTTCTCAATACCAGTTCTTTGATTTGGCCCTGTTGTTGTAAATTTTCTTTGACCTTGATAATCATTCTTTTTAAAATAACAAATGATATATGACGTATTTGAAAGCGGATAAACGTGAAAAAAAAAGAAAACGAGGATTTTAATACTTTTCAACACACGTTGGTAAATGTTTAAGGAAAAGTGCATGATTTAAATGTTCGTATATTTGGAAAAAATAGAAATAGTTAGTTTACTATGTTTCTTACTTTCGGTTTATATATGTTCACCCGAGACCGCATAAAGTAGATATTGTTCCTCGTTAAGGTAGTTCATGTATAACGAAGGAGAATTATACAATTTTGATTGATCACAACATTAAATACATCTTTTAAAATCATTATGAGGCTGACATAAACCAAATTCAGAAGAATGTATGCATCAAATTAAATAAACGTGTTTAAGTTGAAACCTGAAAGAGTTGTCTGCCCTGTAAAAATTAGAAAACAATCATCTTTTCAAAAAAAAAAAAATATGGTAAGTATTGAATTACATGCATGTTTAAGAAAATGAGAGCTTATGCAACCTTTTTACGAAGAAATTTGTAAGAAAATAACTTGTATTAAAAAGATATCTTTAAAAATGTACATTTCCGATAGACTTCAATATTATAGATAGATAGACTCTATATTCAAGAGGTGATTAATTTGTTATTAATCAAATTTTTAAAAAAAATTCCTAAGCTGAATTTTAATATTTGATTAACCACTTTAAATCGTACTTAAATTTCAGTGATCAAACTTACAATCTATTGGATATAAGATATGATAATTATGGATGAATTTCCTTTATTTAAAATTCGTCAAATTTGGCATTTACATTGTATACGTATATTATGTAATGTTTTGTTTTCATTTCTCTTTCATTACCTTTTCCTGGGTCTAAACAAGTGTTTACAGAACGTTTTTGACTAAACATGATGACTTTATAAATTGAAAATAAAATTCCTTTGACTATAAATTATAATAATAATAATATTTTTAGTTTATAAGCTGTGCTTCTGCAGCAGAACTTCTCTGTATATTATCCCCTGAATCAATTAAAGCTATACATACCGTCTTAACGCTCTTTGTCTTTGCTATGTTAAAAACCAGACCCAAAGTTTTTCAGTATGATATGAGCTGCATAAAAGAAAACGATGTGACGAATGCAACAGATTATTCATTTGTATTGATTGAGTACTAAGGTTATTTAATGTAATGAAAACTTGATATTTTCGGATGCATTTCTCTATAAGTCTATTTATGAACAATTTACGTATGTGTAGATTTGCGCATGTGAGCTTATGTTATACCATATAACATAACTTGGGACATTTTACGCTTTTTTATTAGACATAAACGTCTTAACTGAATTTATCTCGGTTGAACTGGACATGTATGGTAAACATTTACAA
The DNA here is from genome assembly GCA_016163765.1 of Magallana hongkongensis. NCBI lineage: Eukaryota > Metazoa > Mollusca > Bivalvia > Ostreida > Ostreidae > Magallana > Magallana hongkongensis. The sequence continues at coordinate 58,746,549 of WFKH01011925.1, forward strand.
TTTCAATTCGTTCAAAAAATTAACTTAAACTACCTACATTATTCTGAGAAAAAAAATAGCGTATTTCAGAGAAGATTAGTATGATTGTTTTGCGGTTTATAAAAAAGCGTAAACTGTCCTAAGTTATGTTATTTCCTATAACATTGGTAGATATTAAATTCACTCCTTATTCAATGTTCCCACTATCAAGATTCACAGCGCGATTGAGATCGCGATCTTAATCGTAGAATAATCGAGGTAATTGCATCAAATCTCACCAGATCTTGAGGTCTGTCGTGGCAATCGTGTTAATCGTAGAAAATTTGTTAAACTTGTTGACTGTCAAAATATTTTACTATCAACACGAATATTTTTCAATCGTAATTATTCATTATCTTTGACGCAGAGCGCACTGCATCGTTACAAAGCGCAGCATGCCGCATTCCCTCGTGCCCCTAATATTAATCGTGATGATCTGGATTAATCATGGAGGAGACAAACACCACTCTACGCTGTGTTCAGTGGCGATGCGTCAATAATGTCAGTCGGGCTACATAGATATATCGCTGGGATTGAATCGTAGTCCTCATCCTCAAAAGAATCGCCGTCATTGTCATGTCCCATCGCGATAGAGCAAATCGGTTCTTGATGAACGTATGGTAAACGTATACGAATGCATATGCATCTTCACGTACACAAGCGTCCTAAATCGGGGACTCCTGTCGTGATGTTCGGATCAGATCGAAACCCAATCGGGAGTTTTATCTGAACAATCTTGCCAGAACGTATTTTATCATATCCAAACGGGCATTGAGATCGTGACAGATCGCGTCATCTGAAATATATTTATCGCGACCTTATCGCATTAAATCTCAACAAATCGTTTAAGGATCGACGCATCGACTCGCATCACCTCTTACCTAACCCTAAAAATCATAAAGAAGTTACACGATCAGTTACTATTTGTCAATTGTAGTGTTTGTTACAGATCGAACGACCGTGGGAACCTAGCATAAATAATTTGATTAATACGTTTTGCAAGTGCATGGTTTTGTGACGTAGGCAAGTCATGTTATACGGTATAAATGAATTCGTTTAGACAATCAAATGAGGCGTTACAACCAGAATTACATTCTTTTCACGATCAAAATGGAAGATTACCATGATTTGAGCTACGATTCAAGCCGACAATATATCTATTTAGCCCGATTGACCATATTGACACATCGCAACTGAATGCACCGCAGCGTAATGTTTTCCTCCCCCAAGATTGATCCAGATCAACACGATTAGGTGTGCACGATCACAGTAGATGACTGTTGATTAATTGATTTAGTGTACCATATGTGAATAGTTTCCTTCCCTTTTTAGACCGCGATATCAATCGAGTTACGAATCGTGATTTTGGAGACGGGGCATTACATAATGAAAAAGCTTGTGATAAACTAATAATGATTATTTCAAACTTCGGATTTTGAAAGAAAAAAAAACATTTGGAAATGATATTCATTGCTTTTAAATGCGTTTGAACCAGAGTGTATTATTTGCAGAAAGTTTATAACTTATGCAGCTTGATAAATAACCCACAAACATTTATTTCTCTTAAAACATTGAACATGAATACGGCATAGCTTTAATGGTAATATCTCGAAGTATTTTGGGCCAGGTGTATATCAATGCTTTCAGTTACACGATATAAGAAAATTAGTTTGTCTGCATACTGGTAGTGAATAAAGAAACTCTCATTAGACAAATAATTAGCAATGTTGACCTAAAACTACTTCAACTTTATTTTTTTTAACATCCCCCTTGCAGTTTAAGAGTTGCATTTAAGGGAAGATTCGTACAAATTTCAATTGCCATTGAGTGTAACAAACGCTTGGTGTTATAAGAAAACTCTGGTGATATGCTTAATTTGTATCAATTTCTTTTTAAAAATTGGATGTTGCCAATATGAATTTAAGGAATGCATTTAGAAATAAAAAAATCAAATTCCCCTTAATATTGTAATTTCACTATTTTTGTCTACTGATTTTTATCATTATTATGTCATTACGGTATTGAAGGGGAAAGAAACTGTACATAAGTAGTACAATAAATCGATTAATTAACATATAATGTGATTGTAAATTGTATTTAATTTCAATAAAACCCCCGGAATAATGAATAAATCAAGAAATATCAATTGCTTAATTTAAATTTCCGACGTTATGAGAGCTGCCATTGATCTCTAATTTATGGCGTCACACCATCCATTCCGGTTTCTTTTAACAACATAGCATCAGTATTAGCATAGACATATCCGTTATATGTCTATAATATTAGCTAATTATGACATTTGCTCTAAACTTACAAGTTGTGGAAAATATGGAACAACATCGACTTGAGCTTTTGCCTTTGACTTTCCGCTAAATTACAAATCAATGACAAACAGAGCATGTTCGTTAACTTGACGAATACATTTGTGCACGATTGACATAGTGTTATAGAGTAATATCCGCGTAGTTATAGGAATTGTAAACAGATACCAAGCCTCGAAGAAAGTGTCTGCTGTCGTTATTTCAACATGGTAATTCCGCATTTAGGGAATTGAGAATGTATTTTAAAATATCCCAATTACAGTCATCACGCACTTATTCAGTTGGACGTGGGTTAAAAAGTTTTTAATAGGTCATTTATCCAATAAAAATGTATAGTTTGTACATTTTCATATACTATATTCTATAGATTGACATGTGAACATAAACATCATCATTAATTTTTATTTTTGTTCATTACTTGAGAAACAGAAAAGCATAATCTACTGGTTATTTCATAGCACCGTGTTCATTGTATAAGTAAATCGGAAAAGAGGGTGTGACGTCAAAATAATTGATTTCTTTGTTTTCAATACAAATCAGTTCTACATCATGTCAGCCTCCAGTAAATAGCGATTTCTTTAAAGTTTAATGAGCATAACAGCTTAAATGTGTATTTTATCTTTAAAACAGTATGTTCAACTGTTATCAGTTAACTAATTTATTAATTCCAATATTAAAGTTTTATGACTTTCCTTTCCCTTTAATAACTGACCTAAAAAAATTAGTTAGTAGAGCAAATACTGTTATTTTTCTGCGGTATTTTTGCTGAAGATGGCTAAATGTTTGACAGAGCTGTGCTTATTTATGAATTTTGATGTTTGTTTAAGTTTACATCCATTTCTAGTATCAAAAAAATAAACTTAAGACTGTATGTGCATTTTGCCTCAAAATCTTAACATCCGCAATGTGCATGAACTGGAAATTAATCTACGTCTTCCTATAAACAGGTTAAGATTTAAGCCCACATATAGTCTTGACTGCGAAACAAATTAAAGTCCGATTTTTACGTTTAGTGCTGATTTATTATGGACTAAGCTCAAACATGGATGTTAGTCTTTTTGAAATCAAGCCCAGGATTTGGTTTTAAGAATTGGAGGATAAAGATATATTGAGAAAAAAGTATGGCCGATTTTTCTAGTGGGTTAAGTGGGGAATCAAATTTATGTTTGAAGAGTTAACAATGTTTAAGAAAATACATAGAAGAAACAAATCAAAACTAAGAACTGATACTCAGGTGAGCGATGTGGTCTCTTGCATAAACACATCACGATATCTTTAAAAACAAGTTTAGACTTTGAATAGGGTGTCTATTTACCTATCCTAGTAGACGATTTCCAATTTAAAGATAGTCACGGTTTAAATAATATTTTTGTGACAGGTAAGTAAATGATATTAGTTTATAACCGTATATATTTTAAGTTTCGATGTTTGAAATAGTTAAATCATCATTTATCATAAAAACAACGGTAATTGAAGAAATAACTAAATTTTTCACTTTCGTTTTAGTGTAAATTGACCTTCAGGATTAGTCTTCATATCTAAATAAACCCGAAGACAGGTTGATGATGTTTAAAAGAAAAAGAAATTAGGCAGCAGATTAATTGTTTACAAATGTTGTTTAGTAAATAAATGAAGTTCGAAAAAAATACATTATTAAGGTTTCAATAGACTGAAATAGTCGGTAAGTTAGTATTATATATCTTAGTTTCGATTCAGTTGTTCTAGATTTTGACTTTGTATGTGCATTGATTCAGACATTGTCCTTTTGCAAAACTAAGAGAAAAAAAAACGTAAACCGAAGTTTGATAAAAAATATTCTATAATAATGAATGGGATATTTACTTTGAATTTGATATTGACTTGGAAATGTTTTTAAATTAATGAATTACATGTATTTTATTAATCCGTAACGTAAGAAAGACAGAAGGGGGAGGTTAAAAAATCAAAGTAAATGAGGCCTTTTGGATATTTATAAGACATAATGTTTATTTTTGAAAAAAAATGAAATAATGGAGATGAATTATATTTTGAAAAAGTAAATATTAACAATTTGTTTGCAGTCAAAAAACTTAGTTTCGTTTTTTTCTTACTTGAGTTTACCCTTGGTCTGCATAAATTAAAGCCCGTCCATTTCAACAACCAAAATTTTAAGGAATATTGTGCCGTTTCCATTTATTTAAAATCATATCAACTGATTTTTTTTTTAAGAAATTCGGTTTATTCTGATATCCCTTGCTGCATTAATTTGAAAGTACCAGACAGTGCATTTTTGTGAAACCAGAGTGTAACTTAATCCCAAGAGGTCCATTGGTGAGTATAATGCA
>WFKH01011925.1:58764060-58775301 GCA_016163765.1 Magallana hongkongensis
GGCCCTAGGACAGTTCTTTGGCCTCACAAGAGGTTCAGAGTTTGATGTAGGTTTATATTCCATATATAAACAATTGTTAAGGATCTTTTTGAGAACTACAATACTCAACATGTGATATGACTTTGAAATCATCCTGTTAGAAAAGGGACTAATTATTATGAACATAAGAATATCCGGGGGGGGGGGGGGGTGGATTTTATTTATATAGGATCTACATGTATTATTGGACATAGTTTGTATTATGACTCCATTAAGCTGATTTTATCATACCTATTGTTCCTCAGGTAAGCGATGTGGCCCATGGGCCTCTTGTTTTGTTGTTGCTTTTGTAGAAAACATACTGAACTTTTATATCAAATGTATTCAAGCTTCATTTAGCGAAAAAAAATTGTAGTTGCTAAGCAAATACAAATGTATGTGAACTGAAGACATCTTAATTGTTTAACCGTCAAATCATTGTTGATATTACATGAACGTTAAGGACATGATTGGTCATTCTTTTTTAAAATATCATGTTGAAGGTTTAAGATTCTTCAAAAGTACCTCAAAATACGCAGATGTTTGTGAATTTAGCCTTGTTACCTTAGCGGAGAATTTCAGTTTGATATGTTTTAGTTGCCAAGCCATAACAACAGAACGAAGTTTTCCCGTTAAAAATTATTTTTGTTTAAATAAACTGAAAAAAATGATATTTAGAAGTGCTATTTAGTTACAATGGTAACACTTTTAAACTATTGATTTGCCTCTGAAAAAAGATCTATAATTTTTTATTTCGACAATCTATGTAAATATTTTATTCTGTATAGCTGAAACTGCAGCAATCATTTACAATTTTCTTTAAAATCGTTTAAAATAGCCATTTTTTAATCTTTTATTTCTTGCAACCGGTCCCCAAAGCAACAGTTTAAGGTTGTTGGCATCAATATTAACCAAAGCGTATAATAGTATGAAATATGAAAAAAATCGGTGACTATGCGTGGCCACTAAATTTTGATAATTACATGTACATTGAATTGATTTTAATATCTTGAACGTATCTCTAATTCTGTTTTATCACCTTTGATTAAATGTGTTACATGTATGTTCAAGTCACAGCAGTAAAGGCAGCACACAACAAACATATTTTGTTAATCTTCAGACACTCTTGGAGTTTGAATTTGTGAACATAATTTTTGGAAAATTGAAAAATATATTTTCTCCTTTGCGTTGGGAAGTGGAAAAGAAGATAATCGAATTATAATTAATCGAATTGTTTTTTTTTTTCGAAACTTCGTGAATTTTGAATTTTAAAATGGAGAAGATAGTGATGTGACAACAAAGTTTTAGTTTATATAATTATACATTTTGACAAATATATAGAAATCAAGAAATATAAAGACTATAGAAATATCGTAAAACTAAAAATATATGTGTGGGTTTTTTTCTTTCGAATTTCGAATCAAGATTATAAAACAAGTTTCTGCGATTAACATCAGCGTTTACATCAAAACGAGAATATTTGGAATATAATGTTCTTATTCGATGTAATCAATGTGTCAAAAGCTTGGTAATAATTCTTTTTTATTTTTTTTTCTCTAGCATGTGCAGCCGGAAAATTGTTACTTGACATTGTGCGAGAAAATGGTAAAAAAAACAACTACCCTAAAGTGACATAGTGACGCATAATAACTAATATTTAAAAATTGTTTTAGACGATTCCCACATTTTAACGACTGAAAAGAAATGATAAAATATTTGTAAAAAAATATCTAGTGATCTAAGGGTTTTTTGTGTGCCAATTCTTTTTTCGATGTCATAGTCAAAAGAATTGAACACTTTTGGTGTCACTGTGCCACTGTAATTGGGTGTATATACAGCGTATCTAGACCATTTGTATATAGATGTGAATACAGAAACATGTAATGAATATAAAAGTAAACTTTTCACCGGGTGTTGACCCTTATAAACGCCAACTACCACAGTGACTTACCTACATAAATCTTAAAGTTTGTCTTTCATGTTTATTTGAACAAGTATTGGCGTGGTCAACATCACTGCGTATGAGTAATGCAAGAAAAGCAAATTTGATCATGCATAAATGTAAAAATATGTTCTCTATTTCGTTTTTAGATCACCTGAGCCAAAGGCTCAGGTGAGCTTTTCTGATCACAATTTGTCCGTTGTCTGTCATTGTCGTCGTCGTCGTTGTTGTAAACTTTTCACATTTTCATCTTCTCAAGAACCACTGGGCTAATTTCAACCAAACTTGCCATAAAGTATCCTTAGGTGAAGGGAATTCAGGTTTGTTCAAATGAAGAGCCACGCCCTCTTTCAAGGGGAGATAATTAGGAATTAGTGAAAAAGTAATGGTGTATTTTAAAAATCTTCTTCTCTAGAACCAATTGGCCAGAAAAGCTGTAACTTGCGTGGAAGCATCCTCAGGTGGTGTAGGTTCAAGTTGGTTCAAATCATGATCCCCGGGGGTACGGTGGGGCCACACTGGGGGGTCGAATTTTTACATAGGAATATATAGAAAAATATCTTTTAAAATCTTCTTCTCAAGAACCAAATAATCAGAAAAGCTGTAACTTGCGTGGAAGCATCCTCAGGTAGTGTAGATTCAAGTTGGTTCAAATCATGATCCCCAGGGGTACGGTGGGGCCACAATTGGGTGTAGAATTTTTTGCATAGGAAAATATAGAAAAACATTTTTAAAAATCTTCTTCTCTAGAACCAATTGGCCAGAAAAGCTGTAACCTACGTGGAAGCATCCTCAGGTAGTGTAGATTCAAGTTGGTTCAAATCATGATCCCCAGGGGTACGGTGGGGCCACAATTGGGGGTCGAATTTTTACAAAGGAATGTATAGAAAAATATCTTTAAAAATCTTCTTCGCTAGAACCAATTGGCCAGAAAAGCTGTAACTTGCGTGGAAGCATCCTCAGGTAGTGTAGATTCAAGTTTGTTCAAATCATGATCCCCAGGGGTACGGTGGGGCCACACTGGGGGTCGAATTTTTACAAAGGAATATATAGAGAAATATCTTTAAAAATCTTCTTCTCTAGAACCAATTGGCCAGAAAAGCTGTAACTTGCGTGGAAGCATCCTCAGGTAGTGTAGATTCAAGTTGGTTCAAATCATGATCCCCGGGGATACAATGGGGCCACAATAGGGGGTCGAATTTTTACATTGCGATTTGTGACTATAATTCAGTAATAACATTTGCATTTAAATCTCTATTGTTGTTGATAGTCAAAAATAGAATCACGTGATTCTTTTAGGCGAAATTATTCAAAACTTGTGAGGCTTGTTCCAGATCAAACAATAATTGATGAGGTCAGAATATTGTTATAACGTGAAAAATTTATATCTTCAGATAAGTAGTTGAATTAGGTAAAATATTCAAAATTTTGATCATGAAAAATAATTCAAACAGGTTTTTAACTATAAGTTTACATATTTGTGTACGTTTGAGCTTATTTAAGGTAGCCATTTTTTAAATAGCACATGAATTCGAGATTTTGCTGACTCAATATTTTGTTATTATCAGCTACAGATACAAATATGAATGATCGACGTAAGGACAACGAAGGTATTGTTTAATTTACAGAAATATTATACATGTATTAGCTCTGTTTTTAATTTTTAACTGATGTTGGTTTAATAGTTACTAAAAATTATTTGCAAATAAACAAAGTATCATTATATAGAATTGATTTTGCGTATCGCTTAAATGTATAATTAATGGTGTTTATTGTAAGATCCCAACAGAAATACAAAGTATTTGCATAGCAGTTGAGGTTTTTATACATTGCATATATAATGTAAGGTTTACAGACCTGGATCGCAGAAGTCCATTCCCGTTCTTACCACCACGCCATCAACCTAAACTTGTATTTTTTCTATTTTTTCATATCCGAAAATCTATAAACTTATCTAAAATTCAAAAACCCAAAGGGACGTGAGTAACGTGCTTTTTTTATCTTAAAATGTACATGTACATGTATCATACAGTACATGAAACCATTTACAAAAGGGGAAGATAAGTCAATCAGCAGGAGGGGCTCGAAAAACTCTTACCCTTAATCTTCGCAGATTAACATATAAAGGTTAAAAAAAAATTGATACATTTTTCGTTTATCAAAACATTTTAATCCAACACAAAATTAATTCATACCTTTGAGCTTATTAAACAGGTGCACATTGCACTAATATTTTCAACTTTTCAACTTGTATGTTAATTGTAATGTATCTTATATTTTTTAGATGAAACCAACGCATTTCTTGAAGCTTATAATCAAGTAAACGAAAGTTTTGTGGAAACAGATTTGACATATAAGTGTATAAACCAACTTGAAAAAAATGGATTGGTTGTGATAATTGGAAAGCAAGGATGTGGTAAAACGTTAACAGCAGTTCATATAATGAAAAGCAGTGGTTATGAAGGATGGGTAAAACGGAAATTTACTTCATGGGAAGATCTTCTAGCTTTCGATCTCAATGATAAAACTTTAGTTTATATCGATAACATTTTTGACGGATACCTGTATCGGCATCAATTGAGAAAATGGTGGGACACTCTCTGTTATTTCTACTTTAATTTTATCAAAGATAACGGTTCTATTCGTCTTTTAATCACAGCAAAAGATAATGTCATTGAAAATGCATGTGCGCATATCAAAGCAAAGGTTCCTGTTCTCAAAAAATATTTTTTTGTTGAAGAAAAGTCTTTCCCTCTATCAGTCAAAGAAATGCTAAGTATAGTAGCAATGCAAGTAAAACTTGCCGAGGAGATAAAAAAAATTTCAAGACCAATATTTCCAGAAAAAGAATTAACCAAAATAAAAACAGGCGATATTGGGTTTCCGCTGCGTGCTCATCTATATGCGTTTGAAGACAGAAGTAATGAAAAAGGCGTGTGGATTTTTGACAATCCACGAGCTTACGTAAGAAATCAAATAGCTCATGAAATAATGAAGGACAATACAAACGGTGTGAAGACTCTCTTCCTGATTATCTTGATGTATCATACTCAACCTGGGTCAAACCCCAAGATGGATTTTAGATATAGTGAAGATTGGCTTGGATTTTTTAAAGAAAAATGTTCCGAAGCATTGATTGACCATATGAAACCACTTACGTTTGAAAACCTAAATGAAAGAGCCAAAGAATTAGAAGGCAAAATACTGATAAAACACTTTTCGATGTACGAATGTCAGCACCAGATATATCTGGAAGGGTTAAGTGATTACTTTTTTAGGAATCATTTCGAGGTTGCAGTTCAACATTTTCCATTAGATATTCTACGAACGTACGAGTTTCAGGACATTACTGAGAACCGTTTGAGCTATTTAGTACGTCGTTTAATGCAAGAACTTTTCAAGAGTGCAATATCGGAAGTACTTAGCTGCCGAATGTTTGAAAGAGGTTATTGTGAACAAAGATTTTGCAATGAACTACAAAAAGAAGAAAAGTTAAAAGAACTGCTTTACATTCCTGATAAAGCATCACCTTTTAGCTTACCAGTAATATTTTGGGCAAACAAATACGGTCTGAAGAAACTGTCAACATTTCTATGGCATTTTGTCGAAACAAATACAAATGAAGAGGACGTCCATTCTCAGTTTTACCTCGCAAGATTTGGGGAATGTTGTGAAAACGACGAAAACTACATCACACGAACAAGCACGCCGCTAGATGTTAATGTTATCAGAATATCAGTATGTCACTTCAGATTTTCGGGACAAAAAAACATTTTACATCTTCTCATTTCTTCTGATAAGTCTGATTATGATGCGCATCGGTTTATGATGAAAATTATAAATGACTCACCAGATCAAAGCGTTGTTGCAGATATGGATCTTTTAACACTTGCTCTGACAAATGTTAAAAGTAGTAGATTATTGTGCATCATAGAAATAATTTTTCGACTGAATGAAGGTTCAAATAAACGCGAAAAATTATCAGGTTCGTATTTAGTTGAACCTTTGAACACATGCCCGATTGACAAATTTTGGGAACTCGAGTTAGGTGTGCGCATTTGTATTGTTTTAGCGTATAACAAAATGCACACGCTTAGAGAATGCGTCGAAACTAAGTTTGCTGAAAAAAGCCGTCACTTCAGACGACTTTTTGAGGGGAAAAAAATTGCACAAGCTGACATGGCGCGATTAATCAAATTGTGTATCGAAGAGTGTCACAAATCCATACCGTCAAGCTCGGACAATACTTTTGATGATAAACAAGTACGCTTTGGAGGCTTAATTTGTAGAGAACTAATGAAGGCTGTAGAATCATCTTTACATATAACACCTCAATCCAAGAAAGACGATTTTTACTGAAATTTTGAATCCTAACAAAATGGTTATTGCGTTTTGTACTACAACTTAATTTGGAGGAAAATAAAATCTGCAAGAATTTTATCTTAACATAATTGTGCACGTAATAGAATGTTTGTCAGAATGATTTATTTGCTTTTCTTACTTCAGCATTGACATTATAATCAAACATTCTATAGGTAATAGGTTCATCACAGGATTATTATTTTATATTTGAATAATAACGTCTATCTTTTAAAGACAATAAATCTATATCAAAAGTATTTAATATTGATTAAAATTATTGTTATGAATTGTCCGATTTTCTGATAATTCCCTGTATTTGATTATTTCTGGTTCTTTTCAATGCTCTACAAAACAATTAACTTGATAAATAAATTTTAACTCATTAATGATGACAAATAAAGGGTCTAATGCTTATTTAATTTTATACTATTATTTGTTGTAAAATGGTTTTAAAACAATATTTGAATGAATATGATAAAATATTCATATTATCTACCTGTATATCTGTATCAAAAATATAATCATGTTTTATTAACATATCTTTATAGTACTCAGAATAAAGATTCTTTTATTTACAACTTACCAAATTGTTGTTCAGAATATATTTATTTTTTTAGCATTGGTGTATTATAAGCGTCAACATCCCATAGCTGAGTTGAAACCAAAATAAACATAACATTAGCATTTAATGTTATTGATTTGTATCATTATTAGTAGATATTCACATTAATCTTTCATTACTTTATATTTGAAGATAATTGTAAAGTGTATTTTGTGCATCATTACATTATAAAAACAATTAAATCCAAATTTTATGTATGATTTGTTTTTGTTTTTATTAAATAAACCAGAACAATGTGTTAACTTCAATTGACGCATTCTTTCAGTGTAGTTATTGTTAAAGTTTTCAAAAGTATTTGTGATGATTTGTGTTTATGGAAAGCGTTCTTGCATATTTGAGAAATTCATGGTATTTTTTCACAACCAAATGTACAATATAACCAAATGAAGGCATAATGTAAATTAAGGTGTAATATCCCTCTGCTTTTAAGTTTACCATATTTTTTTTTATATTGATATTCATCAAAGTCCATACCAGAACTTCTGACCCTGACCCCATAAAAATTACGACCATAATGTTGGTTAACTATCATCCGGCGTCAAGATGCATGAACCGTCTTTAATGAATTCGAATTATTTTGTCGAACGATCTTTTGAAAATAAAACGAGCAAGAAGAACAATGATGCATATCTTTATTTATTTATTCAAATTACGACGTTATTCCCCAATTTAATTAAGAAATAGTTTTATTTCAGTACGAATTTATATATATTCTTTACGAAGTATCACTTTTCTATGGTTTTTAGTGTGTTTATCTTACATTTAAATATAAGGCACGCTTAAACCAGAAAATATTGATATGCTTAACAGGTGGAGATATATTATTTGATATTTGAGTTTTTGGATATTGCACCAAAGACGATGGCAAAAATACCATTTTCGAACAGTTGTTAAATCTCCCCTAGTGCAATGTTGAAATTGCATTCTTTTTACAACTGTACAATTCTTCCATACATTCAAAGTTGAATATTATACAAATATTGACTGGGGTTGAGGAAAACATTATATTAGCCCCCGAGGGACACAATATTGCCCGACGCGAAGCGAATGTTATTGTACAATCGTTTATAACGCTATACCCTTATATGTTATATGAAGAAACAAACCACAAATTTGAAAACAGGTCGCCGTAATTTTCTCGGCTCAATTTTTCACGAATTCAATTTTGCGCAAAGTTCATTTCCAAAATATCGTCGGCATCAAAAGGTCACTTGTGATATTCCACCGTCCGTAGGAACTAAGCAAAAGGTGTTTTACCTGATTTTACTTCACAATAATTCGCAAATCCATATATCCGTCATGATAGCAAACCGTCGCATTGCGCGTCCGTTGTTTACTTGCCTTGACTGATTGCCTATTATGACGTCACCTTGTTTTGGAGTCGCGAAGATTCATTTACGTCACCGTTTAGGAATCAATAAATCAGGCGATTAATTGAATAGAGGGAATATTCTCTAGATACTATTCCTAGCAGGTCAATATTAAAAAAATATTGACCGGTCAATATTTTTCGGACGAGCTAATATAATTACATTTATTGACTATTTGTCTATATAGAGTTATATAGTGAGAATATACTACTGAATATAACAATAGACGAGACGCTTGTTGCGAGCAACAAAAGGTCTTCCTTTTGAATACACCTTAAAAAAGACTATAGAGATAGTTGTTCTTTTCTACCATTTCTTAACACTTTAAGGTATCACACCGGTAATGGACCAATCAAAATGAACTTAGTCAATTGTAGTTCCATATATACTTCAGAATTATTTTTTTCCTTGACTGCATTTTTACATTTTCCTTCACTCAGTTTTAAAAATTTTTGTACCACTGAGAAGGATATTTCATGTATTTTGTTAGATGATGATCTTTTTTCACAGGGACTACTTCTTTCAGGGCACATGCAGCAGCTTCCTTGGGAGTGTGCAGTCTGTTTACATACAAACAGAAAACACGTGGTTTTGAGGGTAGACCTGTTTGAAGCTAGATATTTTGAGAAAATGCCGTATCGTGTGCCCTTTTTATGGTGTTAGCTGATGAGATAGGTATCAAATAACATTTCCTCCGAATATTTTGTCATGAGAAATACAAACTGATTTTTAAGAATTTTTTTCCCTCTATAGTGTTATATAGTGAAAACAATTACCGGTGTGATACCTTAACATAGAGCAAAACCAATACCGGATATCTAAGACGCTATGTAAAAGTCAAACAAATATTATAAAATCCGTATTGTGGCGTATTTCGATCATCGGTCACTTCGCCGGTATCAAAGACATTCCGCCGCAACAACAGTGAATCAGGTTCCAACGATGCAACTGCATTACAAATAGATAAAATAGCTAACTGCGAATCGAAAAACAAATAATTTTCATATTTATACATGTACTAACATTTAAAATTATTCTTATGTTTAGAATGACTTTTTTCAATAATATGTCAGAGAAAGAGAGAGAGAGAGAGAGAGAGAGAGAGAGAGAGAGAGAGAGAGAGAGAGAGAGAGAGAGAGAGAGCTCTTAGCTAGGCTAAGCAATTTTTTTTGCGTATTGGAATACAACTTTATATTTAGTATTGACATCTTTCTGGGTTGACCCTTGAATCCAATATAGGTTAGAGAACTACGCACATGGAAGGCTACAACTGCAGAAAAGCTTCAACGAATTGTTTAGATCCGTGTTTACTCTGATGGTGTTTTGTATTTTTTGAGCTCTTAGCTAGGCTAAGCAATTTTTTTGGCGCATTGGAATACAACTTTATATTTAGTATTGACATCTTTCTGGGCTAATTGTTGAGATCCGTGTTTACTCTGATGGTGTTTTGTATTTTTCTTTATAATTTTGAGTTTGAACACAGTTCATTATCACCACATGTCATCGTAGAGTCGGAGTTCAGACATTCACTGCTCCGCCGCAACCACCACCAATACAAGCAGGGATAACCACACACATCTGTTGATGCGATACAGAGCAGTGAAGTCCGCACACTCTGTATCGTAGGTTAAATTACACGAAGATTAGAAAGAGCAGGGATGTCCGCACTATCAATCTTACCGTACCTGTTTCAGTTTAACCCCAAACAGTCGTTGTGCAGACGCTATCGACACTGTACCTTTATATGTGCCGGCCTAGAATAATTTGTAGTGTTTAAAAATAGGAAATCAAAAATAAACAAACTATCTAGACCTAACCCCATAAAAATCCTATACACAACAACTTATTTACAATGAATATCTATTATGGTATAAAAATGATTATGACGCTGATTGGTATTTATTAGAAACATAGATCACATTATCAAAAATCAATAAATCAAAGGGCAATAACCCTAACACAGTATAATACAAATAGATACAAAAATACAAATGAGAAATAGCTGCCTGCTTCACATGTATATAATCTGTCCAAAAACATTTGTCGATAAACGCATGTATACATGTATGCCTGTATTTACGTATGTGGAGAAACATTTAACAACCCTCAGTTTAAAGTCATGTATAATAATTAAAACATAAGCATATTGTTAGGAGAACGGTTATTTCCTACCCGCAGTCGCTACTTGTTTTGTGCACACAGTCATTGAGATGGCGGCGTTTCTTTGATGCCGGCAAAGCGACCCGACTAGCTCCAATGCGGTCGTATTACATGGGTTCTTCGGCGGCATGACTTTGATGCCGGCGATGCTACGAGCATCTGAATTTAGATAGCTGCTGATAAAAAAAGACTCACATAGCAGGAAATTAACATTATTTCTAACCGGGCTCTATATTTGTACTGAAAAAAAACCCCGATATTATTTAAATTTATGATAATATTTAAACGGAAAACATTTTAAACCATAATTTTCAAGATAAAATCGTAAAACAAACCACAATATAGAAAGAAAAAAACGTTCGACACTCGGGAACTGAACCCGGGTCGCCTGGGCAGTAGTCCACCACTCTAACGACTGAGCTACGCGGACTCTCGCTTCAAGACTTTGAAGCCTAAAATCTCGAGAATGCGTGGATCGATTTTGACACGGATTTCATTTTCTGAAGTTATTTATGTGTCTCTATCGAATAGTAACGTAATATAAATTCAAAACAAAAAAGTTAAAAAATGCCTTTTTTTGGTTCCTTCCGGTGACGACCGGAAATGACGGCGGACGTTCGAATATGCGTAGTACACTGCGGCAGGACACTTTCTACCATTCCTGAAAATTTGAAAGTTCTATCTTAAATATTTTTGGAGAAAACTCGTGAACAAGCAAAAGCATAAAATCTTTAATATCTCGGGACCGGAAATGACGACAAAAAAAA